>LN890986.1:244271-257873 GCA_900010015.1 Tuber aestivum
GAGAACTTCGGACCAACAAGAGGTTGTGGAAAATGCGACTACACAACCAAACGACGAACAAGCAAAGGGTGACCGCAACCAAACGACGAACAATATTCACGATATCTCAACTGTTCAGAAACGAGTTAACGACGCTTGGAAAAGAGAAGGAAGTTAGGCTCGATACAATCCTCTGGATCAAAGAGCAAAGAAGAAACGCGATATACGATACGAAGAAGATGAAGCAAAAGGCAAAGACGAAGGAAGGCACGAAAAGGCATGACGATACAGACCCAAGCAGGAAAAGGAACCTGCGCCATTGAGTCTTGACATTCAAAGGTACTAGTACTTATAGACTTTGCAGTCAATAAGGAAAGCAAGAAGATCACACGATAATCCTATGGTCCGATAAGATGGAATACGACACAACCGATTCTTCCAAATGAAAGCAAGAAGATCACACGATAATCCTACGGTCGGATAAGATGGAATACGACACAACGGATTCTTCTAAATGAAAGCAAGAAGATCCCACGATAATCCTACGGTCGGATAGGATGCAATACGACACAATGGATTCTTCCAAATGAAAGCAAGAAGATCACACGATAATTCTACGGTCAGATAAGATGGCATACGACACAACGCATTCTTCCAAATGAAAGCAAGAAGATCACACAATAATCCTACGGTCAGATAAGACGGAACACCACAGAACGGATTCTTCCAAATGAAAGCAAGAACATCACACGATAATCCTACGGTCGGATATGACGAAATACATCAAGGGAGTTAAGAGAGAGAAAAGGTTATAAAACTAGGCAGGAACGAAGACAAACGGAGAACTTGGAAACCATCAACCTGAACCTCCTACATTGTTCCTACTACCTCTCATACCTTATTCTCTTACTACGACTACCGATCCAATACAATGATCCCCCACACCAAAAATCATGAAGTACCCCACGAACAAGAAGACTACCTTGGAGACCCGTGGGGGACCTCCCCGACGCCTCGACGAACACGCGGTCCTCAGCTGGACCGCCTGTTCCGACAACGAGTGTGGCGTCCATCGGGATGCCAAAGAAAGACATACATGGTGGCCAAGAAAGGAATCGGCCACCACGAACGGGAAAGGCGAGGATTGGAGGAAGGCGTGGGATAAAGAGCCCTGGGGGCCGGAGGAGACCAAAGAGGTGGAGGACCCCGGGGTCCTAAGACAAAGACGCCACGAGAAGGTGGCATGGGAGGTATGTATGCGCAAGTTTTGCGCATACCACAAGAAGCAAAAAAGAGAAGCGCTGGTAGGCGCAAAGAGGAGGACACCCCCATCTACACCACCGACGAGCCCAAACAACTCAGGCTCCGATTCGGAAAAGTCGGTCGACTGGGACCAAGAGGTGGACAAGGAGGAGTACCGACGAACGGTACGAAAGCTGAGAGCGAGGGTAAAGGCCCTTGAGGAACAGGTGAAAGAGCTCGGCTGGCAGAACCAGTCGAAAGGAAATATGTGGACGGAAGAGTAAGACCGATGGGACTCGGTCTTGGGGAGAGAGGAGCTAATGTCACAAACTCGACTTAGCGAGGATTAAGATAAGTTAAAATGGTTAAAGATCTCCTTAAGTTTTGTTATGCGCTTATTAGTTATTTCATACTTAACTCGCTTAAGAGTTATAAGTTGTTTATGTTTGATTATTATGTTTGCATTTGACGACTCACAGTTGTGAGTCACACGATGTTATGAGTTTTGCACATGACTCAAGTTATGAGTCATGGGTTTCAGCCAGGTGACGCGAGTTGCGCACCTGATCTTATAGTTTGATTGCGTTTACTTTAGGTATGACTCATACCAGTCAGATGATGTATGTCACATGATTCACGGTTGTGAGTCAGAGGTTAAGGTGTGACTCATAGTTATGAGTCACCAGGGTTAGGGTTTCTCAAGGGAGGACTATATAAGGAGGAGGACCTAGCTAGTTAGTTAGTTCCTCACGCGTTGTTCTAAGGACTTTCCTACATACAAGAATATATCTTTGTACCTTTATGTTAGGCTAGGCAGATTGAAGAATGTCTAATTACCTATCACCTCGATAAGTGATCAAGACATTGGTATCTTCCTCATCGGCGTTACCTGGTCGTAGTCAGGGGACTTCACGACATTGGTAACGTAGGCATCGGCCTAAGAACGATGAACGAAGTATTATTGGTCGTCACCTATTGGATCCCGAGTACCATGGGAATAATCAAGTACCATGGGTAGGATCGTTACACCTGTCTCATAATCATCGCGCACAATCCTTGGATATTGTAGGAATCTCACTCACCAAATTTGTTTCCATAGATGTGGGGAGGACGCCAGAGAAGAGGGGGGAGTTTGGAGCGGCGTGGGTGTCCCTCCTTTCGTTCCCATGCATACTCTGACCAGATCTTGACGGCCGGACGTAAACAATACGCACTGCACGAGGCCCCCCAAGCAGCGCGCTCGAGTCTAGGTTTTTGCAGTCAGTAAGTGTAAACAACAATATACATGAATCTTTCGAAATAAGTTAACCTGTTTGTAAGTTGTAAGATGAAACTGCATTGGCAGGACGTGCTGGTTGGACCTGTCCAACACCACTAGCCTGGGGTGCATTCTCACGATCCTCCTCTCCCAGGCGGTGATTCTGACCACTGTCGACAGCCTCTCTTTGGTCCTGGCCATCGTGGGTGGCTGGGCCCCTTATTCAGACTATCCACGGCAGCAGGGCCAAGGTTCTGACCCATTCCGCCACCCGCGTCTATGCCATGGGGGTCGTGATCATCGTTCGCCAGACCCTGATTCTCACCATTGTCGCTACCGGGGACCGTGGCCTGGCCATCATCACCAGCGTGGCTCGGATTCGGGTCATTGTCTTCACCTGGGCCTCCTTCGGGCGCCGAAACCTGAGGTGCATGCACCTTCTCCCCCTGGGGAGCTGGATGCGCGTTGGGCGCAGGCAACGCAGGATCCCAATGCGCAGGGGCCCCGGGAGGTAGTAAGATTGCATCAACAATGATATGTCCCAGAACAATTACTGGACCGACTGGAGGCTCCGGACCCTGACCTTTGCCCAGAAGAGTACTTGTGAACTTCTTTCCTGAGTCCCTAACAAGTTGAATAATAGCTTCATCGATCTGCGCAATCCTAGGTATGTCATTATTCGCCTGTGCGGTTACAAGGCAATCACAGGCTCGGCGCACCCTCCTCATGCCGTCGTAGATGTTATGAAAATCAGCATTCGGGAAAGTAACAATATTCGCAAAGTACCTGCCTGACACCTGATCCTTGATTGTTTTCCCCCACGCGCCATACTCCATTCTGCCATCCTGATGGGGCGTGAAGTTAAGAGATGCCTTATGTTCCGAGATTTTGCGATTCCCAGGGCGCTGAGCTGAAATTGCACCAGTGAGAGCTACAGCAGGAAGCCGATAGGCCTGTGCAGGTCCGGCTGGACCTTTCCTTCCCTTGGCCGTATTGACTATGTAGACGTATTGTACGTTATTGTCTGGAGCCATTTCGTCTTCGTCTGAACTTTTCGGGGTATGGATGTGATGGGTGTTGTGGATAGAGTATCTTGTGGAAAGTCTTTCTGGTACGACACTCCTGCGTTCTTGATCCTCCATTTATACATCGGGGTTCCTGACATCCTAGTCATCAGGAACAATTTTCAACATAATCAATGCAGCAATAGGAACTTGGAACGATGCTGACATCAGAGCCATCTTCTCTTTCAAGATTATAAACTTAGTATGTCCAGCGACTGTTCAAAATTGGAAAACCAATTGTTTGTACTAATGGAACTGGATACATAAAAACAAACTGGAACCCATGTGCCAGTGAGATACGTAGGGCGTGCGCTAAACCCCTTCGACTGTAGCTCCCTTTGGAGGACGCCGCGACCTACCTCCCCCGAACCACCCGACAAAACTTGCGCATTCTGCTCACGTCTGAATACTTGCGTTGCACTTCAAAAAATTGATAGCACTCGCTCCCGTACTGCCTACCAAATGTTCTTATTGTCGCCGCAAATACGCCTGGGCAGGCCCTTACCAGAAACACCTGCGCAGCGCCCATGCCAATCTACCCATTCTTCTCGCGTCGGCCACATGGCCGACCACCTCAGACGGTCCTTTGCGCCAGAGTGAATCTGACCCGTTACGCCACCATGACGCTTTCGACCAGATGGATGCGACGGATTCCGACTATGAGTCGGAGGGTGATCCTATGGATTACTTATCCGACTCGTTGAATCCAGAGGTTACAGAGGAGTCCTGTATGGAATCATGCAGTGTGTTTGACGCGTCCTTAGCACCCAGCGAACTGGCTACTTTTCCTGGGGCGGCGGAATCTATTGGAGGGGTGGAGGGATTTGAACGAGACAACCACAATATACCGGAGGACCCATGGGCTCCATTCGCGTGCACGCAACATTTCAAACTTGCATCTTGCTTTATTCACAGCAAAGTCACCAAGTCGCGTATCAAGCAGGTCTTTTCAAGTGGCCTTGGTAATTTGGCATCTGTCGGCTACCATTCAATGCATACACTCGAGAACCACCTCCGTATACTGGATCCCTCCGGGCTGTATCTGCGATGGTACGAAGGGAAAGTGGATGATAGCATGAGAACGTTACCTTTCTTCCCCCGGAACCTTCTAGACTGTGTCCGATATCTTCTCCATCAGATGACCTATAGAGAAGATCTTATTTACGCACCGCAACGCGAATACGATCACAGTGGACACAGAGTATATGCTGAAATGCATACCACGG
This sequence comes from Tuber aestivum, assembly GCA_900010015.1. Lineage (NCBI taxonomy): Eukaryota > Fungi > Ascomycota > Pezizomycetes > Pezizales > Tuberaceae > Tuber > Tuber aestivum. The sequence goes on from LN890986.1 coordinate 249,041, forward strand.
ACTGGTGGTGGGAGGTTCAAGTACTGTACCAATTTCTTTCACCTTTTGACTAAAGATCTGGCTAACCTATGACAGGAAACTCTTCCACATGGCGCCACGATTGTTTCAATTATCAGGATGTCCAATCAGACCCATCTCACCAACTTCTCCGGTGACAAGAAGGCCTGGGCGGTGTACGTTACGATAGGAAATCTTGTGTGGACTAGGTGTAACATGCCCCGATTGCTAGCTATCCTCCTTCTTGCCCTCCTACCAGTCCCTCCTAAGTTGCTCCAGTCGGCTTCAGCAAACAGATCCCAGAGAGAAATCAATACTGACACCCTAAAAGGCGTATTCGAACTCTTATTTGAGCTGTTACAAGACGCTATAAGCAATGGCGTCCCAATTGACTATGCGGATGGGAATGTCCGGAGGTGGTTCCCGATATTGGTTGCGTGGATTGCGGACCATATGGAAAACGTCACCCTTCATGGAATAAAATCCAACGCCTGTCCTAAACGGGAGGTTCGTCTACACCAGCTAGGTGCCAACGCGAATACGGCATATCAGTCCCGAGGTTATGCGACATACCAGGTACTCGACTAGCAACTTGGCGACGAGTCAGAGATGTCAGATTCAGAGGTGAGCCACCCCACACTCGACGCTCTGGGTGTCAAGATCGGGCGCAATGTTTTCCACCGGCTCCGACGGGTATCTGCGCCAGACTTGCACCAGCCCGATCTCCTTCATACAATTCACCTAGGTCTGTTTAAGCACATGATGGATTGGGTTCAAGGATTTCTCAAGAAACATGAGCGACTGCAAGCATTTGATAATGCTTGGAAGTCTTTGCCGCCGTACCCCGAGTTCTTTGTTCCCAAAAAAGCTTACCGTGAGGTTACGCAGGGGCAAGGGAAAGAGATGAGGAATTTAGGACGATGTCTTTTAGCAGTTTTAGCTGTGGCGTTGAGACTGCGGGACGGTGCGCAACAGCTACCTTTCAAATGTGCACTTGCTTGCGTTAGGTCATCACTCGATTTCAGTTTGATGGCGCAATATAAAGGTCGTACAGCAGAGACTATAGGTTATATGGAACAATATCTCTACATGTTTCACTCCACGAAGGATATCTTCTTAGAATTTAGAATGTCGAAACAGACACAAGCCGAACTTAAGGATCAGGTCTGGGGGATGCAGCATCAGCAAGGTCAGTTGAATGAATCTCACGCTGGGTCGAAGGTACGGAACATATGCGAGCAGCATCGCCAGCATGAGGACCAGCAACGAATAGAATTGATTCACTCAAAATATCATTTCAACTGCATCAAGATGCATCTGCTATCTCACTTCTGTGATCACATATACCAGTTTGGAAATATTTCTATATATTCAACTGAATTTGAGGAACTGGCGCATAAGGATCAGATTAAGGATGGATGGTGACGATCGAATAAAAACTACCCCTGCAGGCAGATTGTGAGCAGCGCTAGCCGTCAACACGCAATCTGAATGAGGCTTTTGAACCAAGATTCACTAAGATGCCGTGGAGCTCATATTTCCGCAGACGTTGTCGACCATTTGAACAAAACCAGTACCGAACCTGCACCGGGGGCTGAGTCCCATCTTCCAGTCCTGAAGGGGTACCGTGGTGATGTTGCATGTCTGGTTGAATTTTGCAATGTCCTGAGTATCACCACCGAAAACATGAGTACCGAATTGATCCGATATAGCCGCCAGGCACTGCCCATCCAGCGTTGCCTCCCCGATGATCCTGCTATACTTCGACTCCTTCCTGTTGAACTACTGACCCAACTCGAAATCCCAGTTCCCGCCTTTCAGGAAACCGATATTGACGACATTCACTGTGCAAGATCTACAGGATCCGGGCTTTTTCAAAACTAGGCTAGTCGGAATGATTGGGTTTGGGTCCAGGCAGGCGGGGAGCAAATGTATGCTGCGCTCTGTGGCCGTCTTCCGGCAAAGCTCATGGCACTCTTCAAACTGCGAGATTGTAGGCGCCAGAAGACACTACATCGACTCACTTGTGTTGAAATATTGAGTGCAGTTAACTCTGGGCGTGCGTCAGAATTACACGATCTTATCACCCTTCAGCTTAGACCCGATGCGAGAAGGTTTACCATATTAGAAATAGGCACGACACTTGGGCAAGCCCACCTGGTTCCGGAGGCAAAAGGGTGATGGCTGGTCAACAGTCGCATTGATTTAAGGGTGTACAATGAAATATAGTGACAAATGTCGTGCAGACGCATTGATTATGCGACACTCAGAACTGCTAAGACCAGACGGGAATCCTCCTACCACAAACAGGCAATATGGGCATAGAATGATCGTCTCTAGATAGCAAGCTGTGCGTAGAAATAATAGGATATGATTAAGACAAAGTACTAGAAATCAAGGGTCCGCCGGAGGATCTGCAAACCCGCTATGACGGACCATGACATCCTTGCCCGCGACAGGTCGTCGATATCGTGGATAGGGGACGCGAGGCGGGCTCTGATGTCCATTGGCTGAATATGAACGTCGCGGAAACGTAGGGAGGCACTCATATGGATCGCCACCAGCAGACAACGTAGCAGAGTGTAATCGGGAGTGTAGCGAGTGTTCCGTTTTAAGTCGGACGTTATCCCGAAGTGGCGAGAGCAGGCAGGAGGAACCAGACGGATTGTAGGAATCTCGCGCGATGCCATGAGGGAATCCGGAGAAAGAAGCCAGGAGTGGGGTGTCAGGAGTGGGTCACACTAGGAGCTCATCGTAGGGGTTCCTAAGGAGGGTTGGCTACTGTAGGACATCGTCCCGATGTCCCGGTGACAGAGGGGGGCGCCAGGCAGGAATCCTGAGGATGGAGGGCGGGGCAGAGCGTCAGGTGGTGAAGCAGACGCAAGGCCGTGAGCGCTGTGATCAGAGCGACAGTGTTGCAGTAGCAATGTAGGGACGTGATCCAGAGGTTGAACCGAGGGGCCAGAGGGTACCGCAGGTGAGCATGCGAGGGGAGTGGTGACCCGACGCAGGGGAGGTAGGGGGACGTCGGGCCTGGAAGCCCAGATGCACAGGACAGAGTGGGGCGTTGCAACCAGAATCAGCACGTAGGGGACATAGGAGGGCGTTGCAACAAGAATCAGGACACACCGGACGCCGGGGATGCAAATAAATAAAACTCGGCGCCAGGACGCGCCGCCCACGCATCAGACGCAGAGTTTTTTTTTGCTGATGAATAACGATGGATCATCTTTACGGTAAAGACGGAATATGGCATGCACAACATACCATCCAATAATGGATCCCTGAGAGCAGGACGATCGATAAACTGGTGCTCTGACATGGATTTGCAATGGGAAGGTGGATGACTTGCCCCCGCCCCTACCTTGACTGCAAGTTTACTATTAGCTGGTTAATCGGTGCCCATTGAATATCAGGATTACAGACCAAGTTGAGACAACGCCTGCCATGGTCACCTCCGAGCCCCCAGAATGTCTGAGACAAACATTGCTGCAGGCAGACGCCAAGCCTGACAACATAGACACTTGATTCTTCACTTGAGGAGCAGAGTAGTATTCAATTCCAACTGAAGAGCTGCAAGGAGAGTTATAGCTTGAAGGCACGTGAGGTAGCAAGTCCAGACATCGACTGCCTCTCGATCAGTCCATGTCGCAGGTGGCAAACCAAGCAAGTAACGTAATGAGCCTACCATACGAGATAGGAATGAAGTTTACCAATAAAGGTGGTACCAAGGTGAAAGATTTCTTATGATAGATGGAGTATTGGTTCGAAACAATTGGCAATGAGTTTGATGGTAGTACTGCTAAGTTAAGGACAATGAGAGTTGCTCGGCTCTGTGTTGCCTGCCCAATTCACTCTGCTGCCAGCTGGTTTCTTAGCACTTTGGATAAGGGTGTCTTCTGGGAGGAAGAGCTATTGAAGAAGGCTCTAATTGACCAATTCCATAATACTAACCAAGAGGATCAAGTGGATGAAGATATCTTGATGACAATGAGTACACTATGCCAAGGCAGTCAGGACATTTTCAAATACTTGTGCAATGTACTCAAGCTTCCCCAATAAAAGCCAAGCAGCCTCCAACATTACAACAGAATCCACAGTAGTTACTACCTTGACGGTCTGACAAGCCGATGTCTACAGGAGATATCTATCTCAATTTTTCGCAAACAGGACTCTGTAGAGACTCCATTCCAAATTGTCAACAGTGTCATGTATTTGGTCTCTCAACTGAAGATCAAGGGTTACCACAAGTCTGAGAATCGACATAGTGAGGATGATGATGATTATGATAATGATGATGATGACTCTGAGGAGGCCCAGACATCTGGAAGTGATTCTGACTCTGATGCAGACCCTGATGGTGTAACAACCCTACGTAATAGAGCTATGGTAACCTAAGTCTACGCCCATACATAAGACCTAGAGGTTGAGTGGTAGACTAGGAGGATATTGGACATGTCTGAGGGATATCCAATAGTCAGGGTATCCCCTAGAGCAGAAGGTACTTATGGAATACGTGTACCAATGTAGCAGGAGTTAAGTGACTAGGTCCGCTCTGACCTAAGAATAGGTTAGAAGGCCAGGTAAGTTTACCCTGCCTAGGAAAGTCACGTTACCCTACCATGGAGACCAGTTTCGTGTCACCATGGACCTACTTACCCTACCTTTGGGACACTATTATCCTACCTTCTGTCGGAAGCTTTCTCAGAGAAATTCCAGGAAATGTGAGGATTGTTTGTCACGCAAGGACGATTGACGAGCACTTGGTTGCACAGTGCTCGGAAGGTTATGGGAGGAGTAATAGTGCTCCGAACATGCTATACCTTGGCAGGAATATTCCTAAGAGGTACCTGCGGCCCCAGGGTTCGCCCCGGGCGTCATGGGTCAAAATGGTTGGAGTTGCCATCTTGCTAGTTAGATGGAATTAATGAAGACATGTCCATAACACTGTATACGTCGCTACCGTCCGTCCGACCAGAAGCTGTTCGCAGGATATACAAGGGGGCAAGGTGAAAAGGTCAGGTACCTTCGCCAAAAGGAACGGAGTAAAATAGACCATAATTGATGGAGTTAGCGTGAGCTATCCGGAAGGGTCCCCTGAGGGGTCCCGGGTAGTGCCAGAGACATCGCTGCAGGTTTTACGCCAATCATGCCTACATGTGCCCCTTTGCCGTAGACTCTTCATGGGTTTTTGGCAGACTCTAATAGCATGATACTTATCACGGTGAGTGGTGTGGCGGGGGTAAGGGACCGGGGGTAGTGCCCATGGGTCCCGCCATTGTTGTACCTCTCCGCGGGAGCACCGTAAGACCTTCTAAGTTTACAATCAAGATAGATAGAACTTAGCCAGAAGACAGCTGACGTCTAAGGGTGCTTGCATAGATTATTGCTCATGGGTAGAGAGTCATTTAATTAGCTCTCCCAGGTGACTCGACAGTTAGCCACTGACGAGACACCGATGCGCAGAGGTTTTCATTTCAGCAGGTGTATTGGTAAACACCTTGCAGGACTGCTGTGCATATGGGAGATTTCTGCTAGAGTGCACTGACACTTTAGGCCCTTCGGGAATGTGGTAATGGTACCGCAGCAACCGTTACGGAGAAAAGGTATACTCTTATTGGTTGGGCTAACCTGATGGAGGAGTTTTGGGTATAAGTCTGACTACTTAAAGGTTATACGAGGACTCTCCTACCACGACACAATCAACATCCTCTCGCGAGACTTTAATTGAGATGAGCCTGAGCTTAACGATATTAAGTTTTACCGTTTACTTTTTTTCTTTACTCTTTACAAGAGCTGTGATCGAGAGATTTGAAGTCTTGGTATGGTCACATCCTTGGAATCCATCTTCCTAAGGATGCCCCCATTACAGTATATCGTTAAGCGAGCTTCTCGCTTAACTCTCCCTCTACTTTTTGTTTGGTTGGAACCGAGATTAAGAAATCATGTCTGCTTTGGCCGTCAAGATGGAAGAGGAATTGTAAAGTTCCAAAAGTTCTTTTGAGCTTGATGATGACCCTCCACAAGCAGCTATTTTTAGGGCATCTGTTATGCCCGACACACGAGGAATCGGAGGCGGAAGCGCACAAATGCTCTTAGATGCTGCCCCAATAGAAGTCCCTGAACATTGTTGCGAATTAGTCTTCCATGATGCTGGCCTAGCTGCATTATCCTTTATGAACAATATTCCTTTCGCTCAAGGGGTATCGGAAGGTTACGCCGCAATGAACGAAACAGCAGAAGTCCTATTAGGACCTCCGATGATTTCGGTCGCTGATTTTTCTCGTGATTATGTCGAGCCTTACATTCTACGAGAAGTAACTAGAGAGGTTACTAGGGCTAGGAAGGAACTGTTGCGTTCCAATAAGAAGCAACAGAAGGAGTTTAGGAAGGAAATAATAGGATCCTCGGTGGCGTGGATAAAAAGGTACCAGAATGCCTTTATTGCAATGCTGAACAATCAGTTTGTGATGAAAGTCAGGATGGATGCCTTGGAAAAGGCGTGGAAGGAAGGATATTACCTTGATGAGGACAATGATGACTTGATGATTGAAGCGGCACCAGCATTGCCAGCGGTAACAGACAAGCCAGAAAATCTTTCGCCACAGCTGACACAGTATGCTAGAGATGAACATTATTAACTAGAACTAAGTCCGCTAGGGTTGCAGATTCAGGAAAGCCTGAACACGGCAGGACCTGATACTTCTCACTCCTTCCCCCGTGTTACGTCATGTTCACTCTCTACCTCGATCACCCAAAGTCATTCGGTCAGTCCAATTGAGGGAAAACGACATCACACGTCGCAGTGCTCCCTACTTTCCAATACACGACCTCTAAGGTCCCATTCTCAATCGATTACGGTGAGTCCCGCTCAGCCACCTGTATCAAAGACCCTCCCACCTCAGTCTGCTCCACTCGGTTCAGTGCCGACACCATCACCTACGCCTGTTTCTGCTCTGTGGCCGGTAATGCGACCAGGATTGCCCCGGCATACGGAACGCGTCGAAAGAACCGTGGAAAGATTCACAAACCCTAGACGAGGGAACCTACGTCCCACTATGGCCTCTCAAGGGACTTCTGTCCCAACCACGGCCATACCAAGTCAAGTCAACCGGACACCAATCCACGTGCCGATGGCACCGGTTAAACCTTCGGGTAATGCGACCTTTTCTGGCTTTGGGCCACCCCTACAGGAACGAGAACAAAGACAGTGCTGTCATCCTGTCAGTCCCGGATTGGGGGAATATCATGAGGAACCTTATACACCCCCCTATGAGATAGGAAGGGATAAGGGAAGGGGAAGAGAAGAACCCACCTGTGGGTCTTGCAGAAAGAGAAGACACAAGGGACCCCCGACATACCCAGAGACCTGTCAGGCTTTTGCTGAATGGTTAAAGGTGTCGCAGGCTGTGCCAAACCCAATACCGTCAGGGAGTAACCAGCCAGCAGGCTCCGTGCCAGCAGAACAACCATCAGGAGGTGGTGTGGTGGATGACGGGAATCATGGTGGTCAAGGTGAATATTTTGATGGTTATGAGAGACCAAGGAAGACCTTTGGTGGTAACGCCGTAGGCAGCGGAGGTGGCAACCTACCTCCCAGAGGTGGATTCTTAGCAGCTGGCAGAGGGGACTCGGGTGATTCCGACCATGATGACAGCTCTCATGATGATGCCGATTCCCTACCCGATGTCATACCCTTTCTAGGGCCATGTCGAAATGGCTGGAGTAACAAGAAGAAGGACTAATATGACTAACGGGCAGAAGCACTACGAGAGATGTTGTAAAACCGATCTCGTTCTTCGTCAAAGTCAAGACACGGGAAGCCAGAGAATCTTAGCGGCATTCCCACATTCAAGAGAGTGATTTCAGTACTGGCTAGTTTTCTGATCCGGGTTGAAGTAAAGTTTGAGTATTTTTCGGATTGCCGTCTGACGGATATGGATAAGATCAACTTGGTCATACCTCTTCTCGAAGACCAAGGGTGTCACTGGTACCTGGGAATACACGCACACATCAACTGTGAAGCTGCCAACAGAGCAGGCATGCAATTCTGAAAGAATGGTCCGCTCCGGACATGGAAAGGTTTCCGTGAATGGTTAGAGCAGAGTCACGGTGGTGATAATGTGAATCGAGATAAGAACCTTCTCGAATGGAATAACTTGGTGATGGCACCCCACCAGAGTAGTCCCTACCTGGACAAGATTATTGATCTGATGTATAAACTGAATTATACAAATCACTAACAGGTTAAGGATAAGGTACCGGCTGGGATCACCCCCGAACTTCAGAAGTGTTGGGCGTTGAAGACACCACACCGTGAAGCCCTTAAGGATTATCTAGATCTCCTTCGACAGGTCGGTCACAACCTGGCAGACGACAAGCGTTTTGGGCATCTTAAGGATGAGAAGCCTGTAAAGCCACGAGAAAGACAAGAGAAGGAATCCATTAGAGTGTCTGGCAGGTTCAAGAAAAAGGAGAAAGGTTGGGAATAGAGAGACAACAAACCGCCGAAGGCCGCTAATGTTCACGCCGGGAAGCCGGTAGGGACATCTGAATATGCACTTACGCATCAAGGCATCCCTTCGACCCTGACTGATACACGATGCAACAACACGCAATGTACTAAGTGCGGGAAGGAAGAACACTTCTGGAGACAGTGTTCCACATCAGCAAAAATAAAATCTTGCATCCTGTGCGTCCTGTGCGTCTGACGCACAGGACGCACAGACGTAAACCGTTAATCAGAACGCAAGACGGCAGCTACCGAATCTCAGGACGCAACGGTCCTTGGCCCCAGAACTCAGGACGCAGCCAGAACGCAAGCGAGCCTTAGTGG
>LN890986.1:278266-293645 GCA_900010015.1 Tuber aestivum
CATATTGGTGGAGTTACAGCCTGTTATGGAAGTGGTCTTTACCCTGGCGGAGTTCTGGTGGAGTTCTGGCTGAGTGCTGACTTTGATGCCAGATTCCTCGGGCGTCCTGTCGATGCAGGATATGATACTCGGCGGCCTGGTTCTACCCGACGCCAGCTTCCAATGGCACCTTTGACGTCTACCCGGCACCTATATTCGCGGAGCTACACCCTGTTATGAAAGTGGTCTTTACCCGGGGAGAGTGCTGACTTTGATGTCAGATTCCTCGGACGTCCTGTCGATGCAGCATCTGATACTCGGCGGCCTGGCTCTACTTGACGCTGGCTTTCCAATGGTGTATTGAATATGTATCCAGCACCAATACCCCTAGTCTTATCATCTAAGATTGATGCGCCCGGGGTATGCTGTTCTAACTCGGAGGCTTAGCGCCTCTCATTTTGTAGTCTGGATTATAGAAGCAATATGAATACAAATGATTCTTATTTTGACACTTTCACAATATACATGATATGTGACTTAGGTCACAAGGTCCAGTGATAGTATTGTATCCTGAAAAGTTAGCAGTACTCGCTTGTATCCAGAGATTGGCTGCAGCATCATGTTGGGTCCTGAGAATTCCAACAGTGCTCGGTTGCGTCCCAACTTTGGTGCCAAGAACCCTTGCGTCCTGAGTTGCAGTTTGCGTCCTGTGCGTCCTGTGTATCTGACGCACAGGACGCCCAGGACGCAAACTTTTATTTTTACTGATGCAAGTTACGTCACCTGAGTGAAACCCATGACTCATAGTTTGAGTCATGTGCGAAAATCATAACATCGTATGACTCACAACTGTAAGTCACAAACAGGTAAACATAAGAACCTATAGTGTACTAGTGTACATCATGTGAAATTACAACATACCTATAGCTCGGAATTCTGAGCTATGTAAAATCTGCCTTGCTTAGTCACAGTTTGTGGCATTAGCTCCCCTCTCCCTCAGCCTGAGTCCCATCGGGCTTATATCAATCTTTCCTCCAATACCCATACCCTGTCTACCAGGAGTCTCCACTTGGTTTCCCTACCTAACCAAGCACTGACTTTCTTCACCCTGGTCAGGGGCCGTTCTGCCTCCTTCTCTTCCTTCCTCCAGTCATTCTAAAGTGACTTGCTTATCATCGTTTCCTCCCTCAACTCACTCTGGAGTGTTCCTATTTTTTCCGCTTGCCATTCCATCACTTTGTTCCTTTCCGCCGCCTCTGCCAACAATTTCATTATTGTTACTTCGGGCTACTCCTTTTCCTTCTCTTCTTCCCAGGAGATGTGTCGAGTTCTCCTAGGTTTTGCCCATTTCCGTTTTTTCCAGCCCCCTCCTCCTCGACTCCGTCCTCGGAGTCGATTGGATGTACTGTACCAGAGCCACTGGCTCTGATGTTGGGGACCTCGCAGGCGATCCCAGGGGTAACGTTTTGGGAGGCCATTGGTTTGATTCCCAAGGCCAATATCCCTAGCCCGCCTTGTCCGTATAGTACACTTGGCACCTGTCGTCGTAGCAACCTGTCTATGACAGGTTTGCATGTTCCCTTTCGGGGGTCACTTTCTTCCTCAGATTGAGGTCTGCTAGGTTGGTCCATTCTTTATTGCTCTATTCTCCCTTGATTGGAGTTGGGGCATGGCACCCTGGGCTTCTTGGCATTATATGTTTGAACACGTTACGTTCTGGAACGTTCTGTAGGGCTGATGGTATCGGCGATTGCTGGTAGTTGGTCTAGGTCGGATTCCAGTTGTAGCAATCAGTTCTGGCGAGTAAGGGGGCTGAGTGCTTGGATTCTGGTGCATCTTCGACGGTGAGCTGTCGGCTTGCTTGGGTATCGTTCGTGGAATTGTTGGACTGTACTTTGTTTGTTTTCCAAGTTGTTTGCTGGGTAGCAGCTTTTGTCATATTCTGGTGAGTATCCTGTCCACTTTCCTCTGTATTGCAAGCTGCTATAGTGTAATTGAGAGTCAATTATTTCATCGAGTTCGTATTCCAATTCACCATCTATTTTGATTAGAGGTGGTGGTGGTTTTTCTTCTGAAAGTAAATGATTGTTTTGGTAAGGTTCAATGAGGCTTATGTGGAAGGTGTTGTGTATCTTCATGGATAGTGGAAGGTCGAGTTTATAAGTACGACTTCCTATCTTTGCCAAGATTTTGAATGGCCCTATTTTCTTGTAGTCTAATTTCTTCGTCGGTTGTGTGGTTCTGATGTTGTGTAGTAGTAACCAAACCTTGTCTCCTCATTTTAGGTTTGGATTGGGTTTTTGGTGATGATCATATTCTTTTTGTCGTAGTTGTGCCGTAACCATTTCTGTTTGTAATATGTCATGAAGTTGACTCATATCTTTTTTATCTGTTATCTTTCCGTTGAGCATATGACCTAGAGTCTCGTGTTCTGAATGTAGGCCATAGTTCGCATAGAAGAAGGTCGTTTTAATTGTTTCCTGTTTCCCATGGTTGTATGCGAATTCTGCCGTTGGTAGCTATTCACACCAATCGTTTTGCTGGTAATTGATGTATGGTCAAAGGTATTCTTCCAGTATGCCATTTATTGGTTCCGTTTATCCATCCGTTTGAGGATGAAAGGTGGTACTCAGACGTCTTTCGATCTCCAGTTTTTCCGTTATTTCCTTCCACGCGTTGGATGTGAATAGTGATCCTCTGTCGTTGATAATCTCTTTCGGTAGCCCATGCAGGGGTAAATTTCCTTTGAAAACAGGATAGCGAACTGTCATGCCATCATATCCATTCGGCAGGCTATGAAGTAACTCATTGTGATCAGGCAATCCACTACCACTAGTATGGTGTTTTGATCATTCGACTTTGGTAGATCTGTGATGAAATCCAATGAGATAGACTTCATTGGATTTGAGTAATCCATAAGATGCATGTGGGACCACTTTAGTTGGTTGGCACATGTCGCAATATTTGATGTATCGTTTGATATCTTCTCTTATCTTTAGCCAATAGTATCATCGGTTAAGGAACTGGGTAGTTTTAGCTGTTCCTCCATGTCCTGCGTAGGGAGGGTCATGATGGTGTCGGATGATTTCGGTGCGTAATTCTTCTTTATCCAGTATCCAGATTTTCCCGTTGTACCACAGGTATCTATCCTTCTATTGATATAGGCCTAAGGCTATGCCTTTGGCTTCCTTGGCTCCTTCCCTTAGTTTTTATCTTATCATCGTAATTTCCTTGTTTTCAGAATTCTCTTTCCAAATATCTTCTTCCAATGTCATCCTTGTATTTATTTTGTTGAGGGATTCATATCCGCTATCTTCATCCTCTGGTTGAAAATATTTCTCCTTTAGTAATAGTATTTGTTGCTTCTCTTTGATTCTTTCGTCTTCGGGATCCTTTGGTCGGTCCGTTGCTCGTCTGGTTAAGGCATCGGGTTTTCCTCCTTCTTTTGGTAGATAGTATTCGATTTTGAAGTTGTAAGTGCTGAGTTTTTCCATCCATCATATTTGTCGTCCATTTAGCTCCTTTGTAGTCATGAAGGATACTAAGTTCTTGTGGTCTATGAGTAGCGTGACAGGAGCTTGATTGTTTTGTGTGTATCTCCGCCATTTCTTCCGGGCTTGGACTATTGCTAATAGTTCCTTGTTGTGGACGTCATAGTTGCATCATCAGCAAAAAAAGATGCACAGGACGCAAACGGTTACTCAGGACACGACGCCACAGCGCCTTGGTGCCCGAACTGCATGCTTTCTCGTTGCCGCGCCCTGCTCCCATTTGGACGTCGCTCCCGACACCTACTACATCCGGACGATCTATCCCACACCCCCTTATCGTCCCACTCCCCTGGCACCTACGCACATCACACTGTAACTACCTAACTCCTCCCATTCTCCATCCAGATCCCAATACCAAATCCTCCCCGCTCCTAACTCTGTTAACCGTGAGCCTTACTGTCTGGACTCGACGCCCCATCTACATGACAACTCTGGGCAGTTCTGGTATGTTCGTCCTCCGATCTGGACATCTACATAGCACTCTTGGTTGATCCGGATATCATGGTATCTGGTTGCAAAATCCTGGCACCCTGTAAATATTTTGTCTGTGATCTGGACCATGCCCGACTCCCATTTCAGTCTGGTGTTGTGTTCTCCACCCGGACGTCCGGATTGATACACTTTTCTCACAATTTCTACCCTTAGGCCTGGTTCTACTTTCTTCACCATTGCCTCTTTTCCAGTGCATGATTGACTCATGAACTTCAAGTTTCGTACAAGTAGCTAGATGACGTCTATTGAGTTCAGCATCACGTCATCTCTCTGCAATTTATTCCCTTATTACATGTATTCCTCCCCCTCGTCAATTCTCCTAAAATACCCTCTCCCCCTCGTCAATTCTCCTGAAGTACCCCCTCCCCCCCCCTTTGGATGTCCCTACCCTTCCCTGATACGCGCAATGCAGCGTAATTGCAACTGCCCGACAGTCCTACGGGGGCCTCTTTCATGCCTTGTGAATCGCCGAAACTCAATGAGAGTTATGATACCTGACATGATCTGTCAATGCCGCACTCAATGGTATCATCCTGGCTGCTTGGATCACAATGTTACAACGCTAGGGCTGGGCTCCCCGATGTTGGGCCAAAATCAGATGTCACATCAGTATCTTACGATAGTACATTGCGGCTATCTCCGCATACCAGTCGTGATATCATGGCTGATTCAGGCGCAGTGTAGATCTGCCGGCAGCGCTGCCGGTGCGATCGCCTGGATTCCCGGGTCTCAAGTTCTGTCGCAACAGCATCTTAGTCATCATCGTAGCCTTCCTGTCGATCTTCCTTGACACCACATTGTTGCTCAATCATTTGGGTGATAGTCCGCCGGATTCGTGCAACAATCCTGTCCTGTACCGATGCTGGACATTTCCGCCACGTTCGAACCTGCCTCGCAAACAGGTCTGGTACGGGAGTGACATATTAGTCAGATCGGTGTCGAACGCAGCATGAAAAGTTTTGGGAGCATCTTACCTCCTACCACATCAGGCTTGAAGTGCCTCGGTTCCACATATACCCCTATCTGCCATGCCCTAAGTCTATGGCAGATTATAGCACAAGTCAAATACACCATAGTGCCGTTGATCTGCGTTATAAAGTGTGGTTCTAGAATAGCTTGCATTTTGTTTCCAGCAAAGCACTTGCCATAGATAGCCAAGGCGATCTGAGGCGCAAGGAAGCTGAAACTGAGATTCTGTGCACTCTTTAGGTGGAGTTAGCCAGAATCCAAGGTCTACCAATTCAGCTGCCAGTGACCAACCTCGTACCCGACTGTGTTGCAGATAAACCGATCCCCTTCTAAGAGATATTCAACCCTGCCCTCAACAGCTGCAGGAAAGGTGATAACAAATTGGTATAGTACTTGAACTTCCCACCACCAGTCTGCGGTATGCATTTCAGCATACAGTCTATGTCCATTGTGATCGTATTCACGTTGCGGTGCCTAAATAAGATCTTCTCTATAAGTCATCTAACGAAGAAGAGATGGGACACAATCAAGCAGGTTACGGTGGAAGAAAGGTAACGTTCGCATGCCATCATCCACTTTCCCGTCGTACCATCACAGATACGGCCCGTATGGATCCAGTATACTGAGGTGGTTGTCAAGTGTATGCATTGAACGGTAGGCGACGGATGCCGAATTACCAAGGCCATTTGAAAAGAACTCATTGATATGCGACTTGGGGACTTCGCTGTGAATAAACCAAGATGCAAGTTTGAAATCGTGCTGGCTAACCTATGACAGGAAACCCTTCTACATGGCGCCACGGTTGTTACAATTATCGGGATATCCAATCAGATCCATCTCACCAGCTTCTTCGGTGAGAGGAAGGCCTGGCCGGTGTACGTTACGATAGGAAATCTTGCGTCGACTAGGCGTAACAGGCCCAGATCGATGGCTATCCTCCTTCTTACGCTCCTACCAGTCCCTCTTAAGTTGCCCCAGGCAGCTTCAGCAAACAGATCCCAGAGAGAAATCAAGGCCGACACCCTTAAAGGCGTATTCGAACTCTTATTTGAGTCCTTGCAAGATGCTACGCGGGATGGCGTCCCAATTGACTGTGTCGAGAGGAACGTGCGGAGGTGCTTCCTGATATTGGCTGCGTGGATTGCGGACCATATGGAAAACGTCGCCCTTCATGGAATAAAATCCAACACCTGTCCTGAATGTGAGGTTCGTCTACAGCAGCGAGGTGCCAACGCGAACACGGCATATCAGCCCCGAGATTATATGACATACAAGGAACTCGAGCAGCAACTTCACGACGAGTTGGAGATGTCAGATTCAGACCTGATCGACCCCACACTCGACACTCTGGGTGTCAAGATCGGGCGGAATGTTTTTCATGGGCTCCGGCGGGTGTCTGTGCCAGACTTGCACCAGCCCGATCTCCTTTATACAATTTACCTGGGACTGTTTGAGCACATGATGGATTGGATTCAAGGATTTCTCAAGAAATATGGGCGACTACAAGCATTTGATAATGCTTGGAAGTCTTTGCCGCCGTACCCCGAGTTCTTTGTTCCCAAAAAAGCTTACCATGAGGTTACGCAGTAGCAAGGAAAAGAGATGAGGAATTTGGGACGATGTCTTTTAGCAGTTTTGGCTGTGGCATTGAGACTGCCGCACGGTACGCAACAGCTACCTTTCAAACATGCGCTTGCTTGCGTCGGGTCATTACTCGATTACAGTTTGATGGCGCAATATAAAAGTCATACAGCAGAGACTATAGGTTATATGGAACAATATCTCGACAGATTTCACGCCACGAAGGATATCTTCTTAGAATTTAGAATGTCGAAACAGACATGAGCTGAACTTAAGGATCAGGTCTGGGGGATACGGTATCAGCAATCCCAGTTGAATGAATCTCACCCCAGGTCGAAGAAAGGGAAAATACGTGATCAGCATCGCGGGCAGGAGGACGACCAATGAATGGAATTCATTCAGTCAAAATGTCATTTCAACCTCATGAAGATGCATCTGCTATCTCACTTCCAGGATCACATATACCAGTTTGGAAATATTACCATGTATTCAAGTGAATTTGGGGAGCTGGCGTACGAGGATCAGGTTAAGGACGGATGGCGACGATTGAATAAAAAGGACGCCTCTAAGCAGATTCTGAGCAGCTATAGCCGACAACAGGCTATACGAATGAGGCTTTTGAACCTAGATTCACTATGAGGCCAAGGAGCTCATATTCCTGCAGACCTTGTCGACCTTTTGAACAAAACCGGTACCGGACGTCCACTGGGGGCTGAGTCCCATCTTCGAGTCCTGAAGAGGCACCGTGGTGATGTTGCATGTCTGGTTGAATTTTGCAATGCCCTGAGTATCACCACGGAAAACATGAGTACTGAATTGATCCAATATAGCCGCCAGACGCTGCCCGTAGAGCGTCGCCTCCCCGACGATCCTGCCATACTTCGACTCCTGCCTGTTGAGCTGCTAACGCAACTCGAAATCCCAGTTCCAGCCTTTCAGGAAACCGCTATTTACGACATCCACTGGGAAAGATCTGCAGGATCCGGGCTTTTTTCGAAACTAGGCTAGTCGGAATGATTGCGTTTGGGTCCAGGAAGGCGGGGAGCTAATGTATGGTGCGCTCTGCGGCCGTCTGCCGGGAAAGCTTATGGCACTCTTCAAACTGCGAGATTGTAGGCGCCAGAAGACAATACATCAACTCGCTTGTATTCAGATATTGAGTGCAGTTAACTCTGGGCGTCCGTCAGAGTTACACGATCTTGTCACTGTTCAGCTTAGACCCGATACGAGAAGGTTTACCATAGTAGAAATAGGCACGATACTTGGGCAAGCCCACCTGGTTCCGGAGGCAGACGGGCGATGGCTGGTCAACAGTCGCATTGATTTAACGACGTTCAATGAAATCTATTGACAAAGGTCGTGCAGACGCATTGATTATGCGACACTCAGAACTTCTAACACCAGACGCGAATCCTCCTGTGACAAACAGGCAATATGGGCACAGAATGATGAAGGTCTCTTGAGAGCAAGCTGTACGTAGAAATAATAGAATATGATTAAGACAAAGTGCTGGAAATCAAGTATCTACAAACCTGCTGTGAGGAAACCATGACATGCTTGCGCACAAGGGGTCGTCGATATCGTGGATAGGGGACGCGAGGCAGGCTCCGATGTCTATCAACTGGTATGAACATCGCGGCAACGTAGGGCAGCACTCATATGGATCGCCACCAGCGTAAAACACAGCAGAGCGTAATCGGGAGTGTAGCGAGTGTTGCGTTTCAAGTCTGACGTTATCCCGAAGTGGCGAGAGCAGGGAGCTGGAACTGGAAGGATTGTAGGATTGTCGCGCGACACCATGAGGGAATGCGGAGAAAGAAGCCAGGAGCGGAGAGTCAGGAGGGGGTGACACTAGGAGCTCATCGCAGGGGTTTGAAAGGAGGGTTGGCTGCCATAGGACGTGGTCCAGATGTCGCGGTGACAGAGGGGGGCACCAGGCGGGAATCCTGAGGATAGAGGACGGTGCTGAGCGTCAGGTGGTGAGGCAGATGCAAGGCCGCGAGCGCTGTGATCAGAGCGATGGTTTTGCGGTAGCAACGTAGCGACATGATCCAGACATTCTACCGAGGGGCCAGAGGGTACCGGAGGTGAGCATGCGAGGGGAGGGGTGATGGGACGCAGGGGACGTAGGGGGGCGTGGGGGCCGGAAGCCCAGATGCACGGGACGCAGTAGGGCGTTGCAACCAGAATCAGGACGCACAGGACGCAGGGGACTCAAAAAAATAAAACTCGGCATCAGGACGCGCCGCCCACGCATCAGACGCAGAGTTTTTTTATGCTGATGTGCTGGGGAACATAAATCCGCTCACGGTAGAGTAGCTTATCACCATGGTGCTTGCATTCGTTCAGCAATAGGAGCCGGGACTGTCGGTCACCCTTGTCAAGGGCGCGGAGGACCTGGATTAGAATCGTGTAAGGTTCATAGGCCGTCTTCCAAAGTTCTTCAATAGGGGACGCTGCAGTAGGAAGCGTAATGTTCACCAACAATCTCAGAGGCTGAGACTTTAACACCACTTGGGTTTGGTGGTTCTTTCGTTCTTCCATCTCCTCTGGTGTCTCGTTTTTCATCCGGGTTAATCCATCAGCCTTGCCGTTTATCATCCCAGGTTGGTATTCGATCTGATAATTGAACTGGGACAGGAATTCTGACCAAAGGGCGTGTCGGTTGTTCAAAAGCCTCTTGGTGGTGAAGTCCTTGAGAGTGAGGTGCTCGGTCAGGATGGTTACATGTGGTCCCAGCCGGTAGCATCGCCATTTCTCGAACGCTCTGACGACGGCCATGAGTTCCGTATCGTAGATGTCTTAGTTGCATTCCGCAGGGCTGAGTTCGTGGAAGTAAAAGGAAACTGGATGGAGACATCTGCTATGATCTTTTTGGGACCTAACACGGGGGGAGACGAAGTCGGAGGCGTCTGTTTCAAAGGTTACTTCTTTGTGGAAATCGAAGTGGCCAAGAACAAGGGTGGAGGTGAAGGCCCTCTTGAGCTGGTCGAAAGCTCGTTGAGATTCGGGGGTCCATATGAAGGGTTGATTCATCTTGGATAAGGCGGTGAGGGGGCGTCCTAGGCGTGAAAAGGTGCGGATGAACCTTTGATAGAAGTTGCCAAAGCCTAGGAAGGTGCAGACCTCGTCTAGCCGGTCGGGTACCGGCCAAGTGGTGATGGTTTCCACCCTGGCGTTATCCATCCGAATGCCCTCAGGGCTGATGATAAACCCTAGGTATTCAACGTGGGTGACATGGAATTCGCATTTTTGTACCTTGAGCTCAAGGTCGACTTCTTGTAGGGCCTTTAGTACCCAGCGTCACGGTATGTGTTCGATGTGTTCTTCCTCTGTCTTGCTGTATACCAGGATGTCATCGAGGTAAGCTGTGCTGAACTGGTCCAATCCCTTGCGTAGCACTTTGTTGATGAAAGCTGGGAAGGTGGCAGGGGCGTTGGTGAGGCCAAAGGGCATCACATTGGAGTCGAACAGTCCATAGCGTGTGTGGAAGGCAGTTTTGCAGCGGTCTTTCTTCTGCATCAGAATCTGGTTGTAGGCACTACGAATATCAACCTTGGAATACATTTTGGCTTCCCCGATGTTCATGAAAGTGTCTGTTAACAAGGGAAGGGGGCCACAGTCCTTGATGGTGCCCTCGTTTAACCCGCAGTAATCGACGCAAAGGCAGCGGGTGCTGTCTTTCTTTTTGATAAACAGGACCGGGGATGCCGCCACGGAAGTAGAAGGACTAACAAAGTCTTTTTCCAAGTTCTCGTCAATCCATCCTTTTAAGGCTTCCAGTTCAGGTAGGGACAGATTGTAAAGGGGCCCCAAGGGCGGGGTAAAGCCGGGCTTGAGTGGTATTTCCTGGTCGACTCCAGGCCGGCTAGGAGGTAACTGGGTTTGTTCCTTTTCCAGGAACACCGGTAGGAAGTCATGGTAGACGGGGGGAACAACCTCTTTGACTTCTTGTTGTTCTAACACCATGTGACCCAGGTCGCATTGGATGGCATAAGCTTTGAGGAAGTGCGGGATCTCGTACTCAATTCCTTGGGTGCCTCTTACGTCGCCGGTGCAGTGTTTGAGGCAATAGTCGGATTCGAAGGTAACAGTGTTGGAGGCGAAGCGGAGAGTGACATCATGTTGTTTTAACCAGGGAATGCCAAGAGTGAGGGGGTAACCACCCAGTTTGGTGATAAAGGCGGGAACAGATTCTTTGTGGTCATTTATCTTTAGGTCGAAATGGGCGATATAGGTGATTGCTCCAGAGCTGATGGGTCTCCCGTCAATGACAGAGAGGTATATAGGTTCTTTGAGTTTGGTCCAGGGGAGGTGGTGACCGCTAGTGAAGTCTTTATCCATGAAAGCAGATCCAGTTGCTCCTGAGTCGATTAGGGCATGGGCTCGGATTACATGTTGGTCATCTATGATGTTACAGGCGACTACCAAGTGGTTATCCTCAATTCCATTTTCCATTTCGTCCAGAGATAAACTAGAAATAACTAAACAAGGAGAAGACTTAATATGTCCCATTTCAGTGCCGGAGGCTGCACATGGGAGCACTAGTTTTTTGACTCTTCTTGGACAGGGAGGGGCTCCTCAGGAGTTGGGACCGTGTGGGTGCTGGCCCTATGAATAGGGCGGGGTCCCTTGTTGGGACAAGATCAAGCCATATGTCTATGTCCTCCACAGTAGAGGCAGAGGACATGGTTGATTCAGTCCTGCCATTCAGGAGGAGTGATCTTTCGACGACCTGCGGAGAGGTCCATGGGGCTGGGAGCGGTGCCGGTGGCTCTGGAGGTGGAGGCGGGAGGAGCCGCTGGGGTGCGGGGTGCTGCGGGAGTAGAGGTCCTCTATGAGATTGAGGAGGAGCCTTTCTTTTTAGCGGCACGGGTGTGGACATTGTTATAGAGTTGCTTGAGGAGGGAGAAGTAGTCGTTCAAAGGTTCAGGGATGGAGAAGCAGTGTACCAGAACGTCCTTCAGCTCAGTGCTGAGGCCTTGGTAGAGGGCGGTGCGATTGGCGGCATTGTTCCAGAGGGTGTCGACAGCCAGGCGTTGGAAGTCGGTGAGGTATTCGACGAAGGGGCTGTTCTTTTGCTGGAGGCTCCTCAGAGCACATTCTGCCGTTTGGACCCTGTTAGGGTCATGGAAGACCTGCTCCAGTTCGGCGTAGAGGGCGTTCATGTTCGCGAGGTTGATACGGTCAGACAAGACCAGGTGTTGGATCTTGACAAAGGCGCGTCCGTGGAGGAGACCAATAGCATGGCCAAGACCATGTTGGTCACTGTTGAACCTGTGGCTGTCACGCTGTAGTTTCATTTGCAACTGGGTGAGGAAAGGACGAAGTTTCTCGGCAGTGCCGTCGAAGTGTTCAGGGTCAGGGATCGAGACTTGTTTATTGCCGCCTGCCAGGGCGGCGGCACCAGGTGCGGGCATGTGGGGGAGGGCAGTGTTCAAGGACGTGATGGTAGCGTTAGCCTGTGTCAGGCTGTTTTCGACGATAACAAGACGGGCCTCGAGGCCTTGGCCTTCGGCACAGGCATCGTCTCGCTCCGGGGCGAGGAGGGTACACTGTTGTTGTAACTGTTGGTACTGGTAGGTCTGGTCGGTAGCCGGGGGGACGGGCAGGCCTAGTATCTGGTTGGCCAGGTTCCTGGCGAGGGTGAACTGGTTCCGGACCTGGTCGACAGAGTGTTCTTGGATATCTTAGTCGGTTAGGGCTCCAAGGGCCTGAAGGGGCCTGATGATGTTGGGGGGAAGCTGGGACATGGTGCAGTGTGGGTTGGGTCCTGGTAGACGCAATCTTGTATAACAGACAGGGTCTGAGGGTCAGGTAGCCCAAGGCACACCATAGTAGGGACAGGCAAGAGTTCGGAGGCGAGGTCTAGGGACGGGTGTACAACTGAAGCGAGTTGTATGAGGTTCAGGGGTCAGGGGTTCAGGGTCAGGGGTCAGGGGTTGAGGAGGACGTGAAGTAGAAGAGAGTGTAATTCCTAGGTACAAGGGCCCGAAGGAGATTACCAGATTGTGTAAAGAAAGTAAAATATAAGGGGGCACACCCCCTTATATAGATAGGAAATCCTCCTTGATCACTAATACAAAAGAAAATCCTTGGCATCGCGGGCAGCCGCGATTCTTCCGTCGGGTTCCACCAGGTTCCTTCATGTGGCAACCTGTCCCAATCATCATATAAAGGAAACTCTACTATGCAACCCAAGAAACCAATCCCAATATGTGCAACCAAAAATCTCATAACTGTTCCTCCTCTGTGACTGGGTGGCCGTGACAGGGTGTTATGTGGGACAGCCAGGGCAGGAAAGCAAATATGAGTAAAGGAAGGATGTCCGGTACGAGCGGTGAAAAAAAAGAATCGGATCAAAGAGCGATGGAACTGCAAAGAAGATGGCAGCGGAATGAGGAACGATAGAATAGCGGTGAAGAAAGGACCGGAAGGAACTCCAAGGAACTGGAGTGTTGACGATCCTAGTAGCAAGTGATCTTGGTGCATGTACGGATCAGTAAGGAGTGGGAAGCTTGTATGTGAAGTCCAGGGGGAGGCACAATCGTGTTGGGGGAAACAGGGGGGGGCTCCCGATAGGATCACTATAGTTTTTGTGTATTTAAATGGCCCACTCACCCACCATTGTTGAAGGACAAGTCGCAAGTTAACAAGTCAATCTTTATATCTCCTATTTTTTTCTTCTCAGCATTTCTTGTCAGATATCTTGTTCAGAAAATTCCCACGTCGATATTTCTTTAATAGCCAGCCACAGTTGAGGACTGCAGGAAAAAGAGATCTCCGGAGTAACAGGAGAAGGGAGGTTTGATTCGAGTGTATTTTCAGATATTGAGCTTGAGAAAGATTATGAATGAGTTAAGGGATGAGCAGAAATTAGAGCTACAGTAGTTCGTATCGGATGACTTACTGTTGGAAATAGCAGTTGATGACCACACTTGGTGGGGTATGTGCTCATACATGGCGGCTCCAGTAGTATATGTCTGCACCAGTGAAGAACGCATCAGCTATGAAAAGTTTCCTCATCCCTGTCTTTACTTCTCTTTTGTTCTCTCTTATGAGACACCTACTTCCTGTACTTTACCTTTCTCCTTAACTTCTTCCATTTGGCCATCCCAGAGCGATCAATCATTTACCTGAGTAAAACCTCACATCTCCACTCGTATGATTATACTCAACTGCGTAAACCCTCACTACCGGTCATTACCTCCATATCAATCATTTTTCAACACTTACAGTATGAATAATCGGTGAGCAACTCCGCAGATGGAGATAAGTGCTACCATACAGTATTCAATGTTTGTACTGGACGAGTGGTTCCCAATGTATTGTAATTTGGTGGCACTCCGATTAATTACTATGTTTTCCTATTCTTATTAGCAATGCGATAGATTTTGCCAGAGCTGTTTGAGTCTCTGGTCCTTTTTCAATGCATTGCATATAGGCAATTCGGGAAGCAAGTTGAAATGTTCTGGAAATTCTCATATATAGGTATGGCATGGATTGATATCTGAGAGAAAGAGAACATATGACACGCCGTGACTAGTGTATATCACGAGCCGAGTCGAGTCGAGCCGAGTCGAGTCGAGCTTGACCATGGGCTCGAGCTGGCTCAGCTGGTGAGCAAAGGGGATCGAGCTGCTCGAGCTTTAGCTCAGAGCTCGAGCCTGGCATCTGCAGGCTTGTAGGAGAGAGCTTGAGCTGGCTCGAGCCTGAATATATTAATTAATTCAAGATCTCATGTGCCCTAAGGTAGAACTTGACAGTCCAGTGAGAAATATTCAATAGATTTGAGTGGAGAATAAAATAATCTGAGGTTAAACAAGGAATAAACAAAATCAAGTACAAGTTGAACGTTCGCGAAAGAGTCTATCAACCTCCTCAACCTGTATTTCCTTCTCCGCATCTAACTTAAGTTCCCAATCCTCCACCTCTCGTAGATCCAGCCAGCTTTTCAGAACCAAAGTGGGGCCTGCTGCAGGTCCCATCCGATTTCGCTTTTTTGTAATAATATCACCTGCTCTATAACCAAAACCTATTAGTAAATAAAGACAGACGAAAATAAAATACTAGAAATACAGCCATTACTGGGAGAAGAGTTGCTCAGAAGGAACACTACTTGCTGGAATTGCAAGATAATCTCGTGCCATGCAGGATAAATGTGGAAATCTGTGACTATTGACCTTCCACCAAAGTACAACACTAACTTTACGGTCTTCACAGGGTTGGGACAAATAGATGCTAGCCTCAGAATCACCAGCTTGATTTGAAGCTGAAGAATTTGCATCTGCCTTGGATGGGGTAGGAGTGACTTCGGTCATCTTGAGCAATTCAGTTAAGGGATCGTCGGTTTTGCTCCCGGAGTCGAGTGTGCACTCGGGTGTTGTTGGTCTTGAGGGTATTTGTGGTGCATATCTTTGATCGTAAATTCGGTAAAAGTTATGAATAGGCTGGTTGATATAGCGGTCAGTCCAACCAAGCTGCTTAAGAGTGATTGATTTGCACCAGGGATCAAGCAAGAGTGCTAGTGACAAAGCACTTTGTTCATCTGATTTATTCCAGTAGCTAGTCAGAACAGTAAATCCAGCATCACATGCCTTGAACAGGATACTGTTAGAACCACTTTTGTCCTTCTCTTCTGATCGGAGGTATCGAAAATGGCGTAATAGCAGCTCGTAGTAGGGTAATTGAAGGAGGAGTGTCGGGTACTGGACTGCACTGAGGTGGGTGGTCGAGTCATGGAAACTATGTAAAATGTCTTTAACACTTACAAGTATGTTCCAGTCGTATTCAGTTAAGGTAAACTC
>LN890986.1:298946-316707 GCA_900010015.1 Tuber aestivum
TAATACTGAAGGTGTTTAGCAATCTTCTTAGAGTTCTTGGCAAAGGAAGATAATTGTGTACGAGTACAAAGGTTTCACTTTTTCGATGGTATGTTTCCCGGTCGATGGTATCCGAGAGGTTTTTCTGCCAAGAGCATGGTATCCAAAAGGTTTACCCGGAATTTCTGTAGGTACAGACTAGCTGATTGAAAAGGGGGGGGGGGGGGAGTCACCATGGCCGGATTAGGAGTAGCAACGGTGAGCTGCCTGGAGTTAGCGATGAAAGAAGCTATGTGTGGACTTCCTTTTAGTTCCTGGCAAGTGAGTAAAGCCAGCTTTTCACTTTTCTGACCAAGTTAGTTTTTCCGGGCTAAACTTTCCAAACTCTAGAACTCTATCTAGCAAGCAAATTTATTTTTCTAGATATACGGAGTAGACTAGAATACTGTTCAAGCGCTACAGAAGAGCAGTGGGGAGGTAGGATCAGAAACTTTGTTCTCTCATTTAGTGTCTTCCCCAAACTAACCATAGACATAGGGGTATAAGTAAAACATAATGAAAGCTTCCTAATCCTCGCATTGGTCACCTAGCTCTTTCGTGTTCTTCACACAAACACATGCCCATGGTGGCACAAGAAGGACCTGCGTGGGGAAACATCTCCGCGAAGTCAGTTGTGATGGCTGCAGAAACTCCAGAACGAAGGGGGCCACCCTCATCATTCCCAAGATCTCCCTAATCAATAACAACCTAATATCCTTCGCAAGAAACCTAACTTCAGTAGTGGGACCCTATGTCTGAAATTTGCGTGCTTAGGACTTTCTCGAGCTTATCTTCACGAGTTCTAGGAATGAAGCACCATATATCCTTTTTCGCCTACATTTTGTAGGCACCTGAGGACAGAGCAAGATACTGTGAATCCTACAGCCCACCCCTTTCCTTTGTAGACATTTAACGCTTTCAAGCTAATTGAGATGGTGGCATGTATGGATTTGGTTCACCTTCGAGCATAGGGCTTTCTTGACCGCCTATGTCTATATACTTCAACGCTATTTATAGTACTTCATGGTATTAGGCTATGTTCCAAGCAGGCAGATTTGAGATCTGGGGGTGTTTTCGGTGTGATGTGTTATCCTCCGCCGTCCCCATAGTCCCCTGCGGTCCACCACTGTCCCCCCACCGTCCACAGTACTCCTCAGAAGTCCCCGGCAGTCCCTAGAGGTCCCCTACCGTTCCATTGACCGCCACTGTTTCACCCTTTAGGGCCTACCGCCCTGCCTAGAGACCCCCATCCTCCGTTTCCACCCCCCCGCACGGTTGGAAACAATGGGGGGAGGGGAAGAAAGCTCAATCCAGCTTTTGAACGCATAGCTTACTAACGTTGCATACAAGGGGTAAACCCAGTCGGTCTCTATGGTATGTGGCAACGCCCCAGAGCATATATCAGAAAGGGTAAAGACCTTGTAGGTCTTTTACGGAGGTATAGCTCTTAAGTTTTGTATGACCCACGAGCGGGGGGTGTTCGGGTAGCGGGGGGTATCTAACACGAATTAGGAGATTTCAGCACGGATTAGGAAATTTTCACTTCAAATTGCCCAATTTGCCGCCTATACCCTCGCTACCCCAGCACCCCCTGCTTGTAGAACATACAAAACTTAGGAGCTGTACCTCCGCAGAGGTAACACCAGTAACAGTGGTTTCTTGTTGCAAGGGGCGTAAGGTCGAGGCGGCGATCGATAGTAAGTCATGGCGGTTGCGGGAGGGAAAAATGGGAGGAGTGGAGGGGGAGAAGTGGAAAGGGACTAAAGGGTAACTGCGGAGGAGGTGGGAGTAAAAAGGGATAGCTATCATAGGTTGAGTGATAACATGCTTTATCGCTTGGATAGAATAAGGTACATTGAACACCCACTAGACCTCCACCAACACGGCCCCGGGGGGATAAATTTCGCTTCGGCAGGAGAGCGCGCAAAGGGGGGAATTCGGCTACTCACCAATAACTACGGATAGTCGTACCTCGCTACCCCGGACAGCCGAGATTGAAGGAAACTACATGGCACCCCAGGTCGTCTGGGATAATGGATCATATTTTGGCGTAGATGGATTTAGAATCTATGGAATATCATACGGGAAAGCGAGGTATCATTATTACTGGTACCCAGATCCGGGACAGCGAGGTTTGGCCGTACTGCGAACTTTTTGGGGGGTTGGAGGGCCGGGTATGAATATCAGGTGACAAGCGGTGGAATGCGACCGGAGAAGCGGGAACCGAATGTGAATGAGCGGAAGCTAAGCGTGTTGGGGAGACGGAGAGCCAGATATGAACAGCAGAGACGGGGACCAAATGCTATAAGAAAGGGCAGGACTAAAGTTGGTATTAGCCTCTCCGGTGCCCACGACCATATCTAAGCGAATCAGGAAGTGGAAGCAGGAGCAATGTCCAATATTTTCCAGCGCGGAGGAACGTAGGCCGGTGTGTGCAATAACAAAACTTGGATTGGGGTATCAAAGTTAATGTTATCCCTTGCCAGGATATTCTCGGTGCTGAACATTGCCAGGAGATTTTCTTTTCATCAGTTGGGTCGAACCGGTGTGAACTTCTAGAATTTTCTCAGACGAAGGAAAGAACCTGAACTCGAAGGATTGACGAACTGACGACCCTGGGATAATGGCTCCACACAGTCGCTACACGTTGATTATCGTTTGGAATGCGGCGGTTGAGTACCGTAGGGGCGGTGTACTTGGTGGTGTTTTCCCAATCTCGCTCAGGGCCTGAAGATAGGGAAAGTGGGTCGGAGAATAGAAGGAAAGTCTTTGGGGCCAGCGATCGAGTATGGGGTGCGGGCCACGAGGCTATTGTACATCTGTACTCGAGTATGATAAGAGTATGAAAGGATTACTCCACCAATACCGTACCGGTAGCTCGGCTCCGCGAAAGTGAGGGGCTCCGGAGCCGCACAAGGTCGGTTGGTCGCCTACAGCAACAAATCATATCAGTTATGCAGGAAGCAATGTTGGCCGCGATCCTAGGATATTAGTGGTAGACGCAATCAACCCCAGTGTTGAAACCAATGGTAACTTATCAGTGGGTTAGCGGGATTTACCAATGAATACGGCTACGGTATGATATACCGTAGAATGCGGCATGCGCAGCCCAGTACTGTGCTCAACATTGGCCTATTTCTGTGTGGCACGGTGCATGCGCTAGGCTCGTCGGGTCTGCTGTGTGGCTGTGACGACGCCGGTCCTGGTTCCGATAGGCTCCGACTTCGCTAAAACATTTGGCGGTGTTAAGTTACACTTTCATTCAATTTCAGTGTGTGGGTACTTGAGTGCCGTACCGGTAGTTCATGCTTGCCGGTATGGCGCTGGGCAGAAAGAACTTGTTCATCTCATGCCTGTGTATTTCCAAAATGTATTCCTTTGTAGAGCGATTGGCGCCCGTTGGTTGGTTTTGGTGGTGCCAGCGATGCCCATCCACGGGAATGACCTGTGGAGGCAATGGGATCCACTACGACACAGTGTGTCCGTGGAAATCGTCTTCTGCGAGTTACCGGTAGCGGAGGCCCCCGAGGGGCTTGCTTATGTAGGAGGAAATTGTTTCCCGATTTTTACGGACACGACTGTGCATAATCCCTGCTCAGGTGGACTTTGTCCCAAGTCAGTTAGGATCGAATCTTACCGTTCACCGCGCTGTGGAATTCACTCCTACTCGTACAAGTGATGGGGTATTGCGAACACTCCTAACTCAAGCAGTAGCACTTCGAGGGTGTGGTGCAAGAGTGCCCGGACTGTCTGTCGGGTTGAAGTTAGGCACCTAGATACTGGTAGAGAGGCGATCGCCAGGCCAATAACGAGCTCATGCCGCCAGAATTATGTACCCACATTATGAAATATCGTTCTTTGAAGCATGTCACCAAACACCGAATAATTTTAGTCAATAACGTCTCCAGGAAGAGCTCCCTATGTCACCGCAATGGCTAGCCTGGCACCCAACGCTACCGCTTGTTATCTACGACAGATATAGAATTACGCTACTCTGTTCAGCGCCCTGGGGACATGGGTGGAGTGTCTTGGGCGGTTGGGGGCGGTGGGTAAAGTGGGAGAAGGAAGCGGTGAGAGCAAACGTGTTGCTTGGGATATCATCGGTGAAGCCATACGAATATTCGGAGGTGGAGTGTGAAGAAAGTCAAGAATGGAAGAAGGACAGCTGGGGGGGCGAAATCCCCAGAAGACTCTCGAAAATATGAGTACATTACAGCACAGTTACCCTCCTCCGCAGCAAAAACCTTTTTCCAGCGCAAAAGCTTTCCTAACCCCTTTCGATCATCACACGATCGCTATCACCTATCTTCTGCCATCTGCTACTCATTGGCAAACCTTTACTAATCACATGGCATGTGCCGAAAGCCTACCGGCCTGGGCACCACTAGGTACCGCCAATAACTGCAGGCTTCATGAATGCAGGGCCTACGAAGCCCAGGTCACTCTCACTTGGACCCAGCCTGGCAGGAGTGTGTGTATCGATATGTTATCTGTGGGCTGACCTGGCCGCTTACGAACACTGGATTCAGGAGGGGCCGATGGTTCTTTCAAGTTCAACATGGTGTCTAGTACAGCAAAAACCTGGATAATAGCAAGAAGCGCACGATTTTGTTCTGTTTGCCATCCTCACACACGTTGGGCAAAACACTTAATATCAAAGGCCATAATTCATTCTATTAATGGCTTAATAAAATATAGAAGCACGGTTCTAGAGACTTCTTTTTTTTTTTTTTTTTTTTCCACCCATCCTTAAACGTACTGGCAAACTAAATTAGCTCCCGTAATGAGTACAGATCACTCAGCCTATCTCCTTACCTTAGATTTTAAGGTCCTCATAGTCAGGAGGAGTGTTGTAAGGTTTTGTGAGGTGCGTGCAGGTGTGGGGGCGACGATCGGTGGCTGCACATTGTGCTCCCATTATGTCAGCCATAAGCTCGGACCGGGTATTCCTCAATTTCCACACAAGGTCCTCCTCGACACAATCGATATTGTTCTTGAGATTGGTGATATCTCCCCTTATCCGTGTAACCTCTTGACGGAGTTGTCCAACCTCATTTCGTATGGTCCAGCTCATGGCAAACATGAACGCAGAAGAGACAATCGTACAGGCCACTGTAGCTACAGGTCCTGAATGGGTTCTTGCAATGTCTAAAGGAAATTAATCTGTCAACTAGTAATCAACTGAGGATGAGATCGGGGTGTGTACTTACGCCAGAAAGACATCTTCATTAATTTCCAGTTCGGACAGAGAATTTTACCGTTGGTAGTGGAAGGAGGGAGTGGTGAAAAATAGGGGAGAAGTAAACCTTTCCACGGTGCAACCCCCCTCCATTTAAATACTTGGTACACGTGATGGTAATAATTCTCGGTAAGGATATTCAAATTCTTCTGGTTCGATTACGTGAAGAGACAATTATTAACGGTTTGGTTTCGTGGTGTAGTTGGTTATCACACCAGTCTAACACACTGGTGGTCCCCGGTTCGAGCCCGGGCGAAATCAAACATTTTCCTAGCATGTGTTATCAACTCCACTTTTTTTCCCGCTTCCCTAGTTCTCCACGACGTAACGCTGGTGGGTATTGGCCGACAAGGATAGGTATTTTTCCGGTGGGTGGCCTGCTGTCCTGAAGAGTACTCAGAAAATCTCATTTCTGTCATGGCCATGCTAATCGGTACTTTAAGGGGGTGTTGGGATGAGAATGTACAAACTGAGTAACACTCCGCATGGTCATGATCGAAGTATCATCCTCTGTGCACATTGAATCCCGTTTGCCCCAGTAGGCTAGTACCTAGTAGTTTGTCAGGGCTGAACACCGACCTGGTGGTCCACTACGAGTACTTGTACAGCCGAGCTGTTGGTAACTATCTCCAGTAAGAGTAGAATAGCGCCTGCTGTGATTACGAGGTACGGGATGGTCTGCCTTCTTTAGGGGGATAGAGTAATTGAGCTCCCGTAACTTACCGCTAACCCTCAGAATAACCTTCCTGCCAACTTTAACTACAGCTGCACTAAACTCGCTCGGCCAATCATTCCTCCAACAACTTTCTCACACACTCCCGGCACTGCTACCATCACCCGAGGATGAAAGATCCACTGCGGTGTCAGTCGTAACTCACATGCTTACCCTCCTTGCGAACCTCAGATGCGAAGCGCAAACGCAGACAAACACTGAGCGGACCGGGCCACAGTTAGTCACTCCTGCAGAGGTTAGAGTGATAATATGTCAACTAGACCTGGTCGTGCCGGGAGGGATATAGCTGTCCTTGGCCTATGGTCTTGGGATCCCAATCAAACGACTGACTAGCACATGTGCATTGGCCCTGCTTGTGATTGGACGGCAGAGGGGGGGGGGGTACGGAAAAGGAAGGATGTGGAGTTATTGGGACTTGTTGTTGGGAGATTGCTGGAGTCGCCCAGGGGAGAGGATGTCGCGCGCGAGGGAGATTTGGGGCTGAGGGTGGGCGAGTGGGTTTTGGTGGACGTGATGGTCGGGTGTGCTGAATTGGCTTCCAATCCCGAGGAGAGGGATGCCAGGGAAGGGCAGGAGAAGTCTCGGATCTTGATTGACGGGTTCTTCATAACAAAGTCTTCACAGATAATTTGTCACCTTTTCTAGAACTCGAACACCACAATTTCTCCCGCTCCTCTTCCAACTACTAACTCCCCAAACACCCCCATTATTCAGTACCCCCCTCGCGAGGACGCTCTTCCTCATTCTGTTCTGACGTCCCAACGCTCTTCGCCATATAATTGACCTGTTCTTGTCGACTGACACTCCTTGGATCCCTCGCTCTCGATACCTCTAAATTTGTCCATTGAGGCGCTAGGTAAGGAGTCCAAGATTGTATGCACTGTACACAGCTCGGCGAATGCCGTGGAGTACTTTTGTAAAGTCTGCGCTGAACTGCAGGAGCTTTTGGATTCGATGGATGTGCTGATTCTGTGGGCGGCGGGTTTCGTAATAGTGGATATTCTAGGGAGGAAAGGGAGGGTGATTGAGGAGATGGTGGAGACGGTGCTGATCGTACCATCGATATCAAGGTTTGATCTGCGTATTTCGGCGTGGCTGGAGGAGGAGGTGATTGTTCTCAAAAAGGTAGACGAGGCGTAGAAGAAATCTCCCCTAGCACCACTAGCCCCGGAAGACCAAAGTGACGACATCAGAAGCTCCACCTCGAGAGCCCCTTGTTGCCGAGATGGAAGATGACACAGCCAAAGACCACAACACCAAACCCCTAGTCTCAGAAATAGGCGTGACGGCGCTTTTCACCACCTACAAATCCTCCTATCTTCCCAGCCCTCTCCTACACTGCCGTAAAGACTCATGTCCCCAATAGCACTCCCCCTCTGGGCGCTAACCAACTTTGCAAAGTCGACCGGGAGAAGAACCTGGCGCCAATGTACCCTCGTGCTACTGAAAGCCTACAGGAAGACCCCCCCCGACCAATCTGCCCTTCACCGGATTCAAGCACGGATAGTCAATCCCAGCGGGGAGGCATGGGACTTTGGACCTGGGAGTGAGGGTGGGATCGAGATCCGGTGTCGGATTGAGGGCGCTGCGGGGTTCGATGTGGGAAAGGCTGAGGCGAGTATTCAGGAATTCTTGGGGCATTTGGAATGGTGGGGTTAGTGGTGATGTCTATAATGACGTGTTCTTGGGGACTTGAGGACTTGGCTCGGTCGACGGAACCCCGAGGGTACGGATCCGATCAAAGTGTTTGCCGCGCTCAACATCTTGCACGAGGTGTTGTGTGGGCAGGAGGGGCGGTTATCACTAAGAATCCTACGGAAGTGCTACGGATTGTCGCGGGGGGTGTTAGATAAGCGTATGAATTATTTGGAAAGGGTTAGACACTCCTAGGAGACATTGCCACACCAATTTTGAAAGGTATTGGGAAGATTACCACCGATTCGTCTATGCCCGGCTCAAGACTAAGCAGTGTGGAAGATGAGCTTGACGAAGAAGAAGAGCGCAGCCAAACCTTAGCAATTCATAAAAGTAGGCTATGTTCGGGAAAGAGTGAATTGGGTCCTTATCCTTTCTACGTTGTCGGAGGTGCTCTATATATACAAGAAACCTCTCCTCCGGAGAATACTGCTCCATTTCCTTATCACAAGTCCGCACTGTACGAACTCTGCCATCGTGAAGGATCCACAACCTTCCAAACCGCTATCTCAAACTTCTCTGTGTCACACCCAATAACTCCAAACTCTCTCGACAATCCCTTACGTTTCCTCATAACCTAGTGCAACACAAACCGTAACACTACTCAGGCGAAATCAGCACTAACGCCTTAGTGCTCCACATCTTACTACACATGAGACATCCGACACCTTTCCCACAATCCCGCAACAACTAACTCCTGCCCCTAACATCCTGCATGCTGTCGCACCTCTTCCTAAACTAACTACCCCTAGTACAAACTCCTTTCCAACCAAACTTAAGCAAAACCGTTTCACACCAAGTTACAAGCTAGGTGTTCTAGACCAGGAAGCTTCGTGAATCTCAACAGCAATGACCCTCTCCCTATTGAATGCGATAATCTCCAGCCCAACCACAAAACTAACACCCACGGACGAGCATCTACAACAAGGAGAGTGAGAGACTCGCCCACCCACCACTACTTCCCAAGGTGGAGGACAAACACCGTAGACCGACAATCAATAAAACAACATTTCTTACCCATTTAAATCCGGTTCTCTTTCCCTCAGTTTTCTTCTACATTTGTCTCCTTGTTGTTAGGTGAACCATTCCTGTCAGGTTCCTGCATGCTATTTCGCAACATGTCACGCAGTGGAGATCCCGCCTTTCCACAGGCGTTAGGTTGGTCGGTCACAGCACCCAAATCCCAGGAGTCAACAGGGACATTTCCACCCCTGTGGTTGCCCCATCTGATCCGAGCACGGCAGTCATTGGGCGCGCCGCTTCAGGGCTCCCCAGACCACTGCAAACGCTGCTTGTGGTGCCGAACTGTTCCATAGTATTTGCAAGATAAGCGGTACCATGTGATGTTACTAGTAGTTCTGTGCCAAGGGAGCTTTGGCCAGATCAATTACCTCGAATTGCATTTGACATTTTCTTCCAGTAGTTTACCTACTGTTGTTTTCACCCCCAGAAAGAAAAAGAAATATGCATACACGATTATACCCCGTTTCTTGCTTTCTTTTCCTGTCCATTCCTATTTCCGTTGTCCTCCGTTCCTATTTCCGCTGTCCTCCGTTTCCCCTTTGAGCCGAGTTCGATTTCTCCGCTGACTAGGAGGATATTTGGGGTAGTCGGCATTGAGGACGAGGTCAGTATAAAGCGAGGACAAGATTGTAGAGACCGAAGGTATAGTTTGTTTCTCGAGAGCTGCTCTAAAGAGGTTTTGGAGTGTGGTGAGGCCGGTATAGACTGCCGTTGGAATTCCCATATGGGAGCCATGTTCGGAGTATATAGTGGCCACCTGTTTTCACTAGATTTGCGAACGGAGTGAATATTCTCCCTAATCGCTCGAGTGCAATGCATGGGAGGGTTAATGCGCAGGATTTTAAACTCCATAGTCTAACCAATACCATTTCTCTCTCAGGCCACTTGATCGCGGGATTGCTCTCGGCTGCCTTGCAGGAGAATGCGGCCAACCTACCAGTAAGCCCAACAAGCTGAGCTAGTGGGATGACGACCTGCGAACTGGGAGGGTGACGGCGGAATCACGACAGCAGTCTTAGTAACATCTCAGATCTGCCGAATCCCTCCGAGATCCCCTTCCGTTCATCCAGCCCGATAGTTGAGGTACCGAAGACCTCCTTACTGTTATTCCGGCGCGGAGCCCTTCAGCCGTATGATACATCTAAGAATCACCTTAACCCCCACCGATCACAGAAATCACCCATTTGACAGTACAAGTGCACGATTCTGAGGCTACCGCGCCTCTGTTGCCTGGTGAGCCCCTGCTTCATTGAGTGCGATCCCGATAATGCCGGCACCGCGAGGGGTGCTATCAGAAAGATAAAATGAGACAAAAAAATACCCTACCCAACGTCCGAGCGTTGTTGAGACCGCTGTGCGGCGATAGCACCGAAAGCGCAATCTCCTGTATGTGCTGTATAAAAGGACAGAATGTGGCCTAACCTGGCACCGAAAGTCCTTGAGCGATTCCAATACCGAAGCTGGTATCCATTCCGGAGCACGTTATTGAATAAAAAGTCTGGTTCTCGGGCGGGCTCGTCCGGAATCATATCTGGGTTACAAAGACAGCTCTAGTTCACCAACGGGTGTAAAGCATGATGATTTGAGAAGTGGGAGGGGTTCTTATGCGATACAGGCTCCACAAAATGCGTCTGATTTTGGGTTACAGTGGTGTGGGGAGGTCGATTGCCTTGCAATTGCAAAAGCGGTATTCATCAAAGGGCAGAATCATCACGTTCTGATTTGGGTCTAGGGGGAGAGTTTGACGAACGGTTGTGCGGTTTCATGGTGTACGAGTATA
Organism: Tuber aestivum; assembly: GCA_900010015.1. Lineage (NCBI taxonomy): Eukaryota > Fungi > Ascomycota > Pezizomycetes > Pezizales > Tuberaceae > Tuber > Tuber aestivum. The sequence goes on from LN890986.1 coordinate 309,435, forward strand.
ACCAACTACACCACGAAACCGCAATAGGATATTCCACGAGCACCCGCCTATCGTAGGGCATTGAAGGAGGCGAGGCACACCGGGTTAACGGTAGTCAAGTAACTTAATTACCGGTGTTGGGGGCTTCTCCTGAGCCTCCCTATATCGGATGGTGTGTCCGACCGAGTAGAGCCCCCCGTATTATCCCGTGAATGCACCCTCGGATAAGCTGAGGCTTAACGGAATGCCAAAGTGCTCCAATCATATGCAGTATAATTTCGAAGATAGGAAGAAGCAAAAATATATAAAACAAAAGGTGATTTTCTATAGGGTGTGGTGGTTGTTTTTCCTCTGTCCTCCTCCGTGGTTGCCATCTATTCTATGGATAGAAATGAAGTCACACCTCCACTGTCCAGAACTGTGCGCTAAGCTATCCTCCTAACTGCCTAGTTTCGCTCAAATAAATACCAGTGCAAACTAAAACGAATTGAAGTTGTATATTCTCACTTCAGCGCGTTGGAAGCTTTTGTCTTTTCTAACCCTTGGTCGTAACTCGATTCTGATGCTTTCTCCGATTGCTGCTCCGTTCTTTTTCTCTCCCTTACATTTTCTCCCACTACCTCTCAGGCAGCGGGCTTTATATACATCCATATCATAGCGTCTCCCATCCAGACCGGTCTCCTTGGTCATCTATATGACCTTGCCTTTTACCCCTCTTTTGTCTTGTTTCTGGTTCTACAGACATCGCTCTACCCCGCTTTGTCAACCAACGACTTTCCTTCTTGCCCCCTCGTGTATTTCCTTTCCTTGCCTTGCCCCGCAATATCAATCTATAATACACATCTGTAATAATCCCTAGAACCTTCCATCCTGCTTATCAATTTCCTCCTAAGCATTACAAATATTAGACACTCCCGGAGAAGTCTCCAGTCCTCCGAGTGGTCATGGATAGACAAGGGGTTAGTTGGAGTGCCGGTGATTTACAACACAAACACCATCTCCAGACCCTAAAACCTATACCCCCTTTACACCGGTAACTTAGAGGAGGTTGAAGGATCCTACCACCTGTCTGACTCCAATTTTTCCGAGATCTCCTTACAAGGGCCCGATAATTTTACACCTCCACAACATGTCTCGCATATGATATCAAATGTTTTTTCTCGATCTCCACATCGCGGAATACTGGTACTAGATTCCAGCTGAACATTGACACTTTCCACAGTTCCGGGTTTCGAGCCTGTTGCACAGCATCTCTCCGCCAAGCAAAAAAAAAAGGCATTACCAAGGCCTTCTATCCCGTTTCACTCACGTGGTATTAGGAGTTTTCTGGAGTCCCGATTGGGTTGCGAACAGAAAATCGTTACGTTTGTACAGACAGAGAACTAAAGCAAACAAGGGAGTTGTGTAACTGTGATGAATATCAGGTAAAATCAGGGGGTTTGAAGTGAGTAGGTCGGAATCTAGGAGGAAGAAAAAGCGGAGGCAAGGGGATTGGGATTTTGAAAAATTTCAAACTCAACCCATCTACTTGAGTACCCGAAATGGATATTTCAAACATTGTAAATACAGTTCTAGTGACACAATTCTATTCTATACTTTCAGATCTTAGTCAACAGAGCAATACAGGACAACAGATGGCTTTGACACATGCAAAGCTCTTTGTACCATAACTATGCCAAGGTTCCCGCCGATTATGTAACTGCTCACAGTTGCAAAATCTTTACGGCACGTCTACGACGTGTCTAACAGCTCAACGGAAGATACCAGCTCAACCGAAGATTCGCCTTCATCAAACTATCTCCATCCAACGTACTCCACCAAAATCATCAAAATCATGCCTGAAAACTATGCAGAGATTGAGGCAAGAATCCAAAATGCATATTTAAAACTCCAAGAACTCGAAAAACCCAATATTGCCACCATTGCTCATGAGTTTGGTGTTCCGGAACGTGGTCTACGAGCCCGAGCAGCAGGATGTCAGTCGAAATCACAAAGGCCATCGTCGAATAAATGTCTTACCAAAGCGGAGGAATTAGCTGTCTGCCTATATCCGAAAAGGCTCGATAGTATTGGAACGGCAGCACAACTTCCAATGGTCACCGGCTGTGCGAATGCTATTCTCAAACGAAATCATATAGCTGATTCGCCAGGTCACCCACCTCGTACTGTCGATCCAAGCTGGACTCCACGCTTCCTAGAACGATATCCAGAATTTGATATCTGTAAGTCCAAATCTCTTGTGCTTATGAGGAAGAAAGCGCATGATTCAGAGGATCTGAAAAATTGGTTTGAGCGATACAAGACTGTTTGCAATACCCACGGCATTCTCTCCTCCGATATACATCAGGAAAAATTTCAAGTCGCATCCTGTACGTCCTATGTGTCTGACGCACAGGACGCACAGGACGCAAACCGTTAATCCGGACGCACTGGCGCTGCCCCTGACGTCCAGACCCCTGGTTCTGCGCCACAGGGCATCCGGACGTTATCTGGACGCTGACCCCTACGTACCATGCATCCTTAAAACTGTCTACATCTTGCCCCTGCGTCTGGACGCCCCTCTTTGAGTCCCAGTGGCGTCCTGAGTCACCCCAATTCTTCCGCCTAGCATCCCGACAGAGCTAGACTACCCTTTATCGCCTCCGGAGATCGCTCCCGCTCTGATCCCGTTATGATCTCGTCAGGAGCTCGCAATCTATATCTCCCCCCTCCTGGTACCCCACAATCCAGGGCGTCTGCGTTGAGATGATATGACTTAACCCCGGACGTTGTGACGCGTTGTATTCTCCTTCAGATTATCTCGTGCCTGGTGCTCACGTCTGGACTTCTAGACTTACTCTTTGAGGTATCTAGATTTTGCACAGGCGAAACTGGCCTGGTCGGGATGCCTTCACCATGCGCCTACCCTGATCGTTTTGGAGTCCGGAATTATACACCAGGTTTGCGGCACCTTCGGAATCCTGGGTGCACACTTCTTATAGAATCTGGACGCTGTCCACTACAGCGCCTCCAATTGGAGATCTGCTTACATTTGACTCATGTTTATTGACTTGAACTCTACAGGGCCATCCCAGCTACACTATTACATCTGGTAATGTTTGCTAGCAGCAATTTTCTCCCCCCTACCCTCCCGGCTTCTTGCCATAGTCGCTCAAACTCTTTCATTATGAACATGCTGTTTCTGCATCCGTCACGCCCTATTCAGGCAATGCCACGAGTCACCTGGCCAGTGCCCACATCCAGTACCCTGTCGCCATCTCCTAACAGATCACCAGCATCAAAATCGCCCCCTTGTACCGTCCCCATATTCTGTGAATCCTCCAGACTGAGCGACAGCCGCGAGCGAAGATGTCTGAAATCAATATTCTGGCTGTCTGTCGCCGAACATTCTGTGACTTCGAGGGGATCCTCTTGACTTGTCAAGCCACAATTGAGAAACTCCAGTCCGTCACCATAAGGCGTCTGGCTGCTATCTGCAGTGTCATTCGTGCCCAGAGACAAACTCTGGCTGCGCCACAAGCTGAACCCGGGGATCATGGCCGAGTCAGTGAGTTCCTGGCTACTGTAACCGGAACTGGAGTTCAGTCCGTTCGGTTCAAGGTTTTGTTTTATGTTTTGTTTTATTTGTGGTTTCGAGTATCCTTTGATACTCAGTTTGTTTTATTTGTGGTTTCGAGTATCCCTTGATACTTAGGTCGTTTTATGGGTTGTTTAAGGATGATTTGGAAATCCGCCCATGCAGGACATAGACGAAGTTTGTATTTAAAGACCGCTGGTTCCCTCAGAGGAACGGCAGACTTCGGCAGACAGAGTATTTCTAATATACTTGGTTGAACGGTTACCTCTTTGAGTCCCTATTCTTTATATCTTTCTATCAGAGCCTCCCTTAGCGCAGTACGCCCATAGGTTGTAGACCAACTTGTGCGCTACTCCTATTGTACCCGGAAGCGTGATTAGCACCCCAGTGCGAACACGTAACATTTTTTTAACCTCAGCAAGTGGTTAGAAACTTGTGTGCAAGATCTCAGATCAACAGGCACAACCCAGCGAAGCTAGCACGAAGGCGGAGGAGCCAATAGTGGCCCGCCTACCCCACCTACACAATAGACCCTCTCACGACGCGCAGTGGGAAACAGGTTTCCAGAGAAGGGCTAACGAAGCCCAAGAGACCAGGCCAAGCGAAAGGCCCGAAGGACGGATTTGCGATCGACGATACAGGAAGACAGCTAGCAAGAGATCAGGCAGCTCAGGATTTCAAAGGGTCCAAAGAAGAGTTCAGCCAACAAAGCCTATCCACGCCCGGAGGCTTTCCAGTTACCCCCGGAAAGGGAAAACAACCCGGAACTAGCGGAAGTTCATCAAGACCACCTACAGAAGGTACAGGTGCGGCACCTGGTCCAGAAGACAACGGTAGCAGCAGCAGCAGCGACGGTGAAGGCAGCATGGCAAGCTCAGCAAGAGACCCACCCGGAGGACCTCCAGGACCGCTAGATCCTCCCGCAGGAGCACATGGAGTTGGTGGCATACCCGTCAACCCCCCCAAGATCAAGCTCCCCCTGCCTGCGAATTTCTCAGGAAAGGGTGAGGACCTGAAACCGGAAGCTTTCCAGCGATGGGAAACAGCAGTGCACCAATACCTAAGACTACACGGCATCAACATTGAGGAGCATAACACGGGAATGTATATCGGAGCCTTCTGTGAAGGCAGAGCCCTGGATGCATACCAGCAGTGCATGGACGCATAGGGCGAAGGAGCCAGAGCAACAAGGGTACTAGAAGCCCTGAAGGAACCATTCCAATCATCCGACAATAGCGAAGAAATATTCAAAGCATTCAACAACATCAGCCAGACCCATGGCGGAAAAACAGAACGAATAACCAAGATAGCAACAGACCTCCTACTCTATGCAAAACGCATGCCCCGTGGAGCAGTATCGGCTTACATGCAGAAGCGTCGATTCCATGATGCTATGCACCCCCTACTCCGCAGAGAAGTAGAACCGATGGAAGAAGATGATGATGACATCCATGATATCATAAAGAAAGCTGAGCGGAAGGATGCGATACTGCACGAAACTAATGCCTATGGAACCAAATCCGCGCCGCCACCTTGAAGGGATCGGCAAGACAATGGACCTGGGCCATCAAGGGTGAACAGATCCAAGTTTCAGAAAAATTCGAAGCAATCCACTAAGGAGAAATGAAGAGAAAAGGGAGAGTGTTTCGAATGTGGAAAAACTGGACATATGGCCCGAGATTGTCCAAGAAAGAAGGGGAAAGGAAAGGCGATCAAAAAGGAACCCGCAGCGAACTACATAGAACCAGATGAATACGAGGAAGTGCAAATCAACACCATGGAAGCACAGTGTTTCCTGGTACAGCCAAAACCCGGCAAGAAGCCCCACTGAGCACTAGAAGGAATCATCCAAATTAATGGACACCCTGCTCGAGTCCTGTTTGATACGGGAGCTATTGGTACGGACATGATCAGCAACACCTTTGCAGCTACGTATGGACTCAAAACCGAAGCCCTCCAACAACCGATCCCAGTTGCTATGGCGGTAAAAGGATCCTGCTCCACTAGCCATAAAACGGCAAATGTCTCAATCCAGCTAGGATCTGTACAGTTCCCAGAACACAAAATACTACTTGTAAATGTAGTTAAATTCGATGCTCTTATCGGGATGCCATTCCTCGCCCGGCACAATGCAGTCATCAGATGTGATGAGTCTATCATAGAATTGCCAGACAAGAAGGTCCGGGTATCCTGCACCCCTACCAGTGGAGAATACCGAGCCGCAGTATGCGAATCAATGGTCCATGAACTACTGGAAGAATTTGCAGATGTTTTTCCCGACAAGATTCCGGAGAAGCTAACTCCCATGCATGCAGAAAACCACCACATCTCCTTTAAAGACCCGAACAACCTTAAAAACCAACCTACTTACTCGATTCCCGAGGCCTACAAAGACCAACTTCGGGACTGGATCAATAAGATGATGAGAAGAGCAGTAATCTACAGAAACCAGGCACCTGGTGCAGCGCCTATGTTTGTCCAACCAAAGACAGATGGGAAGCGAATCAGACCATTGGTAGACCTCAAGATGCGAAACAGCAATACGGTGATGGACAGTTCCTTGATTCCGAATTAAACCGAGATCCTGGAAGCAGTAGGCCGTGCAAAATACCGCAGCAAGATAGATTTAAGCGACGCTTATTTCCAAACCAGGGTGGATAAGGAAAGCGAATCAAAAAAACTCTTTCAAAATACCATTCGGAACCTTCATCAGCCGAGTCATGCTGCAAGGAGACGCAAACGTACCAGCCACCTTTATGCACATTATGGAAAACCTGTTTAGTGAATACCTACACTACGTTGTGTGGGTCTACATTGATGACATCCTAATTTACTCGAAAACCGAAGAAGAGCAGGCGCAGCACATAAGGATGGTGTGTGAGAAATTGCGACAGGAAAAATTCTATGCTAGCAGGAAAAAGACAACCCTGTTTGCAGACAGGCTCGAAATCCTAGGACATGTAATCGATGATTAAGGAATTCACGCTGCCCCTGGGAAAATAGAATCTATTGCAAACTGGACCATGCCACGAACGCAGAAGGAACTACAGCGGTTCCTCGGGTTAGTCAATTACATCGCACGGTTCCTCCCACACCACGCTACAATAATGGCACCTCTCACGGATTTAACAGGAAAGGCCGAGTTCGCTTGGATGCCCACACATGACCAGGGATTCAGAAATGTAAAGAGACTAATCAGGGAAGCGGAAGTGGTCCGACCACTAGACTACTCCAAAAAGGAACCTATTTGGTTGATCACTGATGCCTCAGATGTCAGAGTTGGCGCCTGGGTGGGCCAGGGGTTGTCACATGAAACAGCGCGACCGGCAGCGCTCCATTGCAGGAAATTCACCGACTCTCAAATGAACTATGGAATGACCGACAAGGAAGCTGTTGCGGTTATCGATGCGCTCAATGCTTTCAACCATCTCCTGATGGGAAACCAGTTCACAATAGTAACCGACCACCAACCCCTTACTAACCTCAAGACAGAGAAGATCCCAGGACGCAGGAGGACACGCTGGATCAGCAAAATCAGCAAATACGATGCTAAGATCATCTACATACCAGGGCGGACTAACTATTTAGCTGACGCCCTCTCCCGCATTTATGAGAACCAAGAACTCGAGAACCCCCCCTATGTCTAAGACCACACCAGATCTGACGACGACCTATCTGACTCTACCACATTCGAGCAAGAACTCAACACCATGAGTC
>LN890986.1:316727-345498 GCA_900010015.1 Tuber aestivum
CTGTTGCGGTTATCGATGCGCTCAATGCTTTCAACCATCTCCTGATGGGAAACCAGTTCACAATAGTAACCGACCACCAACCCCTTACTAACCTCAAGACAGAGAAGATCCCAGGACGCAGGAGGACACGCTGGATCAGCAAAATCAGCAAATACGATGCTAAGATCATCTACATACCAGGGCGGACTAACTATTTAGCTGACGCCCTCTCCCGCATTTATGAGAACCAAGAACTCGAGAACCCCCCCTATGTCTAAGACCACACCAGATCTGACGACGACCTATCTGACTCTACCACATTCGAGCAAGAACTCAACACCATGGAGTCAACGAAACCCATCTCCCCTACTCCTACCCCTCCTCCGGACTCCTACACAGAGTATTACGCTGAAGGACGAGACAGCCCTGGTGACATAGTAGCCGGAAACGACTGGGGCGACACCTGTACCCTCCGGCAGACCCCCTCGCTGGACCGAAAGCATGCAGCGATGCATTATTCTCAATGCTACTGCGATACTTGTCCTTACCACCAAACTGACATTAAGTTTGTCAACACCCACCCCAAACCCTGAAGCAAAACCACCAAGCAATCGGGATCCACCAACTACGGCTCAGCCTGGGATGAGGAGCAGACGAAAGATATCCTAAACCTTACAGATGAGCTATCGCCACCCCCGGCTACCTTGCTTGAACCAGAAGCACCGGCACCTATTGACATCCAACACTTAGAAGCAATTGCAAATCTCTACCCTCCACCGACCGAATACCCAGCAAGCCCACCCCCGGTGGCCAGGCCCCTCTATAGTGACGCACTTGGCTGTTACAACACCGAGACCCTCATCTCTGTCATACCCCCTACCCATGACGATTTCCGCCGCAATCTATACCAATCCTTCGATGAAGAGAACTTAGGACAGGATGAGGATGAGGGACCTAGCCGTGGAGAGCTCATAGAGGAAGAGAGGGATGTGCGGTCAGCCATGGATGACCTGAAGGGAACCTTTCGAGCCCAGATGATCAAGGCCCACCACTGCGACGCCCTCTACCACAAAGTTCTTGACAGCGGAAGGACCAGAGACCTTAAACTCTACGAAATCTCAGATGGAATGATATATGCCCCTACCCGATATGGCAACAAAGCCCTTTACATCCCCGATGGACACCTAGTGAATGGAAAGACGCTTCGGGAATACCTCATCAGTGAAATCCATGACAAAGGCCATGCTAGTGCTGAACGGAACCTCCACTATGCTTCAGAATACCTATCCTGGCCAGAAATGCGTGATGATTTCAAGCACTATGCAAAGACCTGTGAAGAATGCCAAAGGAATAAGGAACCAACTACCCTGCCAGAAGGATATGCCCGGACATTGAAGCTACCTGCTGATGTGTTTGAATCATATGCCATAGATTTCGCAGGACCCTTTAACAAGTCCGGTGGATATGACACTATTCTGGTAGCGCTGGACCGCTTCTCTGGATTTACCTGGCTCATACCCACTCTTGCATCTTCAACAGCCCAAGATACATGGGACCTACTGTGGTGAAATGTCTTTACCCCTCATGGCCACCCTCTCTCTATCGTTACCGATGCAGACCCGAAGTTCACATCTAAGTTCTGGAGACAAACCTTAACCTCGATGGGAACAGAACACATCCTAGCTGCGCCAGGCCACCACCAAATGAATGGCCAGGTGGAACGAAAGATCAGAGAAGTCAAGACAGGCCTCCGGAACATAATCAACAAGCGACAAAACAACTGGGAACCAGCCCTCCCAGAAGCAGCAGCATACATCAATGCAATGTACTCGAGTACTATTGACACAGCCCCTTACAAAGCAATATATGGACGAAACTACCCCCTCCTGCCCCGCACCTTGTTCAAGGACTCTGCAGTACCAGCCACTGACAACCACCTCAACCAACACGAAGCCCTCCGAAACGATGCATATCAAGCACTAAGAACCGCCCGGTTCCGAAATACAACCAAAGCACAAAAGAAGCAGAGACTGCATCATGCCATTCCCCCCGGTGCCATGGTCATGGTACATGGAAACCTGTTCAGTCCTGAGACCAGCAGAAGCAAAAAACTCCAACCCTGCTGGCGAGGACCATTTAAAGTACTAGAATTCGACAGCAATACCGAGAATTACACCATCAAGCTAGAAGAACGAATGTACCGACGTGGCAAGGCAGTAGTTCACTCAACCACAGTTAAGAGATGGCACCCAAATGATGATAGCAGATTCCCGGGACGCAGCCATTCCCGACCAGCCCCACTACTTGTACACAACCAGGAGGAATGGGAAGTGAAAGAGATAGTTGACCACAGAAAGCGCTATGGAACTGATCAGTTCCTGATCAAATGGAAAGGCTATCCAAACTCTGAGAATAGCTGGGAGCCAGTGGAAGGAATTGAGAATGCGATGACCCTTGTGCATGAGTGGTGGAAAGCTAACATGCCCGGAGAACGACTACCCCCCACTATTAACCACATAACGATAGCTTGGTCACCTACGTTACCCACCACGCAACGAATACGCGAAGACCCCTCTACCAGACCAGATTTCAGGGCTCCCTATGATGCAAACGAGTTTGAAAGCAGCAGCGACGAGGACCAAACAATGGCGGATGTTATAGATCCCTTTATCTAACGGCACACTCCCTATCCGAATACCTTAAAGATGGAAAACTATGAGGAACTGAATGTGAGGCTACGCCATCAGCTTGTGGGACTGTTGGTGGACCATGGTGCTATCCTACTGGAAAACTATTTTGATACCCTCTTACTTGATTACTGCCCGAATTGCGAAGACCTACTGGTGGAAGTATGGGAAAGAGCGGCAGGTATCCGCGATTATTGTGACTTTCATTTCCTTTATTCAAATTGTTTTTTGCAATTTTGCATATGTGTATTTTGTATTAGCAATGGAGATTGGGCCCTAGCTGATGAGGAATATGGCAAAGACTTTTATGAGGATTTTGATTTTCGAGATTATTGATTTGTTAGGTAAACAGATGTTTTATTTTGGGGAATGTAACCGGAACTGGAGTTCAGTCCGTTCGGTTCAAGGTTTTGTTTTATGTTTTGTTTTATTTGTAGTTTTCTAGTATCCTTTGATACTCAGTTTATTTTATTTGTGGTTTCGAGTATCCTTTGATACTCAGTTTATGTTATTTGTAGTTTCAAGTATCCTTTGATACTCAGTTTGGTTTATTTATGGTTTCGAGTATCCTTTGATACTCAGTTTGTTTTATTTGTGGTTTCGAGTATCCCTTGATACTTAGGTCGTTTTATGGGTTGTTTAAGGATGATTTGGAAATCCGCCCATGGAGGACATGGACGAAGTTTGTATTTAAAGCCCGCTGGTTCCCTCAGAGAAACGGCAGACTTCGGCAGACAGAGTATTTCTAATATACTTGGTTGAATGGTTACCTCTTTGAGTCCCTATTCTTTATATCTTTCTATCGGAGCCTCCCTTAGTGCAGTACGCTCATAGGTTGCTGACCAACTTGTACGCTACTCCTATTGTACCCGGAAGCGTGATTAGCACCCCGGTGCGAACACGTTATACTCATAAAGATAGAAGTAAAGTAGAACGAATATATTGATAAGATCTCTTCTCCGGTCACTGATGATAGACTAAAAAGCTCGGGAGGCACCTCGAGATTTATACTGTGCGTCTGGGTGGTCGTGCCCTACATGCAATCCCTTACTGACTATGTACCTGCCATACTAACGATTCAGTGTTCTTGGAGTGCGAACTCCGTTTGACCCTGAAAACTAACTTCCCCGCTCTCTTCCTTAGTAGAGTGATCAGCTCCGTCAAAGGACTTATCAATGACTCTTCTATGTGCATAGCTTGGAGTGCATGCCGAAGATAACTAACTTGACCAATGAGTTGTTATTAACCAATCTTAAACTAGTCTCCGGATGACCCTAGTTATACGCGAGCAGAGGATGGTGCGGCTACTTCTCGGAATAGCACACCAAGACTTCCAGCGGTCATAGCTCAATAACTAACTGACCAATCTGGTTCAAATAAGTCTTATCTTGTAGAGCGGAGCTCCCTCTATGTTAGCCACCGAAAACCCCTCGGTCGCTTATCTTATCCCATAGATAGTGAAAGGGTAAAGACTTGCATGATGCCTTATCGTTTCGTGCGGTAATGAGATACCGTCACGATAACTGCGGCGGGGCCCGGAGTCGAACACGTGACCTTATGCATTTAGTCATGTGCCCCCCCGATTATGCTGTCTAAGTATAACATTAGCTCCCTCTTCTTCAGGGCTCGTCCTCGAGTCCTTGGTCTATATCTAAGGGGCTGTTTGGCAAAGCGTAGTTGGACTTTCAAACTACAGTTTGGGCTCAAACCATGGTTGATAACTTTGGGCTGTTTGGTAAACATGACTTTACAAATCACAGTTTGTAAATTTTCCAAACCATGGTTGAAGCTTTTAGCAATGTTATTTTTTTTTAATTTTATTTTAATGTACAGTTGATTGGTAAATTAATTTTAATTTTATAAAATTATAAATAATCTAACAAATCTTTTGAATAATTGGTAAATGGATAGATATAAGAGCTTTTTACATTTTCTTTAAGTTAATATTTTATTTCACTCCATATTATTTTTTCAACTACACTAGTAAACCAAGTTTTTAAATTGATAATTCCCAAACTACAGGTACTGTTTGGTAAACCACAGTTTCAAACCATAGTTTGTAACTGCAAACAAACTATGATTGCAGGACCATGGTTTGTAACTACGATGATTTCAAACTACAAGTTTCCAAACAGCCTCTAACTTCTATCTATGGTATAAAGTAAGGTCTAGATTGTTTCCAGTTAGAACTCTGTACAGGTAGGGTAAAAAACCTTTGCGCGTTTACTTTTCCACGCCTAGGAAAACCTTTCCTGACCATCCTACCTCAGCCGTGGCATCTCTAGGTTGTCTCTGTAGAATTCTTCCACTAAGTGGGTAGCATGTTCAAGATGCTCCGGCGGTTCCCAGGTGTTTTCATCCTCCCAACACCGTTTCCATTTAACAAAATATTTGAGTTCTCGCATACACTTATTGCGTCTGGAAACTCTTTTCATATAGGAGAGAATCTCCCTTTTGACTATTTTCTCCACCTCCCATTCCAGATCGCCATCGATCTCTTCTGGTGCCTGCGGTCTCTGCTCCCTTTCTGGTCGAACCGAGGTTCGATAGGGTTCGAGTAGCGACACATGAAATACGGGGTGGATTTTCCACCGTTCGGAAATTTCCAACTTGAAAGCTCGGTCGCCTCTTTTTTCGAGTATTCGGAAGGGTCTATAAAGCTTAGGGCTTAGCTTTTTGGAAGGTTGTTTCGTCCGAATATTCTTTGCGTTGAGCATTACTCGATACCCAACCTTGAAGTCTGGTTGTTGTTTAACCTTTGGGTCATAGTACTTGCTCATGGCTTCTCGCGTAAGTTGTAGGATTTCCCGGGCTTGTTGGTGTATCTCCTTCATCTAGTGAGCATAAGTTGTGGCTCCTGGATTCCGTACTTCTCTTTCTTTCATCCACTCCGTTTGTGGATGATAACCATACTTTCCCTAGAATGGGGTTAGGCCATGCGCTTGGGTTACCGAGTTGTTATAAGCGTACTTGGCTAACGGTAGTAAAGAATGCCAGTCGTCCTGGTCGTAGTTGACAAAACTTCGTAGGTAACCTTCCAGCACTTGGTTGGTTCTTTCGGTTTGTCCGTCAGTCTGTAGATGGTTGGCGGTTGACATTCTCTTCCTAATTCCCAATGATTCACATAGTGATCCCCAAAATTCTCCTGCAAACTTGGTGTCCATGTCAGAAACGATCTCAGTGGGCAACCCGTGAAGCTTCCAAACTTCTCGTGTAAAGGCGGTTGCCACATCCTTAGCACTGGCGTTTCCTGGTAGGGGAATAAAGTGGGCCATCTTAGTAAATCGATCGACTACAACCATAATTTGGGTGTTGTCGTTCGAATGAGGAAGTTGTGTAATGAAGTCTGTAGAAATTGAGCTCCATGCTGCGAAAGGTATTTGTAGCAGTTGTAAGAACCCGTACTTGGCGTGTCTCGGGGCCTTACTGTGTTGGCATTCGTCACATGACCTAACATAGTCGTTGACCCAGTCGCTTAATCCTTTCCAGTGGAAATCTCGCGTAATGATTTCTAGGGTTTTCTCTTGTCCGAAGTGTCCCGCTGCTTTGGAGTCGTGACAACTTTTCGCAACGATGGTTCATAATTCCTCGGATGCTAGTACGTACAGCCTATTTTTGAAATAGATGAGCCCATCTTTGGTTGACCAGTGCTTAGGCCATTGTGCGTTATCGTTTCTTAACCTTTCTAATTCCTTTATCCTAGATTGCCAATCCTCGTCCTCTTCTCCAGCTGTCTTTACCGAGGTTGTAACCTCTTCATAAAACTTCTTTGGGTTTCCGTTTAGCACTACCCGCGTTGCCATGACCACTGATTCTTTATGCAGTTGGTCCTGAGTTTGTTTGTCGGTTAAGTCGAAATGTTGGTTGAGGTTCGCGTCTTCGTTTAGGAAGTTAATGTGCATTGAGGTCTTGGTTAATCCAGTTCCTGTGCTCCCGAATCCTTGTCCTCTTCTTTTCGCTTCGTCCAACTCCATTTCTTCTTGGAGTTCACCAGTGTGAATCTTTGCTAAGATTAATTGAGCAATCTTACTACCAGCTCATGCTCTGTAGTCCTCCCCATGCGTGTTGTACAACAGTGCCTTAACTTCTCCTCGGTAATCCGCATCTATAACACCTGCTCGGGTGTCAATCCCGTAGTTGGTAGCTACACCACTCTTGGGCGCGATGCGTCCGTAAGTTCCTCTAGGTACTGCTATTGCTATTCCGGTTTCGATTAGGGCTTGTCCTTTGGCTGGTACAACGGTATCTCTAAGTGCGTATAGGTCGTAACCTGCTGATTCCGTTGAGCCTTTTGTCGGGAACTTAGCTTTAGAACAAAGTTTCATTCCGCGGAATAATTTTTGTGTGGGGTTGATAGGGACTATTTCGTCGTCTTTCGATCCTAGTACAATAGAAATTCGGAGATCGCAGCAAAGTGTGCTGGCTTTAAAATTGACTGCTCAGTTCGTTCAGCTCCTCCCTCTGGGCGGTACTCCGGCCGCCTGCTTAGTGCGCCGGGCTTGCTGCTACTTGTGCTTGGTCGGTAAACGATTTTAAAGTTAAAATCGGTTAACTTCTGCGCCCAGTGTATCTGTCTGGCACTCCAGGCTTTCGTGGTAAGGAAGTACTGTAGATTCTGGTGATCCATGTAAACGGTAATAGGATGATCCGTTCCCATCAAATAATGTCACCATTCCTTGAACGCTTCAACAATGGCAAGCAACTCCTTGTCGTGAATGTCGTAATTGCGCTCGGCGGGATTCAATTTTCGGGAGTGGAATGCAATTGGGTGAAGTTTCTTTTCGATAAATTAAGCAAGTATGGAACCTAGAGCAAAGTCGCTAGCATCCGTTTCCACTACAGTATCACTTTCAGGTTTCAAATGACATAATATGGGTGCAGTGACGAACTTTTCCTTCAAAAGTTCAAAGGACTCGTTCGCTTCGCTTGTCCAAAGGAAACCCCCTGGGTTTACCTTTAACAATTCCGTAATAGGTTTGCAAATTGGTAAAAAGTTCTTTATGAATCTTGGGTAGAAATTTGCGAAACCCATAAAAATTTGTATGTCCCTTCTGGACTTAGGCGGCACCCATTTCTTAATGGCGTCCACCTTCCTATCACTCATTGACACTCCAGTCATCGAGATGATATATCGCCAAATTTCCAGCTCCTTGACATGGAATACCGATTTTTTTAGCGAAATCGCTAACTGGTGTTTTCGCAGTTCTTGTAGGACCTTTCGTACAAGTTCGATGTGCTCTTTCTCGGTTTTGGAGTACATTAGTATGTCATCGATATAACATACCACTCCTTGGTCCAAGAATTCCTTAAGTACAACATTCATCATGCTTTAGAATGTTGCTGGAGTGTTAATCAAACCAAAAGGCATGACCTTGTATTGTTTCAGGCCATATTTCGTTCCAAAGGCGGTTTTGTCTCCATGTCCTTCTGCCATCCAAACTAGATTATAGCCTTTGGCTAAAGCTATTCGGGACATAATCTCACATCCTTCCACTCGGTCTCGTAATTCCTACATTAGTGGTAAGGGACATTTGTTTACGATTGTAAGCTCGTTGAGCTTTCGATAATCCGTACAAAGTCGTAGTCCGCCACCGGGTTTTGGGGCGAAAAGAACAGGGGCTCGGTACAGGGATTTGCTAGGTATTATTTTACCTTGCCTGGTCATCTCATCGAGATATTCCCGTAAAGCCTTCAATTCTTTTTCCGACATGGGGTATATGGGTCCCCATAGTGGTTTGGCCCCTTCGATCAAATCAATTTTGTGATCGAACTCACTATGATCCGGTATTCGGTTGCAGGCTTGTGTAGAGAAAACGTCTTTGTAATCCCGGTAGTATTTGGGCAACTTTTCCCATACTACTTCCCAGTATTCGTCGGGATATTCGAATGGTGCTATCATACCTTTAGCATGCATTCGTCTGATGAATATCGCTTTATCGTGGAACAGCAGGGACTCATCCCATTCGACCTCGCTGTGATCTTACGCGGGCCCGATATGGTCCGCACATTTCTCATTGGTGAACGTCCATAATGTTTGATCACCAATATTGGTGATCGGGTATTGGTCGTGCCACAAACCGAAAGGTATAATCATGTCCTGAGCGACGGTATTTACTACGTCGCAGGACACTAGCGAAGAGTGTTGATTGACTCCTATTTCCAATCTCAGAGGGTGGGTGTAAAACCATCCATTCTCCTTTGAAGGTTTGCCGTCGAATCCTTCGATCTGGAGAGGTTTCTTTCGTTTCTCCATTGGTATGCCTAACCGACGTACTAGTGTTTTGCTAATAACAAAGATATTAGAGCCCGAGTCTAATAACACGCAAATCGGTACTCGTTCTTTGTTGGAGCGGAGGTATCCTGTGCCTTCTGGGCACTTGTAACGTTCAGGTTCCGGTACATTGGTTTTGGTTCGTTTAGGACCCTGGAGAGGGCCCTGTTTGGTCATCTGTCATTTATTCATGGTTGCGGGGGTGGTGATTGTTACCACGCCAGCATGGTTTTGGCTACTTAAGCCTCCTCAGACAACCTAGGACGTTTTGCTTTGAATACTCTCAATAATGATATTTAATCATACCGAACTCAGAAACCCATACTGAGTCGAGGATCAACCTTTTAACCCGGCCTTAGGATTTGCTTTGGATTCGCATGATGGGGGGACCCGATGGGGCAAGTACGCTGTCCCCATTTCCCTCATCCTGATGATGGACTACCCCATTGCCGTCACCATGGGTGCCCCTTCCCGTACTTGTACCAGCCTCCCCTTGCGAGATGCCCCGTTTGTGACTAATGTGTGTGGAGTCTTTGGACATCGGGTTGTCTTCCCTCGTGTGGAGTCGTTTTAAGATGGTACGTCTTTCTGGGACTCTCTCTATCGGGTATGCAATCTTGCTGAGCGCTCTATCGCCAGCATCAACTCATATCAGGCTGCGTCCAGCCAGCTTGGACTCCTGTCTAGCTGGTTCAATAGGTGTGCACTATCTGGTTGCATTCCCGATCTTCTTTTCTAATGTTTCACATGCAACACCTGTAGAGCCCTCCAAAGGGTGTGCATCCCGCTTTAACCAAGGGCATAATCTAGTCGTTAACACCCTTGAAGCACTTTGCATTCTTTGGCGCTTTCTCAGAGTTCGCTTCTGCGTCATTCTTGCATAATGCGTTCCAGAGAGCATCTATTCATAGGTCGGGGAGAGATGTACTGCTAAAGCAAGAGCGCGTATTTCTTCGTCTGGTCCCACCATCCTATGCAGAGTGCGCTTCTCTTGTGCAGATGCTCCACCGTTGCCGTGTTCTTTGGTTCTATACCCTTGCTTAATCCGAAGTCATTTCCCAAATCCGAGGTGCTGGGTTTGCTCGATTTTGGCCCACCTTTCCACTCGCAGGTGTTGGGCGGACTTCCACTCGTCGGGTCCTCGGGACTGCGATCCTGTGCCCAGTAATTTGGTTTACCGCGGCGGCCTTTCAACAGTTTCCCCACGAATGATTTGTGAGTCCACAGTGGGTGCAGCCATCCTTCTTGCGCTGTCAGTTGATAACCTCTTGAGGAAGTCCCTCGTGTGCTGATTTCCAATCGGTAAGTACTCGTTTAGTCGGGGACGAGTTCGTTGTCGCAGGTTTCCACTTTCCCTTTTCATCTCGCTTAGCTGGGGACCAAGTCTTAGCCTTTCCTCGTGGTTGGCTACTTTTGTCCCCGCCTCCAAATTTCCTCTTTGGAATCGTCATCGCAGAGCTTCCGCTTTTCAGGTGGAGTCGCTCGTTGAATTCCTCGTCATTCGTCCCCACAGCTCGTAGCTGTCTTATCCACTGTTCATCCGAGTCGACTTGCTCGTATGACATCCTGAGAAGGATTGAGGGTGGTAGCTTACTTTCCACCAATTGTCTCCAGCTTTGTCCCTTCATTTCGCCTTTGATGTTGAGCAACTAGAGCCTCGTAATATAGGCTTCGATGTTGTTCTGGTAGAGCACCTTAGCCATGGCGGCTAACGCTTTCTGGGCTTCATTGTGTGGGCAATATCGTTGGGTAATTTCCGCACGAAAACATTCCCATAGTCTTAACTCTTCTCGTCTTGCTTGTCCCGCTAATCTGTCCATGGCGTTCCTGTACCATTCCGTGAAGGGGGCCAGTTCCTTCCCTTTCGTCCTGCTGAGGGCGCATATGATTTGGTCATGATCTGCTTCCCAATGGTGTGGGTTCCTTTGGAAATAATCCTCGCATGAGGTCAACCAGTTTTCCACTTTCTGGTGCCGATGATTTTCGAAGTAAGGTGGCAGTTCAGCTGGTTTTCGGCTCGCACCAGCTACTGCCCGGGTCATCAAGGCTGCCCACTCCTCCGCCTCAAAGTGCACGTTTCCAGGTCCACCTGGACCTGGACGTCCGCCGCCTCCGCCGGGAGGTCCACCTCCTCCACCTGGCGGTCCACCTCCTCCACCGGGAGGTCTACCCCCTCCGCCGGGAGGTCCACCGCCTCCACCGGGAGGTCCACCTCCTCCACCGTTTGAGTCTCTTTTTGGAGGAAGTGGTGGTGCATAGAAGCTGTGGTCATCTGCTTCTGTTGGCGGAACTGTGGTGGTACCAGCACCTTCTCCGAAATTGCTAGGAGGAGGCAAGGGGGCCTCGTTTCCGGAATAAGTAACTTGTACTTTTCCTTTTCCTTTTCCAAATCGTTCTTCCAAGGCGTCCTCAAGTGCCTGGACCACTACTTCTGCAGTGTTGGTTGCCTGGTTGGCGAGGTCCGCTTGCATGTCCTTTCGAAATTTGGACATTTTGCTGGCAAGGGTCTCCATTTCCTTTCGTTGGTTTTCTAACGCCTGGTTAACCGCTTCTCGATGCGTTTTGGCGTTTTCCACATAGCTTGATAAGCGATCCTTTGTTGTCGCCTTGAGTTTTTCCTGTTTGACTATAACGTCGACTCGTAACTGATCAAGGGCCTTTCGGTCCGTTTCTCTTTGTTCCGTTACCTGGTCGATCATTTCCGCTATGGTATTATCCCTTTGCCTAGAATCTACGCTTTTTTTACCAGCTTCTCGTTCCAACCTCGTGGTCCTCCGACTGTGCTCTTGTGTAGCAAACTGTTGTCTGGCCAGTTCTTTGACCATTCTGACATAGTAGCTTGCTAGTTCTGCTTCCATGTACTCTTGTAGCCCTTGGGCTGACAACTCCAACCGGGTTAGTTCGTCTCCGACGAACCTTTCTCCAGCATCCAACCGTTTCTTTGTCTCGGCTACCTCGTCGGCAATCTTTTTTCCTGCCTCTGTCAGAGCAGTGTAAGCAATTTGTTATTCGTTGTGGGTCTGGGTAATGCTATGATCTAATTGACCAGTTACCCTTCCCAACATGGTGACGAATCTGTTAAACCGTTCCGTGTCTAGTGCAGGACTTCCTGCTCGTGATCCTCATTTGGATCTCTCCTTTCCTATCCGTGTAGGGTCTAAAGGCCCTAAGTTTCCAAACGGGTTCGGATTTGGGTTGCCCAATGTAGGCCCGCTTTTAGGGAATAATCCTTCTACCATTCTGTTGTCCCATCCGCTTATGGATAGCGGGGACTCGGCGGTTTCTTCCATGTTGGTGTCCGTTGGCTCCCCGCTAGCTGTAATTCGAGGTATGTCCGACATATTGTTCCTCGTTTAATTCGCCTTGGTGTAAGAGCTCAATCTCCAACGCCCAAGGAGCCAAGGATCCCTCGTATCCTCCTTCCTCGTCACAGAGGACGGAAGTCGTACCGTGGTACGTTGTATCGTGGGTAGATTCCCCGTAGGGTTTCCAGTGAGGGTTGTTGAAGTAGTAGTAGAAGAACTCGGGTTCTTCCCACTGTTCGGGATAAGTGAACCAGGAGGGTTCGTCCTCTTCGAATAAGGGAATTTCAGGTAAATCTGTCTCCCAAAGGACAAAGTCGATCGTATCCAACTGGGTTGAAACTGAATGGATATATAGTTCGAAGAGGTAGGTTTCGGATAATACTTCAAAGTCCACTATCTCAGCTTGTGGTCTTATTGGTATCATTTAAAAAGCCTTGGTAACCAGAGGTTATCAATATAGTGTTAGGGGGTAGGTAACTCTAAAGTCAAGCGAGTATACACTAGGCCCTATAATCTTCTGTCTCGGAGATAGTCAAGAAGGCTCATAAAGATAGAAGTAAAGTAGAACGAATATATTGATAAGATCTCTTCTCCGGTCACTGATGACAGACCAAAAAGCTCAGGTATTTTTTTTTTTTTTTTTTTGTTTTGACTCATTGATTATTTGTTTAGGGTACAAAAAACGTATGGAGCGCTAGCTATGACGACAAAAAACCCATATCCCTCCTCTCGCCACAGGAAACAGCCAACCCCCCAAGCCCCTCTGGTATGGAGCCAACCACATATCTCGCCTCAAAGAAAAGAAACCCAAGCCCGGCTGGAGGG
The DNA here is from genome assembly GCA_900010015.1 of Tuber aestivum. Classification (NCBI taxonomy): domain Eukaryota; kingdom Fungi; phylum Ascomycota; class Pezizomycetes; order Pezizales; family Tuberaceae; genus Tuber; species Tuber aestivum. The sequence continues at coordinate 329,795 of LN890986.1, forward strand.
ACGAACAAGGAAATCCTAACTAAGAAGAAAGCAGGAAGGGCCAGGAAAACCCGCTGAGAAATCCCAAAGAACAAAAGAAAGGTTAGTAGCAAGCCACGTAGGACCCCGAAGGGCGAGTCCACTCATCCGAGCGGGAAGCGACGCACGAAGCGCGCTAAGCTAGGGGCCCCCCCCCAGACCCCTCCAAGGAGACAGTGCAATACCATGGAGGGAAGGAGGAGACCAGCCGGCCGTGGGCGATAACCGGGAAGAGGGGAAGGTGTAGCAGTAGGGTGCCAGCCAATCCAACTGTAGGGAGAGGAGAGCGGAGGGGTAGACCCAAAGACCTTAAACAACGTCTATCGGTATCACGTGCGTGTCTGACTAGGCAGCCTCTTAGGGGAACAAGAGAATGGGGAGATTGACCGTAGCCTGTTGGCTGTTCTCCCCTACTGCAACTGTAGTCCCGGCCGTCTGACGATGGTGGTCAAGGGGTTGCTGACCGTGAGAAGGCTAAGCGAGGCCAACTCAGGAGGAGGAGAGGACTCCCCACCACGCGTGGGGGGAGGAGGAAAGGGGGAGTAAGGAAGATCATCAACGGCCGCCTAGGCAAAGCAAAGCAGATGTTTTACCGCGTCTCTCATGTAGTCCCTTGTTCTGGGAGAAATAGCGTCACTGTAGTGGAAGGGATCCCACCATCTGCCAGCCAGGCAAGGAGGGCCTCCGACCGACCAACCCCCAAGGAGAGAAGGGACCCTGCGACGGTAGACCGAAGTCAATACCCCGGGCGTGAGAGGAGAGAGGAGCCTGACTCCCCTAGGCCGAGGCCAAAGGCAGGAGTGGGCAGGAGGGTGCAGAAAGTTTCGCGATGAAACAAAAAACTCACGATAAAAACCGTGGTGTTGAGTTTTCAATCGCGGGAGGTGTAGCAGTGACGGAGGATGACCAAAAAGCTCGGGAGGCACCTCGATATTTATAGTGCACGTCTGGGTGGTCGCGCCCTACATCCAATCCCTCACTGCTTATGTACCTGCCATACTAACGATTCAGTGTTCTTGGAGTGTGAACTCTGTTTGACCCTGAAAACTAACTTCCCCGCTCTCTTCCTTAGTAGAGTGATCCGCTCTGTCAAAGGACTTATCAATGACTCTTCTATGTGCATAGCTTACAGTGCATGACGAAGATAACTAACTTGACCAATGAGTTGTTATTAACGAATCGTAAACTACTCTCCGGATGACCCTAGTTATACGCGAGCAGAGGATGGTGCGGCTACTTCTCAGAATAGCACACCAAGACTTCCAGCGGTCATAGCTCAATAACTAACTGACCAATCTGGTTCAAATAAGTCTTATCTTGTAGAGCGGAGCCCCTTCTATATTATCCAGTGAAAACCCCTCGGTCCCTTATCTTATCCCATGGATAGTGAAAGGGTAAAGACTTGCATGATGCCTTGTCGTTTTGTGCAGTAATGAGATACCATCACGATAACTGCGGTGGGGCCCGGAGTCGAACACGTGACCTTATGCATTTAGTCACGTGCCGTACCGATTACGCTGTCGAAGTATAACACAGACACGATTCCAATCCAGGTCCTCCGCGCCCTTGACAAAGGTGACGGGCATTCCTGACTCCTATCGCTGAACGAATGCAAGTGTGACGGGGATAAGCTACTCTACCGTGATCGGATTTACGTTCCCCAGCACGATGAGCTATGCCTACGGTTGCTACAGGACTCCCATGATCGACCTTCCGCTGAACACCCAGGACGCGCCAAAACTCATGAGTTGATGTCCCAGCAGTACGTTTGGCCTGGCATGAGACGGGATATTGGACATTTTGCGGCCAACTGTCATATCTGCCAACGGAGTCGTACATCCCGGCACCCCCCCTTTGGTATCCTGCGCCCACTGCCAATACCTGACCGTCCGTGGGAACATATCTCGATGGACTTCGTCACTGGCCTACCATGGAGCCAAGGAAAAGATGCTATCTTGGTGGTCGTCGACTGGATGTCTAAGATGCGCCACCTAGTCGCCTGTCGCACCACTATTGACGCCCCCACTCTCACGGACCTGTACCTCCAACGTATTTGGAAACATCATGGCCTCCCTAAAACGGTCACCTCTGACCGAGGCACCCAGTTTACCGCCGACTTCTGGAGAACGGTTTGCGAGCGGCTCCAGATCGAGAGAAAGATGTCCACGGCATTCCATCTCCAACCTGATGGACAGACAGAACGCGTTAACGCTATCATGGAACAGTATTTACGAGCCTTCGTCAACTACCAACTGGACGACTGGTCCCTCTGGCTCCCTATGGCAGAATTTGCAGCTAACAACCACGCCTCAGAGTCTACCGGTTTGTCACCCTTCTTTACTAACCATGGCTATGATCCTCGCATGGATTTCCTAGACACCTAGGACCAAACCTCCGATGAGCCCCGAGCTGGCATCTTCATAGACTGCATCAAAGATATCCACAACCATCTGAAAACCGAGATCGCCTTCGCCCCGGACTGCCAGCAAGAATACGCCGATAAAGGGAGACTCCCAGCCCCTAACTTCCAGGTTGGAGACCGTGTCTGGTTAAACGCCAAAAACATCCGTACCAAATAACCATCCCTAAAGTTGGACGACAGACGCTTCGGCCCCTATCCTGTCCTCGCCCAAGTAGGAACCCATGCCTGCCGGTTGGATCTCCCCCTTACTATAAAGATCCACAATGTGTTCCATGTATCTCTCCTGGACCTCGCCTCACACGACCCCCTCCCAGGCCAGGAGGTACTGCCACCGCCATAGGTGGAGGTGGATGGCGAACCAGAATGGTAGGTGGAGGAGGTCTTGGACACCAAGTTTGTACGAAACCGGTTACGGTACCCGGTCCGTTGGAAGGGATATGTGGAAGCTACCTGGGAACCCGCCGAATCTGTCAACGGGCTCCGGGCTCTAGACCTGTTCCATGAACGTTACCCCCACAAGCCCGGACCCCTACCAGAGTGACTCGGCTCAAGGGACTTCGGCGTCGGAGAGGGGAGCTAGTGTCACGGCCACCCGATTGCAGGAGGAGGAATCGTCATTGGGATTTTGGTTGCATATATAGAGATTGGTTTCTTGAGTTGCATAGTAGGATTTCCTTTGTACCAGGATTGGGACACGTTGCCATACAAAGGAACCTGGTGGAACCTGACGAAAGAATCACGGCTGCGCACGACGCCAAGGAGTTCCTTTTGTATTAGTGATCAAGGAGGATTTCCTATCTATATAAGGGGGTGTGCCCCCTTATATTTTATGTTCTTTATGCAATCTGGTAATCTCCTCTGGACACCTGTACCTAGAAATTACACTCTCTTATACTTCACGTCTTCTGGAACCCCGGAACCCTGACCCTGAACTCCTGACTCCCTGACTCGCGTACAACTCGCGTAGGTTGTACGCCTGCCCCTAGGTCTCGCCTCCGAACTCTTGCCTGTCACTGTTATAGTGTGCCTTGGGCTACACGACCCTCACACCCTGTCCGTTATATCCATATGGAAAGTCATTTCCATTTTATCAAGATGTATCTACTTGCTCACTTTTGCGATCACATAACCTGGTTTGGTAACATTGCAATGTATTCTACCGGGTTTAGGGAGCTGGCCCATGAGGAACTGATTAAAGACGCATGGCAACGCTCGAATAAAAATGATGCTGTGCAGCAGATACTCCACAGCTACGGCCGACAACACTCGATGCAAATGCAGCTTCTGAACTTAGATTTGCTACAACGTCGCGGGGCCCGCATCCCGGCTGACATTGGTAAACTATTGGACCCGGCGAGCCCACTATCTGTACCAGAGACCCGCTGTAGGGTCCTCAGAGGACATTGTGCTGATGTTTCTGATCCTTCAGATTTTTGCAATGTTTTGGGTATCTCAATTAAGAACTTCTGTAGGGAATTGATTCGATATAGCCGTCAAGGCCTGCCCCTTGACTGCCGGCTTCTGGAAGATCCTGCAGTACTCGGGTATCTTCCTGTCGAGCCCCTAACACAACTTGAAATTCCTGTTCTGGCGTTTCAGGAAAAAGATGTTTAGGACATACAGCGGACGCGATCCACAGGAGATGAGCCATTCCGGAAACAGAGAAGCTGCAATGATTGGGTTTGGGTACAGACTGGTAGGGAGGAGATGTATGGTGCGCTAAGAGGATGCCTGCCGGGGAAACTTGTGGCGCTCTTCAAACTCTGAGACTGTACACAGGGCGATAGGATTTACCGACTCATGTGTGTCCAACTGCTGAGTGTAGTTAACTCAGGATGCCCATCCGAGTTTCATGATCTCATTACTGTACAGCTGAAGCAGGGTGCCCGAAGATTTACTATAGTAGATTTTGGCACCATTACCGGCTTGGCGCACTTGATCCAGGACGTAGAACAGTGCTGGCTTGTTAGTAGTCAGATTAATTTACAAACGTTCAACGAAATATATTGAAAGATTTGGCAAATCGCTCAGGCAATATTCGATTCTATGTGAAGCACGATGCGGTGCAGGGCCAAAACCGGTCTTTGCATCCTGTTCTCATAGCATGGGCGTGGGGCTGAAACACCTAGGAATTGATGGCATTCAACATATGGGACTTAGGCGCTTATGGCAAGAGAAGGGTAAGAAGAAGGGCTATAGTGTGGATATTACATAACGAGAAGCTCTTGGAGTTGTAACCCTCCGTAGATACCATAATGTAGATAGATTCAGAAGTCATAAAATAGAAATAAACTTGATCGAGATCTGACATTCACAGTGGAAAGGGAGTGGTGGCAAATGGAAGCCCATACGAGATACAGAGTCCTGAAATCGGTAGGACCCAATTCTAAAAGGAGAAGTGCAGCGTCAGGAGTTCCCAGTGAGGTGGAGGCTCCCGCGGGAGATGTGGACCGAGTCCGAATGCCAGAGGATGGGACGACGTGAACCAGACAGTGGGACGCCGGGTATCAAAACAGGGTACCGCCGCCCTGAGATGAGCAGATACGCCAAATGCATTACAACAGGAAGGAGAAAGAAGGTGTGGATACGGGCGTCCGGAATAGAAGGAAATGTGGGAGGTGAGTGGGGACTGCATCAGGATGGCCAGACGTGGGAGGCGTCGCAGATGACAGGATAAACAGGGGATTGAAATGGAGAACACAGCGGACGCAGCTGGCCGTTGCAATGCAACACCAGATGCACAGGACGCAGGGGATGCAGGGGAAAAACACCCTGCGTCTGGATGCGGCGCCCGCGTGTCTGATGCAGGATTTATTTTCGCTGATGATTCCGCTGACGTCATCGTTTTGGATCTGAAGGCTACTGGTCTCCATTTTCCATCCTCACATTTCTGCCATAATATGCCTAAGCATACGTATTTTGAAGCATCTGTTTCAATCATCGTCTCTTTTTTGGGTCAAAGTGTACCAGTATTGGTCCTTGTGTAATCTTGGTTCTGAGTTCGTTGAAGGCTTCTTTTTCCTTGGATCCCCAGTCCCATTTAACATCCTTTTTGGTTAGGTTGTATAGGGGTTTAGCTGTCTGGCTAAAACCTTCTATAAACCTTTGATAAAAATTGCAGAAGCCCATAAAACACTGAATGTCAGTCTTGTTTTCTAGATATCTCCATTCCCATATTGCTTTGGTCTTGACGGGGTGCATTTGGACACCTTCTCCATTGATGATGAATCCTAGGTATTCGGTTTCCTTCTTATGGAATTCACATTTGCTGGGTTTGCATCGCATTCTGGATTCCTTGATGTTGGCCATTATGTTGCTGACATCCTGTCGGTATTGTTCCCAGTCTTCAGAGTATATGAGTACATCGTCTTGGTAGATGATACAACATATATCCCAGTATTTGTTGAGTACCCTGTTGGTCCATCGTTGGAATGAGGCTGGCGCATTGGTTAGTCCAAAGGGCATTACCAAATATTGGTATGTTCCATATCTTGAGGCGAAGGTTGTCCTCCATTCGTCTCCTTTTTTGATTCGGATATTGTGATAGGCATCCCTTATGTCTAATTTGGTGAAGTATTTGGCTAATGCTAGTCGATCCAATGCTTCTCCGATTAGAGGTTAGGGGTATCTGTCTTTCTTGGTTGGCCCATTGGCGTATGATTGTCAGATCCATCCTCTTTCCAGGTTTCGTGGAATATATTTTCTTAGTTCTTCTAGTTCCGTTTCTCCTAACGGATATATCTTTCTCGCAGGTATGATTTTGCCTTCTTCGAGGTTGATTTTCATGTCTACGTCATCTCTGTAAGGTGGTAAAGTGGTGGATTCTTTTTCTTAGCATAAGTCCAAATGGTGATGATATTCCTTTGGTACTACCTTCTCCAATCTTTCTTCTTTTGCTTGGGACCTGCTTTTGATGGCTAGCTCTGTACTGATATTAATCTTAACTAGATTGATTCCATCCTCTTGGTAGTCCCATTTGAGGATTCCCACAGTTTCTTCTTTGTGGTAGAACTTTCAAAATACTGGAGCTAATATCCGCTTAATTTCGATCCTTGGTTGGTCCTTGGTTGTTTTATCTTGATCTGTACTACCAAACCCTTTGATTCCTCTATTTGTCTTGGTTAGATTCTCCACTTCTTGGAGTTCTTCTTCCTTCATTTTTTCAATGATCAACTGTGTGTAATGACCCTATGTAATAGAGCTATGGCAACCTATGTCTACGCCCATACACAAGACCTAGAGGTTGAGTGGTAGACTAGGAGGACATTGGACATGTCCGAGGGATATCCGATGGTCAGGGTATTCCCTAGAACAGAAGGTACTTATAGAATAGGTGTACCAATGTAGCAGGAGTAAAGTGACTATGTCCACTCCGACCTAAGGATAGGTTGGAAGGCTGGATAAGTTTACCCTGCCTAGGAAAGTCACGTTACCCTACCATGGAGACCAGTTTCGTGTCACCAAGGACCTACTTACCCTACCTTTGGGACACTATTACCCTACCTTCTGTCAGAAACGTTCTCGGAGGAATTCCCAGGAATGTTAGGATTGTTTGTCACGCAAGGACGATTGACAAGTACTTGGTGGCACATTGATCGGAAGGCTACAGGAGGAGTAATAGTGCTCCGAACATGCTATAACTTGGCAGGAATATTCCTGAGGTACCTGCGGCCCCAGGGTTCGCCCCGGGTGTCATGGGCCAAAATGGTTGCAGTTGCCGTCTTACTAGTTAAATGGAATCAATGAAGACATGTCCATAACACTGTATACATCACTGCCGTCCGTCCAACTGGAAGCTGTTCCGAGGATATGTAAGGGGGTAAGGTGAGAAGGTCAGGTACGTTCTCCAAAAATAACAGAGTAAAACAGACCATAACTGACGGAGTTAGCGTGAGGTATCCGGAAGGGTCCCCCGAGTAGTCCCCGGTAGTGCCGGAGACATCGAGGAAGGTTTTATGCCAATCATGCCTACACGTGCCCCTTTGCCATAGGCTCTTTATAGGTTGTTTGAGGACTCTAATAGCATGATACTTATCACAGTGAGTGGTGTGACGGGGGTAAGGGACCATGGGTAGCACCCACGGGTCCCGCCACTGTCGCAGCTCTCCGGGGGAGCGCTATAAGACATTCTAAGTTTGCAATCAAGATAGATGGAACTCAACCAGAAGACAGCTGATGTCTACGGGTGCTTGCATAGATCACTGCTCACGGGTAGAGAGCTACCTAATCAGCCCCCCCAGGTGACTCGACAGTTATCCACTGACAAGACACAGATGCACAGAGGTTTTCACTTCGGCAGGTGTATTGGTAAACACCTCGCAGGACTGATGTGCATATGGGAGATTTCTGCTAGACTGCGCTGACACCTTAGGCCCTTCGGAGACGTGGTAATGGTGCCAGAGCAACCCTTACAGAGAAGGGCATACTCATGTTGGTCGGGGTAACCTGATGGTGGAGTTTTTGGTATAAGTCTGACTACTTAAAGATTATACAAGAACTCTCCTACCCCCACAGAATCAACATCCTCTTGAGAGACTTTAATTGAGATAAGTCTGAGCTTAACAATATTAAGTTTTACCATTTACTTTTATTCTTTACACTTTGCAAGAGCTGTGTTCGAGAGATTCCAAGTTTGGTGCGGTCGCATCCTTGGAATCCATCTTCCTGAGGGAGCCCCCCTTACACTGTGCGATCTTATCGCCTTTTTCCACCTTGTATTCTTTATTGCCCTGGTTAACCATTACTACCCTCAGTTCACCTGTATCCTCGGCATCTATCACACCCGCATTGGTAGTGAGTCGGTATCTTACTGCGACACCACTACATAGTGCTATACACCGATAGGTGCCTTGAGGTAGCTCAATAGTTATTCCAGTGGGAACTGTTACCTGCCCTTAAGCTGGTATCCTGACTTTTTCATTGGCATACAGGTCGTGTCCTACTGCCTTCTTGGATCCTTTCGTTGGGATTTTAGCCTCATGGTTTAATCTCTGAACCTTGGCTTTTTGATCCTCTCTTGGTTGTACTTGGTTGAACCTTACATCTAAATTCTTTTCAAACACTTCTTCTTCAGGGGTCGCATATATCACTGGTGAACTATTGAGACACCATGTCGTACATCGTTCGCTAGTGAAGGTAAGCTTCCTTTCTTCCAAGTCGAGTGTGGGATTGTGTTGTCTTAGCTATGGCATTTCTAAAATGATCTCATGGTGTTGTAGATTTGCGACTTAGAAGGTTGCCACTTCCCTATAGTTTTCAATTGCCATAGGTACTTGCATGGTATGGGTTATAGGTCCCATGGCGCTGGGGTTTCCATCCGCGAGGTAAATCTGTCTTTCGTTTTTTGCTTTCTTGGTCTTTAGCTGATATTTTCTGCAAACTTCTGGGTCAGTGAAGTCTTCAGTCACTCCTGAATCGAGCATTGCATGTATCGTTGTGGCTTGTTTTTTGTCGTTATAGATGGTGGTTTCGATCATGATATGATCATTGTCGTTATTGTTCATTTTCTGACTTAAAAGAGTGTAGTAGTTGGCCATCGAGATAGACTTGTCTTTCAGAGGGTCCCGCAGACCATCTATTGCTGGGGACCGTCGTCTTTTGCTACCATCTCATATTTGTCTTTGATTTTGATTTCCCTTAGGTTGCTGCGTGGTTGGAATCTAGGGCTCGGCCTAGTGTTCTGCAGATTTCTTCCCTGATTTGGGGTGGGGTTGACAGGTCGTCTGCAATCCCTAATCATGTGTCCTCCTATTCCACATCTTAGACATAGATTGTTGTTTCGTTGTCGGAGGTACTCGTCTTTTGCGAGGTTGAGTGATGGTCTTTGTCTTCTTGTATCCAGGTCCATTGCGTCTCCTCCTTGAGTAGTGGTTTGATAGATTCCATTCTGGTTCCTGGGTGCTCCTTGGTTTCTTGTATTCGTATTATTGCTTTGGATTGTCTTTGACTGGTTTCTTTGAATCCAGTCTAGTTGTCCAAGCTGTATTTCTTTTTGAATGGCCCAGTAGGCCATTTCTTCTGTCGTGGTAAATCTTTCCTCACTGTATCTCCATGCATCTTAATAGGTTTTTCTCAAGCCTTTCATGAACTATCTCATAGCGGAGGCCTCGTCGTACTCCGTGTCATACTAGAGTAGCTTGAACTTGTACCAGTAATCAGTGACATTTTTTGTTCCTTAGCGAACTTCTTCCAATCTGTTTCGCGCTAATTGGCTTAATTCTAAGTCTATGAATTGGGCTTCAAATACTGCTTTGAAGCTGACCCAGTCCGTCCATGGTACAGGATTTCTGACCACGATAGGAGTTACCCATCTTAGGGCTGTTCCCTGAAGTAGCATGAGAGTATATCATATTTTGTCCTGGTCATTTCCTTGTGTCCATTCTACTCTGTCGAAGTACTAGGTTAAGAGTTGTACCATAAATCCTGGTAACTTGCTTCTTTCCCTATCATATCGTGGTGGGGTCTTGACTTTGGGTTGTTGTCCCATTCCTCTTATAGCCTCTTGTATCATTTGTTCCACTTCGGTGCGTAGAATCATTTATGAAGGTGCTGGACCTGCTGGACCTGGGCCTGGGGGTGGTGCTGGTCCCGACATTCTTTCTGGTTTCAGCATTTCCGGTACTTCTTTCTCGTCTGGAAAGGTAACTCGTTTGGGTGTGACTGGACTTGCGGTTCCTGCAGAGTGTTGACTGGCTTCTCTTAGTGCTTATTCTAATTGTTCCAGTCCAAAACCTTAGTCTTGGAGGTCCAAATCTTCTTCTTGATCGGGGTTGAACGAAGCCGTGTTGTAATCATTAAGTGTCGCATTGTAGACACGTTCTAATGTTAAGAATCCTACCGGATGGGTGAGTCCGACAGGTAACAATTCTTACTTAGGTAGGAGGTAATAGTCCTTAGGGCTTTGCCTATGCGATATCGACAGTCAAGTCCTTTGACTTCTATCTTATCGCGTCTATTCCTCTAAACTTCTCAAGTCCTCGCTTAGGACTTAATCGTTCGACGTTGGATGAGAGATAGTTTTCCCGCGTGGGAGGAAAGACAATTCTCGGGTTTCTTAAGATAAATCTTAAAGAGCATAAAGGTAGATTTTATTGATAAAATGTAATGGTAGGAAATAAACGAGAAGACCATATGAAGAGCTAATACTCAGAGTCCTTGTGATCCTTTATATAGTAGCTCTTCACCTGGTGTGACTCATACTTCGTGTCACACTAATCCTGTGACTCATGACTATGAGTCATGCGAAATCCATCAGCCGACTCCCATGAGTCGCTGCGCAGTATACCTAAAACCAATCAAAACATACTACCTAAGTGAGGTGTGCAATTTGTGTCACCTGAGTGAAACCCATGACTCATAGTTTGAGTCATGTGCGAAAATTATAACATCGTGTGACACACAACTGTGAGTCATGAACAGGTGAAAATAATAACCTATGGCATACTAGTGTACGTCATGTGAAATTCCAACATACCTATAGCTCAGAATTCCGAGCTATGTAAAATCTGCCTTGCTTAGTCACAGTTTGTGATATCGAGCAACTGAAGTGGAGGCTATACTTTACCACTCGTAGGATTGTCGTGAGCATTTCACAGCCGGTGTCCTATTGAGGACTATTATCAGCCATTACTACTAGCCAACGAGAGCGAGAGATGTCAACATGAATTTATATTGCATCACATGTTCTAGCTGTCAGATAGTAGGGCCATTGAACCCATCAGTGAGTCAAATGACTATTGTCTATCTCCAGCCACTAGATATGATAGGCTTTGACTTTGTCAGACGGTTTCCCGACACCATATACACTAATAAGTATATCATCATTGGCATTAACTACTTCACATGCTATGTGTTTGGGAAAGCTGTTCCTGATAGCCAGAGCAAATCTGCTATTTCATTGTTGATGGAGATAGTTAAATGATTCAGGTGGCCATGATCAGTCTACACCAATAATGGCACCCATTTTGTCTCAGGCAAGTTTGCAAACTTAAATTGAATGTACTAAGTTGACTCTGAGTCCAATACTTACCTGCCCCAAAATCACATCCCCAATCAGTTGGCCTGGTAGAATGTTACGTTAATCTTCTAGTTGATGGTTTGAGGATTACAATAATGGGAAGAAAGCTGCCACAGGAGGATTGGGATCTTGTTGTCGACGCCGTCATCCATGCCATCAATACTCGCGTTTTGAGTGTTCAGGGCTTTAGCCCTTGTACAGAATTGTTGCTGGACTACAATCCAAATAGGACCAGCTGTGAAGGCAACCTAAATACGGAATGAGCAATAGCAATGCTGCTGGCAAGCATCCATGATGGAAGAGACCCTTGGGATGGTGAAGAGGAGCTAGCATCTAGACAGCTTGAACTCCTCATACAATTAGACCACACTCGATTGGAAGCAGGAACAAAAATAATTGACCGAGTGGAGACACAAGATACCAACCAAAAACGCACATGCTTTACACCACCAAAAGCCAGGGATCTAGTCTTCCTGAGAAGATTTCTCTTAGATCAGCAGAGGGGTAGCAAGCTTGAAGCAAGATGGGAAGGCCCATATATCTTGTCAGATATGGCATAGCATGGCAAGAGTGGCAGGCTACAGGATATAAATACAGAGGAGATAGTAAGGATTAAGAAAGGGGCATTGAGGGAGCATGTGCACTTGAACGACCTTAAGGGGTTCCTGCCATGGCAAGGGGAAGGAGCGCATGAACCGGGGGTAGAGCTAGTGGATATTCTGGAGTACAAGCAAAAGACAAGCATGGAGAAGCAGGCAGATGTGTTTACCTTAGAAGGATCAGGCATGACAAGGACTAGGGGTATAGAATAGATCAGGAGTGCACAGGGAATAGGATAATAGAGGGAGGATCATAGCTAGTCATTTGGGGAGGAGAGCATTCAGCGAAGCCAAAATAGAAAGACAATGACAGGAAGGAACTGGAGTGTTTTGTATGGCCTTTGGGGGTGAAGGCAGAAGGGAGAAGGGGATCCTTCTGGCATAGGGCAACCCTATAGGGTATTTTTAGCAGTCAGGAGGAGGGTTGCACACCCACAAATCATCATGTTATAGCTAGCTTTTTTTGCATGTTTTTTTGCACTTTTTGTCACGCACTTGCACAACAAGCCACAACCACCAATTAGATGAGCAAACCACGCATGACAATCATGGCATAGACCTGGGTCCTTTCGTTTCTTTTTATTGGTCTTGGTCTTTCCACTTTTTGATATTCCTTAGTGAGAGCAATAGTCAAGTCACGATCGGGCCAACTCTCCACCAGGTTATAGTCAGTAATAACGACGGATCATCTTCACGGTAAAGGCGGGATACGGCACGCGCAACACACCATCCAATAACGGATCCCCGAGAGAGGGAGGATCGACACCGGTACCGTACTGAAGCCTCACTATAGTTGCGGGGATGAGACCAAGGTATGAGACCAGGGTATGAGAATTTTCGGACCGAATTAATTGAGGTTGGGATACACTACTCGTACTCGAGTACCGGTATCTACACCATGATAAAATCGAATGACGTGTGGTCTGGGTTAAGGCGTTTTTAGCCTCGCTATCAGGCTGTAATTTCGTTAGGCATACCATAGTGAAGCACCATGCAGTATGAGCCCAGCCGGTGTCCGTAACTTGGTAGACCGCGGATCGGGGCGTGCGTGAAGTTTATACCGAACCTGCCGATTTCAACCGCAGAAATGCATGCGGATGGTGGTCGAGACCGATATCGGGGGTTGAGAGAATTCAAAAGAGGCTTGTTTTGTGAAACTACCGTATTGGACGACATACAGCATCGATGGTCGACATCCACAGCCTTACTCGGAAAAATCATTTTCTTCCCCTTTGAGGGGAACAAAAGCCGCCTTGACACCACTCCCCACCAACCCCCAACGTCTTTGGAGGCCAGGTTTCAGTTAGTATGAATTACCGGTACATGGGAGATCCCGTGTCGTTTAACCACAACAGTGGATGTTTCAACACAATTTTCAACACAACCTTAGCAGATGACACCCCTCAGGTTCTACAATGGTTATCACCATTCGAGCCTCAGAGGAGACATCAACACATAAGAGAGAACAGACTCGGCGGTGTCGGAGAATGGATTTTTCGAACAAACGAGTTTCTGAGATGGAATACGGAAGAAGATGGATCTGCCCACTCCGTCCTCTTTTGCCATGGTGATCCAGGTGTGGGGAAGACACATCTCAGGTAACGCCGGAAATCACAACAGAGAGCCCACATTGCTAACTTCATATAATACTGGGTATTAGTTCTCTAGTAATCGATCACTTTTATGGAAAAGGGCCGGACATTGCAGTCGTGGGGTTGTATTGTGACTATCTTAACGGAAAGGAGCAGACCACAACGAACATGCTGGGAGCCATGCTCAAGCAGTTAGTGGGGAGAGGAAACATCCCGGACGACATACGCACAACATTCGAAGCTGCGAATGGCCATATTGGCGGGGTGGGCCCTCAAGTTCCCGAACTTATCAATATGCTGCTGAAGGCGATTGCCCAACGACACCGGGTGGTGATATTCATTGATGGCTTGGATAAGTCTCTCCCGGCGCACCGAACTAGACTTCTTAGCTCTTTAGAAACTCTCACCCGCGAGATGCAAAATCTACGGCTATTCATGACCGGGAGGCCTTTCATCCGAAGCGAGGTTGAGAAGTACTTCCCCGGTGTCGATTCTCTCAAAGTTAGACCAACAAATGACGACATCAAGACATTCTTGAGGTTGAAATTGGATGGGGACACGGAATCTGACGCCATGGACGAGCGTCTAAGGGCCGATGTAATGGAAATAATTCCCGGAACAATATCTGATATGTATGCCGAGACGGCTGTTTTTTCCTTTATTAGGTTGAAGTTAAGGTACTTACGAATAATTGTGAATAGATTTCTTCTCGTCTCTCTTAGCATCGAGTCAATCCTCGCGGAGACAACGATCCACCGGAGGAAGCAAAGGCTAAAACAGATGCCATGCGGTCAAGATGTAGGAGGTGTATATTCTGCGACTTTGGAAAGAATCAGGGCTCAGAAGAAGGAAAGATCACGATTAGGAATGGAGGCCATCATGTGGGTAGCGCATTCGGGGCGGCCATTGCAACCAGACGAGCTATGCCAAGCATTAGGGGTAGAGAGAGGATCGAAAGATGTGAACAGTGATAATATCCCTTCGATACGGACAATATTGAGCTGCGCGCTCGGACTAGTCACTGTCGATTCAGCATCTTCCACTGTCCGCCTCGTGCATTTCACCCTAAAGGAGTATATCCTGGCCAATCCTACACTTTTCCAGAGCCCCAATTCGGCGATTGCGGAGGTTTGCTTGACCTACCTCCACTTCTCATGCATAAGGAAGCTCTCAAACTCTCATTGGTCACCCCCAGCAACAATTCCCCTTCTTGAATACGCTTCCTATCATTGGGTAACACATGCTCGACGAGAACCCAATGAAAGCGTAATATCACTTGCATTGACCCTACTCGATCAATTCCATACGCACATATCTTTCACGTTACTACTATCTGCGAACTATACACACTTCAACTGGTTGCCCCTTCCCCTCGATCGTGAAGGCAGGCCTGCTGGATTCAGCAGGGTCCACGGTGGGGCCTTCCTCGGGGTTACGGAGATAATGGCTTCCTTACTTGAGACTGAGAAATTGGATATAAATGCCACTGACTTCCGTGGTAACACGGCGTTGGCTTGGGCCTCGTGGAAAGGACACGATTGGGTAGTTAAGCAGCTGCTGGAAGAGGAGAGTGTCAATCCCGACGTGGCAAATAACAGCGGCCAGACACCATTATTTTGGGCTGCCCGGGAGGGGCATGAGGGAATTGTGAAGATGCTATTAGAGCGCAATGATTTAAACCCCGACACCGTGGATATTTATGGTGAGACGCCATTTACGATGGCTGCTCGAAGAGGGCATGAGGGAGTTGCAAAGATGCTATTAGAGCTGAACAATGTCAATCCGAATACGATAGATAGTGATGGTCTAACGCCGTTTTCATGGGCCGCTGAGTTGGGGCGCCCGGGAATTGTGAAGGCGCTATTGGAGCGGAACGATGTCAATCCCAACCTGGCGGATGAGGATGGCCGAACACCATTTTCACGGGCTGCTGAGGATGGGCGTGAGGGAATTGTGGAGATGCTATTGGAGCGGAACGATGTCAATCCCGACGCGGCGGATGAGGATGGCCGAACCCCATTTTCATGGGCTGCCGAGAATGGGCGCGAGGGAATTGT
>LN890986.1:346491-357266 GCA_900010015.1 Tuber aestivum
CGGAACGATGTCAACCCCGATACTGTAGACAAGAGTGGCCGAACACCATTTTCGAGAGCTGCCGGGAATGGACATGAGGGAATTGCGAAGATACTATTGGAGCGGAACGATGTTGATCCCGAAATGGCACATAAGTGTGGCAGAACACCACATCCACACGCTGCGGGTGACCCATCCAGCCGCACCTTGCTCTTCGCACAGCGGCAGCATGATCTCTTTGCTAATTCCGCACCCAGTGGATTGTCGATTGATCCTCTTATAACTGAGTCGTCCGAGCTACTCGAACCCCCCCTTAAAAGGGTCCGCAGGCTTTGATATCCCCGGCAACACTCCTTTGCCCACATTCCCGCTTCACCCTCTGCCCCCAATCAGTTATTCCTCTCCAATGCCCCCGCGGGCCCATCTTACGCGATAACCCCCTCACCCCTTCTCACCTCCGCCACTACTCGTTCCCCAACAAGTCCCCGATCTCTGCCTAGAGGTTTCCCCTTGCAGTGTGTGTTGGAAGTCCAAGCTGCTCCCCACACCTGCCCGGTACCTTCCCCTTCCCCCCCCCTCATTCCCTTTCCCTCCCCTTCACCATTTCCTACCCCCCCTTCCCTCATTGCATAGTTTGCTTTTGTTCTTTGTTTTCGGTAGAGCGCATGGCGGAGCGCTGGGGATAGCGCACGGCAACGGAGCGCAGAAGCGCGGGAGAGCGCGCGGTGGAGGACCGCAGGAAAGCATGGGAGAGTGCGCGGTGGAGGACCGCAGGAAGAGCACATGAAAGGTGCGGCGGAAGAGCACCGCGGAATAGCGCACGGCGGAAGCGCAAGTTTGTCTTTCTATTCTTGTTAGCTTTTCATGTTTGCTCGGAGGATATGAGAGACGTACCTGTAAGGCGGGGGGGGAGCCCTGAGGTTGTTTCTTTCCTTTGTTAGTTTGTGTGTTTGCTCGGGAGATGGACAGGAGGACTTACCTGCGGGGTGGAGGGAGACTTTGTGGTTTGTCGGCGTCGCTCTCATAGTAGATACATTCTCCTATGTCAGCCGTTAGTTAGTTGAGCGCGCGATAGTTAGGGGAGTGGGTGAGAGTGAAAGAAAAGTTTTTGTGCGATCCTTTTGCGTGTACAAGCTTGGCGTTTCGTTTCACAGCCGGTCACTCGGCTAGTATTCCGATTGGCTAGTTGTGACAGATCCCTGTTCCTTCGCCGTTGCCAGAACCGTTGCGACCGCCGTTCCACCGCTCTTTCAAAAGTGTGGGTAGGTTGCCTCTGGCTCTGCAACTAAGGTATCATGCCGTGCGAGAGCCGCCCATGGATACATTTTCTCATCATTTCCGACCCACGGTCCGCGAATTTCCCTTCCCCACACTTCGTCGTTCGTCCCCCAACATTTCTTTTCCTGTACATATATCCACCCACCCATAACCAACGCTTCTTTATTTTCTCTCCCCCTTCGTTGACACATGATTGCGTTGTGCTTAGTATTTTGTCGTTCCCACCGCAATCTTCCCGCCTTTGGAAGATTTTCCCACCAATTAAGTATGTATATATAACTTTAGTTGCTGTAAACACGGGGTATTCTAGGTGTGCTACATCGGCAGTAGAGACAAGTTAAGGCCGCTGGGTTTATGTTAGAATTTTTTGAAGTTCGGGATCGTGCAGGATTTCTAACGTTCCACCCTGTTACCCTTTCTCCTCCATATCTCTTTCAAAAAAATTCACTCGCACTCTCTGCGAGAGGCTCTCTATTTTCCTACATTTTCTGATCACACATTCTCATATTAACACATATGCGTTTCTTCACCAGTTAGACAGTATCGATATCTATCAATTTCCTTTGTCACTCTCTTTGGTCCTCCTAAATTCAAGTAAACACACCAACATTCAATCACTTACCCTGCACACTCCACACTTCCCTTTCGCAGAGGGAATAATTCTAGCTCTCTCAGGCGTTCTCCTAGAAAGCTACAGAGATCTTATCACATCCTGATCCCTATGTTATCACCCCGTCTTTCGGATGAAGCAGGGACGAAAACCGAGAGCCGAAGCGGGGGATTCGCATGTGGAGGGTGATTGTTGAAGTTTCCTTATATTCTGCGTGTTATGTTTCCTTTCGTTCCGGATCTATCGCTATTTAGAGAGAAGGCCCTCCAGCCATACTTTTCCATTATCACAACAAGAATATGTATAGGAACAGTGATAGTATGTTTGGTAATTCGTGGAACCACCAAGGCCGTTTTAACAATTTTTACCTACATCTTTGCCTATGGACATACCTTCTCTACTCGACTTCCCAGTCTCCAATAAACCCTAGACTCCCCTATTATGCCGCCCAATCGATATGTCAGCAAGAACGGGTTCCCGTAAACCCTTCTCAAGCCGGGAAGACCGGTCAGGAAAGCAAGATGCCCGACCGGTCCCTCAACCCTTTTTTTCTCATCCAATAGTTCCCCTAGTTAGCGCCCATCCAGAGCCCCCCGGCAAATCCTGGGTTGTATCGCGTAGGAATTTTCTCCCTCAACCGACATCTTCCCGGCAAAGGAGGTGCTACGCCAGACCTTGGCAAACGGGTGTTCCAGCAATTAGGAACTTTAATATTACCTAGATACCTCTCTGTGTACTCTGGATTTGCTCATCCGTACATCATTAGCTGACTACTTCCCCCCATGTACACGACTGAATTTCGATGGATTTTGCATTCTAGATGCGCAAGACACCAGTAGATTCACCTGATGCGTAGAATCCCCGAAATATTCGGCTAATGGGAGTGTGGATAAGAGAATGCGTAATGAAGAAAGCACATCATACCAGCGTGATCGAGGGTGTAAAGGTACCCACTGATTAAAAACAGTGCAGAAGAGGTGGTTAAACAAAGCGAACAAGCCAAGAGAAAATGCACTGCTAACAGTGTCCGCCCCCAGGCTCAGCTCCCCCTCTTTCCGCATCCTGTGTCTGATCAATCCGGGATACTACTAAATTTGGTATGATACAAATATGCATTCCCTCAAGCATCTAAGTATCAAGTTTGGCGGATCTCCCTTGCCAATCCCGGTATGATACTACTCTATCATGGCGTAATATGAATCGGCACGAGCGGCATATATTACTAACTGAACTCAAGGTATTAGAACGATATTTCGGTTATGTCTTGATATCGGGCGCTGGTTGAAATTATCAACGAGGTGGCTCAATGGCTGCCGAAGCCCAAATCACGCTAAGAGAAACCTGATGAAAACAAATGCAAGCGTTCTTCGCCTTCTATTGCTTCCGGGTATGTCGCTCCACTTATCCTTTAAGTTTCGATGGACAAGCATTTTTAAGCAACTCAAGGATGCGAACCTGGCACTGATGTCAGAGCGGTCGAGCGAGATTTCATGACTCGGGATAGTCCCCGATCGGGCTTTTATCGTGAGAGTAGCGACGCATTGCCCCAGATGTAATGCACCGGAGAGCCCAAGCTTCCTTTAGGGAACTTCGCCACATGGAATCAGATTCGAGATGTGCGTTCGAGCTCGAAGCGGTTTATCCCAGTTCCTTGTGAGACCTCCATGCCCACAATGGAATTACGCTACCCGCTTTACAGAGTCAATTGAGAGATGACGAATCCCCGAAGTGAAGGGTGGTCGGAGTTCCGGAATGTGGGATACTATTAGACTCAAAGGGCCTAAGGCCAATACCGTACTTGCACCCCTCATGTCCTCCCGACTCGGCTCTCCACTCAACATCTTAACCCCCAAAAATCCGGGAAAATCATCCCCCAAACCACCGATCGGGACAGCCCTAGCTCCGCAACGCATTTTTCCGGCTCGCTGCTCACGAGTTGCGAATTCTCTGCTTGAACGCCTCTCAACAAGTGTGTTAAAATATCCTTTGCTTCTTGTCACAGCTTCCCCGTAGCTTGTACCTATAACAATTTTGTCAGATTTAGTGTTTTCCGCCGCAAAAACCAGTCTCTTTTCTCAAATAGTTCTTGTCACTACTGCTCCCTTACTCTCTACCCCCCCCCCCCCCCGTCGCCACAGTTAGAATACCATTAGGCTCTCCCCATAATCAGCCTTTCCCTCAACCTCACCACTAACCTTGCATCTTACTCGATTATAGTATGCCGTCCCTCATCGATTGTCATTCTTCAACTTAGCTCCTTCCTACCAACCCCTCCAGAATTGACTCCATTTTCTCTCCTCATTTGCTTTTTCCTCTTTCTACTGTACTTTATTGTTAGCCACTGCATTTATCAGAGAGCAGAGCGAGTAGTCATGACGCCGAGGGAGAGGGCATCGGGTGGGGATATACGGAGGAGCTAGCCAAGGAAATAGAGACTGTGAAAGGCTAGCGTGACGGCAATTAAAGTTTGTAGAAGAAACAGGTCCGATTTCGGGTATTCCGCGGGCTGACTACGATCAGGGGTATAGGTGTGCCGGGGCTTGATAGTTAGACATGTTAACACAGGAAATGGTATCATAGATAGAAAAGGATATTATATTCCAAACCGTGATGCCCCCAAGCTGGATATCGTACGAATAGAACTAAGAGCCAGAACCCTAATCCTCTCAGCCTAGAAGCAGATGTCTAGGCGATCGGTGAGGATTCTTCAAGGACCAGCAGACACTATTTCCGTCATTACTGCAAATGACAGCAGTGCCCGATAAAGCTCCCTAATGGTAAAAGGAAAGGACTAATCCATTCGGGAACTCTCCCGGCTAGTGCCCACCTTAGATTGGGATTGAAGACTCGAAAAACCTCTTGGGGCGCCCTAGTTGACCACAACTGTATTGCACAAGGGCCGACGGCCCGGCCAATATCCTACATAAAATACTAACTACGGCCAGTATATTTACCATATGGTTGGTTCAGCGCCGCCGAGCAAAAAGGAAGAAAGAAAATCACATTGATAGAAAGCATTTGTGATCATGCAACACGTAGAGGAACGAAAGGCTCGAATTATCGCTAAGACAGCACGCTCCATATTGATTCCAAAAGTAGGAGGTCTGAGTTTGTTTATTTTGGCTATCAACCCCAAATGAATTTGTCGGAGATTCCGGTGGCTTCAGGTTGTCATCTTCAGCGAGTACCGGCCGGCCTCTGACTCAAGTTCCCACGCCGGACCACTGTCCAGTGACCTGATGGTGCTCAATATTAAGGTGTCTATGGGAAGGCGATACCACCGTCCACAACGATGCGAGAGGAGCGAAAAGCCTGGATTGGATGGATGGCGCATGTAGTTCGGTATCCCGAGTGAGCAGGTATGATGACAAAGGTGCGTCACCCATGGAATGGTGGTGGATTGCATGGCTATCAAGGAGATATTAGCACCACGTGTGGGTTCGATTATTTACTGTAACTAACTGTGAAAGCCTAGGTGGTAAAGGGTCAAGGGTACTGGAAACACCGGCGGGGTTACCGGAGGTCGTTGAAGCATAGACTGGGGATTTACGCTTAAATCCCGGTTTTAATGGGTTAAGGATTTCAAGGCTCAGGTTAATATCCGGCATGACAGCAGAATAGCCACCGGTACCTGCAACCGGGAAGGACTACCGGTATTAGATGGTGGAGGTTGTCTGGCATAGTGGAAGGAAATAAGCTTAATAGGAGTCACACAGTTCCCAAACAAAGGCATGCAGGGTTAGGGTTTTTCATCGACTTTTGATTTTTTTCCTGCTATCATACCAGTACCCCACCCTCAGGTCTCGCCAAGGGGTAGCCAAAGTGAACGAGCTGACCAGCTGCCGAGGAGACTGCGATTCCGCGACACGATATGTACGTCGTACAAAGTGAATTTACCACACTTTAAAGGAACCAAGGGGTAAGGATTCAGCAGAACATTAGCCTTACACTATTGCCAATGCGACTGGCGGTGGGGCCCACGGAAACGACAGGAGCTTGCTCTTATCACAACTGTGCTGGTAATACCGTAGACGATCATATCTTAGACGAACGATACGTCACTACTCGAGTAAAGACTGTGCAGCTGCTAGTTAGAGTAACGGGAAACAGAATTTTTCCGGGGATTTCAAGTAGTTCGGGGTTATCCGTTCTGGAGTAGGGCTCGGGGGCTGGCCCTCCGGATGTGCACCTCGGTCGCTCGAGCGAACCGCAATGGACCAGGAGCTTAATGTTTCCCAGAACCTCGCTTTTCTAATCCGGCAGTCCTCTTGATTGGGTCCCCTTATCTGGTAAAGCTACAAAACCGTGAGCCGTGAAATTTGGCGGTTGAGAATCTTGTTGCATGGGGGATATCATTAGGAAACATCAAGAGGCATTCAAAAATAGAATCCGGGGTGTGGGAACGGAAAATACACAATGGATTCTATACCGGGGGCTCTATACTGGATGGGTTGCTAGGATCTGTGGATTGGCGTCAATGGTGGGGATTGCGTATGCATTCCGGTATACACTCGCGGTGCCCGAAGGAGCACCCGTTGTCCTTTCTGTATTTTGTTTTGGTTCAAAAGAGGAGCCAGAGAGAAGCAAAGCCGAGCAGAATAAGTAGAAAACAAACAATGACTATATCTTCTGCCGCCCTGATCCCGATTGGACAACTCAGATCGAACAGAGATTACCGGCATAAATCTAGATTTGAGCCAGCGGTGTCTATTGAAAGCGATTTGGTGTTGTTAGTTTGGCAAGGGATTCAGTGGGTGCAATGGCAGTGTCACTGGGTTTCAGGTGGGACATTAGCCTACGTGGCATGTGGTTTTATGGCATGTGTGTGTGGTTGTGGGTATTCTAGCTTCGCATGGTGGTGTCGATTTTGGCTCCTATCTCACGGTCACCACTCGACATCTGGTGGCCTGCGGACCGGGGCTTCTTGGCCGTCCCGAGTAAGCTCTCGGAACTATTGGCTGAAATATGCGATACTCGTACATCGTACCCGTGGGCCATCCATATCACTCAACTCTATCCATTCTACTCCACACGCTGTGAGGCTATAAAAATTTTTGAGAAATTGAGATCATGGGTAGGCGACTGTTCAGGATACCGGTATGGAAAAATCAGAAAGGGTGCTTGTCGTTTGTCGTCAAGCCTGTACAATGAAGTCGTGACCGGAGGAAGCGGGGGTCTTTCTCTGGAGGTGTCGGGGGGTTGGATTCGCGGCCGAGACCACAGGATACACCGAGTCTTGTCTTACGGTTATCATATCTTCCAAAAAGCTACGGTACCGGTATAAGTTATTTTGAGGGCCCTCCTCCGTATCTGTGTTTCTGAGATACCCCGCAATACGACTCTAGCAGTCATTCTTTGATTACCCATGCCCCGACCCTTCCCGTCTTCTGGAAAGGGAAAAAGGTGACTATTTTACAGACTAGACTTCATAGGAAATCACACTTTTTAACATCCCTATTGTTGTTGCCGCGGTCGTGTGCACGCAATGTAAGAAAGTCAAAGGTCTAGACTACCCGCTGGAGTTTGTTCCAGGCACCAACAGAAAGGGTTCTCGCTAGGCGCAAAGATGTTGGAAACGCTTGGCGTTCGCCACAGAGAGGCGCGACCCCAACGATATTATCCAAGCCAAATTCCGCGTGATGCGCCACGCCAACGCAACTGGACCCAAAGTACTCCTACTTGTTAAGTTGGTTTTAAGACGTGCTAGGGATGAAGGCTTGAAGGAAAGGATTTCGGATCGACCATTCACTGAGGTCGGGGCACGCGGAATTTTTAAGACACGAGTAGCTTATCTAAATAGTCGGACATATCGTCCGCCCTTTGAGCATTCTGTGGATAGAATACGGTCGAGCACCAGTACTGTACGGTGCAAGCTTAATTTACGTGTTGTTCGTATTAACTCGACAAATTGTGCACCTCGGTGCAGTTCTAATCTTGGGTTTGAAATAAAAAAAGCTCCAGAGAAAGCTGAGTAGTAAAACTAAAAAGGAATGGGAAGATGGCCTTAACTACTATCAACGAGCTGCAAACCCTTGTTAACCTACGCGCTTCTCCCAATTCACTTGTCTTAGGCGATCAAATGGAGCCAAGGCGCTACTAATTTTCCAGTTAACGCGGTATTTCTGGTAGGCGGTTAGCCGGGTCTGGCGTCGTGAGGAGAGGCTCCTCAACAGTTCAGCCATGTAAACCCCAATTTTTTCTTCAGGGCTGGGAGGAGAGATGCGAAACTTGTTGGCCAAAGACTAACGGTACCGGCATGGATTAGGTGCTGGCATGACATCTCACACAACCCGATTCAAGGAGAAATTTATGACTCGGCTCTGAGCACGAGCAGATCTCTACCCGAGTATCGGTACCGGCACCATTCATGCCGGAGAGTCCTCACCGGGGGCACGACGAAAACCGGGGGGTGACGAACAGGGATCAGTAATAGGTATTTGATAGTTACCCTACCTCGAGGAATTCACTTCTCTACGGTACTGTATTGTCAAATACCGGTACTGTACCCCTGTTCGTCACCCGCCAGTTTGGGCCACTTTACCCCTGATCGCCCTAACACTGTACCGTGCCCTTCGCTGTCATCCCTTCGTACCCCCCCTACCAGTATCCTCCGGACTTCCAACATCATGGAGTATAAGGGGACGAGCAGGTCGTTCAACGTCAACAGTTTCAACAGAGTCAATAAATTTGTCCACACAACCATTGCGGATGACAAGTCTCAGGTCCTAGGGTGGTTGTCATCGCTCGAGCCTCAGAAGAGACATCAACATTTAGCGGAGAGTCGACTTGAGGGTGTGGGACACGGGATTTTCCGAACGAGCGAGTTTCGGAGGTGGAATACGGGAGAAGATGGATCTGGTCACTCTGTCCTATTTTGCCATGGTGATCCAGGCGTGGGGAAGACACATCTTAGGTAATACAAGAAATCGCGGGAGAAGGTCCACACTGTTAACTATCTACAATTTTAGCTCAATAGTTGTCGATCATTTTTATGGTAGCGGGCAGGATATCGCAGTCGCCGGGATGTATTGTGACTACTCCGACGGAAAGGCGCAGACTACATCCAACATGTTAGGAGCCATGCTCAAGCAGTTGGTAGGAAGAGGGAACATCCCAGACGACGTACGCAAAGCTTTCGAAGACGCAAAGGACCATTTTGGTGGGGTAGGACCACGGATTCCACAGCTGCTCAAAATGCTGAAGACAGCAATTGCCCAACGACAACGGGTGGTTATATGTATCGATGGTTTGGACGAATCGCTCCCGGAGCATCGGACCGGCCTTCTGAGGTCTCTCCAAGATATCGTGCGGGAGTTGCCAAATGTCCGCTTATTTCTGACTGGAAGGCCATTTATCCGAAGCGAGGTTGAGAAGTACTTCCCCAATGTGGACGCTATGTTAGTGAGGCCGACAAAGGAAGATGCAGAGGCATTTTTGAAGATGAAGTTAGATGGGGACACAGAACCAGATGCCATGGACGAGTGTCTGAGAGCGGATATAATGGAAATTATTCCGGAGACAATTGCTGACATGTATGCCGAGATTCCCAATGCTCCTACATTATGCAGAAGTTGCTCATGAATACTTGTGTACAGATTCCTTCTTGTCTCTCTCAGCATCGATGCCATTCTAGCGGAGACAACAATTCATCGGAGGAAGGAAAAGCTTAAACAGATGTTGCGCGGCAGGGGTGTGGGAGATGCATACACTACCACTTTTGAACGAATCAAAGCGCAGAAGGAAGATAGATCACGACTAGGAATGGAGGCCATCATGTGGGTCGCACATTCGGAGCGGTCGTTGCGACCAGACGAGCTATGCCAAGCTTTAGGGGTAGAGATGGGATCGAGAGATCTCAACATTGACAATATCCCTTCGGTACGGACTATATTGAACTGCGGGCTAGGGCTTGTCACAGTTGATTCATCGTCTTCCACGGTCCGTCTCGTCCATTTTACTCTACAGGAATATATTCTAGCAAATCCTACACTCTTCCATGGCCCCCATTCGACGATCGCGGCGGTTTGCTTAAGCTACCTGAACTTTGCATGCATAAGGGACCTTTCGCCCACTCTCGATTCCGCCCCGCCAACAGCTCCCTTTCTCGAATATGCCTCTTTTTACTGGGGGGCGCACGCTCGAAGAGAAACAAACGAAAATGTAATATCACTCGCACTGGAACTACTGAATAAATTTGATACGCACATATCTTGCAAGCTTCTCTTATTGAAGGAATATTGGTGGGATCGCCCCTTCGATGGTCGAGATAGGCCGATTGGATTCACGGGACTCCATGGCGGAGCCCACCTCGGGGTTGCTGAGATAATAGCTTCTCTATTTGAGATCAAGAAATGGGATCTAAACTCAACTGACTTGCATGGTAACACGATGTTGGCTTGGGCCGCAATGAAAGGACGTGATGAGGTAGTGCAGCTGCTATTGCGAGAGGAGAGTGTGGATCCCGGCGTGGCTGGTGGGGGCGGCCGAGCGCCATTTTCGTGGGCTGCGGGGAATGGGCATGAGGGAACTGTGAAGATTCTATTGGAGCAAAGCGGTGCCAACCCCGACGCGGTAGATGAGCTTGGCCGAACACCGTTTTCGTGGGCGGCTTGGGGTGGGTTTGAGGGAATCGTGAGGATGCTATTAGAGCGGGGCGATGTGAATCCTGAAAGCGAAGATATAAACGGCAGAACACCACTTTCATTGGCCGCTGGGAATGGGCGTGAGGGAATTGTGAAGATACTATTAGAGCGGAACGGTGTCAATCCCAACATGGCGGATGAGTATGGTCGCACACCATTTTTATGGGCAGCCAGGGAGGGTTATGAAGGGACTGTGAAGGTGCTGTTAGGGAGAGACGATGTCGACCCCGACACAGCCGATGTGAATGGCCGAACACCACTTTCGT
>LN890986.1:357755-378865 GCA_900010015.1 Tuber aestivum
CGGTGTCAATCCCGACACTACAGATATGAGTGGCCGAACACCATTATCATGGGCTGCCGGGAATGGGCGTGAGGGAATTGTGAAGATGCTATTGGAGAGGGGCGATGTCAATCCCGCTATGGCAGACAGGAGAGGTCGAACACCGCTCTCATGGGCTTCCGGCTGTGGGCGCGAGGGGACGGCCAGGAGGCTTTTTCAGCGGCCCGATCTCCATCCCGACAAGGCAGATGAGACTGGACGAACACCATTTTCATGGGCCGCCGGAAATGGACACGAGAGAGTTGTGAAGATTCTATTAGAACTGAACAATGTCAACCCCGTCACAGCAGATAAGAGTGGCCGAACCCCATTTTCATGGGCAGCTGGAGAGGGGCATGAGAGAGTTGTGAAGATACTCTTAGAGTCGAACAATTTCAACCCCGACAGCGCAGATAAGGGTGGTCGGACACCATTTTCATGGACTACTGGCAATGGGCGCGAGGGAATTGCAAAGATGCTATTAGGGCGGAATGATGTCGACCCCAACAAGGCTGATGAGACTGGCCGAACACCATTTTCATGGGCCGCCAGCAATTGGTGCATGCAAATTGTGAAGATGCTATTGGAGCGAAACGATGTCAATCCCGACACTACAGATAAGAATGGCCGGACGCCATTTTCATGGGCTGCCAGCAATTGGTGTGTTGAAATTGGGAAGGTGCTCTTGGAGCGGGGCGGGGTCAACCCCGACATCGCAGATAAGAGTGGCCGAACACCGCTTTCGTGGGCTGCCGGCTGTGGGCGCGAGGAAATTGCGAGGATGCTACTGGGGCGCAACGATGTCAACCCCGGCACGCCGGATAAGAGTGGCCGGACACCATTATCTTGGGCTGCTGGAAATGGGAACGGGGGGGTTGTGGGAATACTTCTGGAACGGAGCAATATCAACCCCGACACGGTAGATCAAGATGGCCGGACACCGTTAACATGGGCTACCGAAAATCAATATGAGGGTATAGTGAAAATGTTACTGGAGCGGAACGATCTCAACCCCGACACTTTTGAAAATTGTGGCAGGAGACCACCCCCACGGGCCGTCAATAATAGCCGTGCAAGTGTTGTGCCGTGTCAAGGACTGCAGCATGACCCTATAGTTAAGCCATCACTCGGGGAGGGGTTATCCACGCCCTCCACCCCCCTCGAATCACCCATGAAACGGATCCGCAGGTTTTGATATCCCTGGCTAACCCGCTTCCTTCCTCTCACTCATGTGCACCATCCTCCCTCTGCTGTCGATTGCTATCCCCCGACCCATACTCTTCCGTGCTTTCCCTCTCCCGCGAGCCGCTTGCCTCACCTTCCCCACATTTACCTCTACCCTGCTATGCTGCCACTAAGCCCCGGCTGCCGGGGGGTGGTAAAACTGTATATGACACTGTATCTGGGGAACCATATATATCAGGGCTGGTAAATGATTCATTTTCTCCCCATCTCCGTACGTGGTCCCCGATCTTGCATCTTTTTCTTACGTTGTTTCTCCCGCCTTACTTCTACTCTAATATTTCCATCTCCCCTACTTCTGGTGCAAGCACCCTTTTTTTTTTCAAAATACTAATGCTAACTCTTCCGAAAGTTTTACGGTAATCCCGGATAGGGACGATCACCTCCTAGTTCCTACTTTATTAGCTTGTAGTGCGGGGGTACAAGGGATGAAAGCTGAGAACTGCAGAGGTTGGGAGAATTACTCTCGTGTTGATCGTGATGGTGGAGTTTCCTTATGTTTCGGGGGTGTTGCGCGTGGTTTCATTCGTTCCGGAGTTGTTTTGATCTACGGAGAAGTTCCCCCGATATATTTTCCCCTAGTCACGATACAAATATAAGGGGTAACAGGCAATATGTGTGGTGGGCGTGAGAGGACGAACCTGCTTTTATTGCGTTTTATATATATCTTTGTCTTTTACTATTGGCAGTCTAGTTTCAGGCAGGATTGGAAAGTTCGCACCATACCTTTCCAACCTTTCTCACCTAACTCTCAAGTCCCAAGAGAATTCGCTCACTATCACCTGCCATTTACTTGAGTAGCCCGTAAGAACACGCCTCTGTAGTATCCTCCTCTAGTTAAGGCAATTCATTAAGAGAAACATTACACTACCCATTGACAAACGAGCGTCCAGCCGTCGAGAACTTTAGATTGGGGCCCCGCTCTGGTGGGGAATTCCTGAATTCAGCTTTAGTCAACTATCCCTTCTAAGGTGTACTATTGTGACTCTTGCTTAATTCTACATTCTTAATATGCAAGTCCCTCCTCAATCCTATGCATGAAACCTTTAAAATATTTGGCTATTGGGAGTGTCGCCCAATCCATGCGCAGCGAAAAAGCAACACATATAGCAAATCGATAGGGGACAGAACTAAACTTGATCGTTTGAAAAAAAACAAAAAAAGAAACAGCTCAGAATCGCTAGTAAAACAGGGCGAACAACTTACTGAAACAGCATTTTTAGCGCCATCCGTCCCTGGCACTTCTACTTCTTTCTCCAGACCCTATGCCTTGCGAATCCGAGATATTGCAGGGTACAATATGGCTCGAATATACGGACATCCGGGTATAAGGTTTGGAGGATATCCCCTCCCAATCCTAGCAGTCCTCCATCATTGGGAAATAGGACATGACGGAAAAACGGCACATATTAACTGTAATTCTCAACGTATCGAACCGTGGTTCCGGGTGCCTCGAGATTCGCATCTGATCCAAAGCAGAAAGGGGAAGGACTGATGGCTGCGGGGTTCCGAGGACATTCTGGGAGAAAATATGGAAACGAAGTTGGCGTCAGGTATCTTTAAGGGTTGCTGATAGATCACTTTGAGTTTTGACGCACAGGAACATGTCACTCACGTGCAGGTACGAACCTAGCACTGCGATGGCAAGCGTTGTCAAGTGGGATTTCGTGACCCTCGGAATTCCATACCCGTGCCAAGGTTGCAGCGCCCTAGCTGCAACCTTGGCACGGGTAGATGAGGCTTGTATAGCTGCAGTGGTGGCGCACCGCTCTGTTTGTATCACCCCAAGGAGAGCCAACTTTCTATCAGGGAGACTTGCCGCTACTGTTCAGATGGGATCCGCGCTAGGGTAAGGAGTCATTCATCGTATCATATGATATCAAGCAAACCCTGCTGCACCTAGAAAGGTCTTCGATGGGAGGAGGCCGTCCACCGTGTCGAAAGATACATAAGGTCAATATCATAGGAATCACATACCAGTACCGGTAATTTGGAAACCATGCAACCCAGGGTTAGGGTTTTACCAACCAACTCGCTTTTTTTTTCCTTCTTCCCGTAGCACAACCGTCCCCGAACACCTCAAGTTCTCGCAAAAGGGAATCTAAAGTGAATGTGCTGACTAGGTGCGGAGGAGATTGCGGTTCTACCTGGTCATACGGTACTCGGAGAGTGAACTCGCCATTCTGTAAAGAAGCTAAGAAAAATGATTAAGAGGAACAGTAAGCCTTCACACCATACCCTATGCGACTGATATGAGAACTCATGGTATGATGAGTGGCTTGTTGTTATCACAACGACATCGATTAGACTATATGGTGGATGATCATATCTTGGACTAGCAACATGGTAGGAAAAAATTGTAGCCATTACCGGTAGTTAAGATAACGGGAAGGGATTTCGCCAGGGGGGCTTTTTCAAATGGCTTTGGGGCTATCGGTTCTAGCTAGGGGCTCGGGTGCAGATTCTCCACATAGACCTTGGACACTTGAATGAATCACAATGGCGCAGGAGCTCAATGTTTCCCAGAGCCTCGCTTCACTAGTCTCACAGCCTTCATGATTGGCCTGTATTCGCCGGTGGAGCAATAGATTTGTGAGTACGGGAGTTTGGCGGTCGGGATTGCCGTTGTGCGGAGGATATTACGGGCGCAGATCTGGCGTTGAAGCTGCCGCGTCTACCGGTATTGAAAGCGATTCAGTGCGGCTTGCTGTGGTACATTGCCGGTGCTACCGGTACTGGATTATATGCGGTTCATAAGCTTATGGGACATACGGTTTTAAGGCAAGGAAGTTATAGCATGATAGCTTTGCATTGTACACTACCAGTATCATGTAGCGCGCACTGTTGTCGATTTTGTTCCCATGCCGTGGCCGTCCACCTGCCCAGCTGGAGGACCGGAGCTCCTCAGCCCTGCGTGAAAGGGTGTCGGGGCAGGTGGCTAAAGTGTACTGTACTCATGCTGCAGAGCGCACGAGTATAATACAGTACCCGTCGGCCATCCACGCGTCCCACAGTACCGGCATCCTAGTACCAACCGAAAAGCCGCAACTGCTTTACACGTACTCGAGTATGGACCGGTGCGGTTGCAAAAACTTTTCAAACTGTATCGCGCGTGACCCGTCCTAGAAGTTGTGAGCGGACTGGCTTGCAATCTAACCATATCGTGCGGCTTCATCCTTTCTCCTCAATACACTGCGAGGCCGTAAAAGTTTCGAGAAAGTGAGATCCTGAATACCGGTGGGCAATTGTTCAAGATAGGTATTTTGTATGGAAAAACCAGAGAGGGTCCTTTTCGTTCGTCGCCAGGCCGTCCAATAGGGTCGTGTCGGGAGGAGAGGTAAGATGTGTTGTTTCGCTATATAGGAACATTAGGAAGCCGGATACCGCTACGCGGCTCGGACTGCGAGACACGTCAAGTCATGTTACCGTGCTCACACCCGCTCAAATAGGAGCTGTTTACAGTGCCCGACAACCTAGACCTGCTCTCCACCCAATGTTCCCGGAAAATCCTGACATTCGTTTATTAACGTTCGAAAAACAACTTTAGTGATAATTCCTCTACTAATTTTGTAAAGAACCCCTCTTAAAACAATTTAAGGATTGCTATCCCACTCTTTTATCTTATCAATCCATTTAAAATCGATGATAGGAATCGTGTTGCAGGGGTCTATTTGAAAAAGATGTGCACCCTCAACCCCGACCCAAATCACCGCAACTTCCTGGAGGACCATAGGTGAAAACAGAAACAAATATCTCAATTCTAATTCAGTATACCTACTCGAGGAGAGGGTATTCTCGACTTGGAAATTTTGGATCAAGTTGGCCGCGAGGGCAGATTTCGGTTGTCTGAACCATACTCGAGTGTAGTATTTTGAGGCTACTCGCGCGTATTCGTGTTCACGATAAACCCCCCCATGCCACTTTAGGTGCCATTCTTGCTCCCTCTTCGGCCTCTCGCCTTTTCGAAAGTGCAAAAGGGTACCCTTTTTAAAACCGGACTTCATAGGAAATCTCACTTACTATGGGCCGTGAACCCTCTTTCCACTAACGTCCCCAGAACATCCTTAGCCCTCGTGTGCAGCAGCGTGCAGTCGCACATTGATAATAGTGGAGTAGAACAACTAATGAACGCCTTGGAATTTACATTCTCTGAGACAGAAAACTCCAAGATACCTCTATTTGAAACCCCTGGCGTTCGCCACATCGGCAGCGTGGCGCGACCGCATCGGTATTCTCCAACCCAATTTCCGGGTGATGCCCGGGCTAAGGCAACCGCACTCGAAGCACCGGTAAAGTTGGTTTTAAGACTAAGATTCGCTGAGGTCGGGATATGAAGAAGGAGTAAGACATGGTTAGCTTCAACTGCGAGGGCAGTCCCGGTAGTCGAATATTGTTTTTCCCCCTTTGAACATGCTGGGAATAGAATACGATACTGGAGCACGAGCTCATGTTAACTTGTTGTATTAACCAACAATCTCAGTACATTTACTCTATCTCCGCGGAGAGGTCTAATCCTGGTTTTGAACAAAAGCTCCCTGAAAAGCTGGGTAGGAATCCCAAAAAGCAATGCAAAGATAGCGTTAACTGCTATAAGCGAGTTCTAAACCCCAGTTAACCTCCGACCTTCTCGGAACCTGCATGTCTCAGGGGATAAAACATTGCCAAGGTGCTACCCAGTTTCTCAAGTTAACGCGGTACCGGTACTAGTATTTCTGGTACCGTAGGCATTATGTCAGCTGAATCGCGTGCGAGACGAGAGGGTCCCTAACAGTTCAGCCTCGCAAGCCTCTCGAGAAGCTTCGTGGGGACTGTTGAGAGATGCGAAACTTATTGGCCAAAGACTAGCGGTACCGGCATTTCTTACACAACACTACTCAAGGATATGACCTCTCTGAGAGTACTAATGCGGTAGATTTTTACTCGAGTACCGTGCCCCTGATCGCCCTAACACTTGTACCGCGCTCTTAGCCGTCATCCTTTCGTACACCCCCCCCCCACAATCACCCGGACGCCCGCCGGTATGGACCACCAGGGGAATAACAATTCATTCAACGTCAACAGTTTCAATAAATTTGTCCACACAACCATAGCGGATGACAAGCCTCAGGTCCTACAGTGGTTGTCATCGCTCGAGCCTCGGAAAAGACATCAACATTTAGCGGAGAGTCGACTTGAGGGCGTGGGGCAATGGATTTTTCGAACGAGCGAGTTTCGGAGATGGAATACGGGAGAAGATGGGTCTGCTCACTCTGTTCTATTCTGCCATGGTGATCCGGGTGTGGGGAAGACTCATCTTAGGTAATACAAGAAATCGCGGGAGAAAGTCCACACTGCTAACTATCCACCATTTTAGCTCCATAGTTATCGATCATTTTTATGGCGGTGGGCAGGATATTGCGGTCGCCGGGATGTATTGTGACTTCTTCGACGGAAAGGAGCAGACTACCTCGAACATGCTAGGAGCCATGCTCAAGCAGTTGGTGGGGAGAGGAAACATCCCGGACGACGTACGCAAAACTTTCGAAGACGCAAAGGACCATTTTGGTGGGGTAGGACCGCGGGTTCCGCAGCTTCTCAAAATGCTGAAGACAGCAATCGCCCAACGACAGCTGGTGGTTATGTGTATCGACGGTTTGGATGAATTACCCCAGGAGCATCGGACCGGCCTTCTGAGGTCTCTCCAAGATATCGTGCGGGAGTTGCCAAATGTCCGCTTATTTCTGACCGGAAGGCCCTTCATCCGAAGCGAGGTTGAGAAGTACTTCCCCAATGTGGATGTCATGTTAGTGAGGCCGACAAAGGAAGACGTCGAGGTATTTTTGAGGATGAAGCTAGATGGGGACACAGAATCTGACGCCATGGACGAGTGTCTAAGAAAGGATATAATGGAAATTATTCCGGAGACAATTTCTGACATGTATGCTGAGATGCCGAACGCTCTTATATTATGCAGAACTTACTCATGAATACTTGTGTATAGATTCCTTCTCGTCTCTCTCAGCATCGATGCAATTCTCGCAGAGATAACAATTCATCGGAGGAAGGAAAAGCTTAAACAGATGTTGCGCGGCAGAGATGTAGGGGATGTGTACACTACCACTTTGGAAAGAATCAAAGCGCAGAAGAAGTGCAGATCACGACTAGGAATGGAGGCCATCATGTGGGTCGCACACGCAGAGCGGCCATTGCGACCAGACGAGCTATGCCAAGCATTAGGAGTAGAAAGAGGGTCGAAAGATCAGAACAATGACAATACGCCTTCGATACGAACCATATTAAACTGCGGGCTAGGGCTGGTCACGGTTGATTCATCATCTTCCACGGTCCGTCTCGTGCATTACACTCTACAGGAGTTTATCCTCGCCAATCATACACTCTTCCAGAGCCCCCATTCGGTGATTGCGGAGGTTTGCCTGACTTACCTAAACTCCACATACGTAAGGGATCTTTCGCCCACTCTCGATTCCCCCCCGCCAACAGCTCCCTTTCTCGAATATGCCTCTTGTTACTGGGGAGCGCATGCTCGAAGAGAAACCAACAGAGACGTAATATCACTGGCACTAGAGCTACTGAATCGGTTCGATACGCACATATCTTGCAAGATTCTCTTACTGAAGGAACGTTGGTGGCATCGCCCCTTCAATAGTGAAGGCATGCCGATTGGATTCACCGGGCTCCACGGCGCAGCCCTCCTCGGGGTTGCGGACATAATGATTTCTTTATTTGAGACCAAGAAATGGGATCTAAACTCGACTGACTTACATGGTAACACGATGTTGACTTGGGCCGCGATGAATGGACGTGATGAGGTGGTTCAGCTGCTACTGAGAGAGGAGAGTGTGGATCCCGGCGTGGCTGGTGGGGGCGGCCGAACGCCATTTTCATGGGCTGCGGGGAATGGGCATGAGGGGACTATGAAGATTCTATTGGAGCGAGGCGGCGCCAACCCGGACACGGCGGATGCACGTGGCCGAACGCCATTTTCGTGGGCGGCTCGGAATGGGAATGAGGGAATTGTGAGGATGCTATTGGAGCGGAACGATGTCAATCCCGAAAGGGAGGATAGGAAGGGCAGAACACCATTTTTACTGGCTGCTAGGAATGGGCGTGAGGGAATCGTAAAGTTGCTATTAGAGCGGAACGGTGTCAATTTTGACACTGTAGATAAGTATGGCCGAACACCATGTTCATGGGCGGCTGGGGAGGGCTATGAAGGGGTTGTGAGGGTGCTATTGGGGAGAGACGATGTCAACCCCGATATGCCCGATGTGCATGGCCGAACACCACTTTCATGGGCGGCCGGGGAATGGAATGATAGGATTGTGGAGATGCTATTGAAGCGGAATGATGTAAATGCCGACACAGCAGATAAGAGTGGCCAAACGCCGCTTTCGTGGGCTGCTGGGAATGGGTATGAAGGAATTGTGAAGATGCTATTAGGGCGGAGCGATGTCGATCCTGGCACAGCAGATAAGAGTGGCCAAACACCACTTTCATGGGCAGTGGGGTATGGGTATGGAGGAATTGTGGAGACACTGTTAGGGCGGAGTGATGTCAATCCTAACACTGCAGACGAGGGTGGCCGAACACCATTGTCATGGGCTGTCGGGAATGGGCGTGAGGGAATTGTGAAGATGCTGTTGGAGAGGGACGATGTCAATCTTGCCGCGGCAGATAAGAGAGGTCGAACACCATTTTCATGGGCTGCCGGCTGTGGGCGGGAGGGGACTACCAGGATGCTCTTGCAGCGGCACGATCTCCATCCCGACAGGGAAGATGAGAGTGGCCGGACGCCATTTTCATGGGCTGCCGGAAATGGGCACGAGAGAGTTGTGAAAATTCTATTGGAACTGAATGGTGTCAATCCCGTCACAGCAGATAACAAGGGCCGAACTCCATTTTCATGGGCAGCCGGAGAGGGGCATGAGAGAGTTGTGAAGATGCTCTTAGAATCGAACAGTTTTGATCCCGACAGCGCAGATAAGGCTGGCCGAACGCCATTTTCATGGGCTGCTGGTAATGGGCGCGAGGGAATTGCGAAGGTTCTGTTGGAGCGGAGTGGCGTCGACCCCAACAAGGCTGATGAAACTGGCCGGACACCATTTTCATGGGCTGCCAGCAATTGGTGCCTAGAAATTGTGAAGATGCTGTTAGAGCGGAACGATGTCAACCCCGACACTACAGACAAAAATGGCCGGACACCATTTTCATGGGCTGCGAGCAATTGGTGTGTGGATATCGGGAAGGTGCTCTTGGAGCTGAGCGGTGTTAGCCCCGAAACTCCAGATAAGAGTGGCCGAACACCATTTTCGTGGGCTGCTGGGTGTGGGCGTGAGGGAATTGCGAGGATACTGTTGGGGAGAAACGATGTCAACCCCGACACAGCGGATAGCAATGGTCGTACACCATTATCGTGGGCTGCCGGAAATGGGAATAGGGGGATTGTGGAGATGCTTCTGGAACGGAGCGATATCAATCCCGATACGGCCGATCAGGATGGCCGGACACCGTTGTCATGGGCTGCCGAAAATCAGAATGAGGGTATTGTGAAAATGCTATCGGAGCGGAACGATATCAATCCCGACAGTTGGGAAAATTGTGGCCGAAGACTGTTTTCGCAGGCGTTCAGCAATAACCGTGCAAATGATGTGCCGTGGCTCGGGCTGCGGCATGACCCTATCGTTGGGTCATCACCTAGGGAAGGGCTATCTGGGCCCTCTATTCCCCTCGAATCACCCGTGAAACGGATCCGCAGGTTTTGACATCCCTGGCCAACTTCCTTCCTCTCACTCACGTGCCCATCCTCCTCCGCTCTCCATTGCTATCTCCCGACCCATATTTTTCGCGACTTTCCCTCTCCCACGAGCCCCTTGCCTCCCCTTCCCCGTTCACTTCTACTCTACTAACTGATTCCTTATTGCTATCTAAGCCCAAACTGCCGGGGGGGGTGGCAAAACTTCATATGGTGTTGTAGCTGGGGAACCCTGTGTGGAAGGGTCGCTAAATGGTCCATTTTCTCCTGTTCTCCTGAGCGTGGTCCCTGATCTTACATATTTTTCTTCCATTCTATATTTCCCTCCTCACTTCCCCCCCGATATTTCTATCTCCCCTGCCTATGATCTAAGCACTTTTCTTTTTTTCGTGAAATTAATCCTGGCTCTCCCGAACCTTTGCCAGTAGTACCACATAGAGACTATCACCTTCTAATTCCTGCTTTATCGGCTTGTCTTGCGGGGGTACAGGGGATGAAAGCTGAGAACCATAGTGGTCGGGAGAAATTGCTTCCGTGTTGATCGTGATGGTCGGGTTCCTCTAGGTTTCGGGGGTGTTTCTGGTGATTTCGTTCCTCCCGGGGTTGTTTTGACTTATAGAGAAGTTCTACCGATATATTTCCCCTAGTAACGATGCAAATGTGAGGAGGAACAAAGATAGTATGTGTGGTGGTCCAAGAGAGGGTCAAGCTGCTTTTATTACGTTTTATGTATATCTACATCTTTGCCATTGGCAGTTGAGTACCAGGAAGCATCGGAAAGTCTGGACCATACATTTCCTCCCTTTCTCATTTAATTATACTATCAGGACTCGCTTAATTCCGCATCTCCGGTTTGCAAGTCCCTCCTAGCTTCATCCTGTGCATGAAATTCTTAAAAATACTTGGCTATCAGGAGTCTGACCCAGTGCATGGGTAGCGAAAAAGCCACACAGATAGCCGACCGATAGGGGATAGAATCGAATTTGATTGTTTGAAAAACAGCGCGGAATCTCGAGTAAAGCCCGGCTGACAAGCTTGCGGAAGTGCCATTTCTAGCAGTATTCGCCCCTGGTCCTGCTTCCTCTTTCCCTAAAGCCTATGACTTGTGAATCTGAGGCTTAACTTACTGGCTACAATATGGCTCAAATATACTGACATCCAAACATTCAGATAATAATTGGCAGGCTCCTCCCGCTGTAGTAGTGTTCTATAATTGAGTGGCAAGGCATGCCTACAAACAGAATATACTGATAAAAATCACCAGGACATTCTGGGAGGGATGTAGTGGGGAGGGAATCGGGCGTCCCTCATCTTCGGCGGCTTCTGATACATCGTCTCCTCGGTTCTTTAAGATTTTGTGCCCAAGGATTTGTAAGTAATGCACGGGTGCAAACCAAGCACTGCAATGGCAAAGCCTGTCGAGTGAGATCCTGTGACCTGCGGAAGGCCCTAGATGTGGCTCAGAGCGGCACACCACTCTGTGTGCGCTATCCCGGGGAAAGCCGAATTTCCATTAGAGAGCCCTGCCACTCCTGTCTAGATCTGAGATCCGGGGTAGGGTAAGAAGTCATTCGTCGTATCGTAGCCGTCCCGGAAGTTTGTGGTTTCACATCGGACTACGGTACTGACCCACCAAGGCTCTGTTTGGCGGGAACGGAACCATTTGAGACTGTTCAATTTTCTCATACAAAACGACCGTTACGAAACGGAAGGGTAAGAAAATTTGTATGGGAAACGGAATGGAACGGACGCGAACGGTCGTATCCAAACAGACCCCAAGGTGTTTGGTGCCTGGGCATCATACATGGGGTGAAATAAACATCGCTCTCCTTTTTCTATGATACCAACACGGGACGAGGAGGGGGGGAGGGCGACAAGCCACAATCCCTGGCCCGGAAACCGCTGGGATCATACCCCCCCATGTAATCTAGAGCTCCGCCCAGGCATAGAACTTTTATCCAACAAACCACAATAAACCGCTTACGGTAGACACTGTGGCTTCTATGGCAGGTTTATGACCCTGCAGAATCACTCTCGCAACCGCAATCTTAACTGCCCGATCCCCGAATCCATGATTTCGCTGGTTTATGATGCTAAAAAACACAACGGGGTTAAGAGGACCGTGGGGCTGATGACGTGGGGTTCCGAGAAACATCAGGCTCCACTGCTATTTGATCGAGTAGTCAGTCAGGTTCCATGAGGAGAGCTCGTCCTCGAATCTCGGATCGGAACAAATACCCGCTAACTGTTTTATAGTCTCCGGTCAAAATGTTGTTGTTCGTTATTGAAAATGAGCGATGGAATATTTGGCACCGCATCGCCAGTCTGAAAATAAGAGCATCAGTCGTATTATTGGTACGGCTTTCATGAAAACGGGCTGCAATCATACCATAGGTCCCCGTATGGGTTGGATTGGCATTAGTGTAGGGCTATAGTTCTGCTAAATTGCTTTTCTTGGTTTCTTTACTAGGTGGAGAATTCGTTTTATAGTGTAACAGACTCGTAGCCCCCCCTCCCCCCCACTCCGGCCCGCTTGTTTTCTTTAGACTTCCATTAGCGATCTTTAGGTCCTGCCGGAATTATGGGAAAACTTGATTTGCCATATATTATATTTCTAATATCATAGAAAAGGAAAAATCCTGGCGGTGAAAGCCCTAACTCAAACACTGCTGGTGATTGTTAGGGGTTTTTGGGGCTCGTATGATATTGAGATCGTTTCCTTTAAGACGGTGCTTATTCCATTGGCATTGCGGTTATCAATTCGAGCTTTGAAATCCTTAAAGCACTTAAAAACAGAGATTCATGTGCGGGTCGCTAGTTGCCCTTGATCTAGCAGCCTCTGCATTAGCCCCTCCAATGTTCCCCGTTCAAATGTAGCTAAGCTTTGCCCTCGCGTCCAATCACTCGGGATGCTGGTTTTTTGAATGGTCTGTCGAATGGCCTGGCATGAGACTTTGTTCGGGAAAGGGCTAGCAAGAGGCCGATTTGGTGGGATCGCACTTCTGGCCCCGTGCAGCTGGCATGGGATGGCGCCCTGGCGTAACTTAGTTCCTGGAGTTAGTATTTTCACAGCTTAAGTGATGGAAATTTCAGGCCCTTTGGGAGGCCGGAATCGGAGAGATTTCACGTTGGAATCAGCCTCTATCACGCACTGCACTACAGTTACAGTATGATCTGACCCGCGAATGTTTTGATCGTGGAACTTTCGGTAGCGCCTGAGGTAGTTTCTTCTGTTCATGGTTGACCGAGAAGTTTCTCCATATATGTACAGTACATCGTGCATCTTTCCTGTTGTCATTCGTGTGTCTAGGTGAATGAGAGAATGCCCAGAGGAACTGAAGAGAGGTATAGTAAATCCGTGGGGGGATCAAGATGCCTTTGTTGTGTTTTACTTATA
This sequence comes from Tuber aestivum, assembly GCA_900010015.1. Classification (NCBI taxonomy): domain Eukaryota; kingdom Fungi; phylum Ascomycota; class Pezizomycetes; order Pezizales; family Tuberaceae; genus Tuber; species Tuber aestivum. Next base: position 371,165 of record LN890986.1, read on the forward strand.
CCCCCGCCTCAATCATTAGCCGTGCCGAGGTTGCCGCCACTTCATAGTTAGCTACGAATATTATGATATTGATTCGGAGGACGCTAAGCGACCCACGAAGCTGACGTCACTCCCAAGGGAGTGCCTGAAGGCCCAATGAAAGAGGACAGCTCAACGGGCCGTTTATCGTATGAATTCGGGAAAAGAGGTGATAAACCACCAATTCTTCAAACTAAGGGTCTGTTTGGATACACCCGTTCGCGTCCGTTCCGTTCCGTTCCCCATACAAATTTTCTTACCCTTCCGTTTCGTAACGGTTTTAAGAGTTTGGGCCAATCACGTCCTTGAATCCTATCTCGCGATAGCTTCAAGTCTTTAACTCGAGGACTTTTTCCTCATTTTTAATTTTGCATTTGTGAAAGGAGTTTATCCCTTTCATCTATTTTTCGAGGCTTCCCCTATTCCCCTTCGCTCCCTCTATCGGTTGAGCTCGATGGCGCCCGGAGATTCCTCTTTGTCGGGTGGCAAGGCCGTTAAGGTCTTGTCCGCCTTTGCCGAATCAGTTGGCGAGGCCTCCTCTCTACGGAAGGAGGTTTCTCGCCTCCGGCACCACGTTTCTGTCCTCTCCCGCCGCCTGCATTTGGCGAAGGTGGAGAGTGAGTTGTTGCTTGCCTCCCTGGCTTCTTGTCGGGCTGGCGGTTCCTCCCCCTCGTCGATTTTTTCCAGGGGTGACGATGATTATTTGCCACCTCCGTTTGAGGAGGGGGTGGCTGAGGAGGTGTGTGTTCGGTTGCCTTCGGTGGCGTCCTCCGTTTCGGCAGTGCAGGCGCCTGAGCCCTCTGTGGCTGAGCCCGTGGCTTCTGAGGTTGGGGAAGTGGCTGACCCTGCTGGGTCACGTGCGCTTACCCTGTTCGTGGGATCGTCGCCCCCCCCTTGCGATGAGTTTGTGGTGCCCGGTGCACCCACTGATAGACGCCGGACTACTTCCGGGCGGAGGCTAAGGTCAAAGCGCCGTCGGGTATCTGAGGATGCTTCAGTGGCTGCTCCCTTGGTCGAAGAGCGCTCGGGGGCGGAGAGTGTGGTGACTGCGGTTGCTGACCTGACCCCTGGGTCAGAGGAGTTCCCTTGGCGGCGGATGAGAGCCACGGTCGGGTATAAGGCCAGCAGGTATTACGGTCCGGGACAGGTGGGGAAGGGTCACCGGTCCGTTTGCGTCGCTTGGAGTTTGCTTTGCCGTGGGGGTCCCCTTTCACCGCGTACTTTCCGTCCTGCAGTCCCGCATTTGTGTCCTCGGGGTGGGGGGTGGAACCAGAAGGAGGGCACGAGGGTCATGTGCCCGTGCGGGCGGGAGGTGAGGAGGAACAAGCTGAGCCGCCATATGTGCGGTCAGGTGTGGCCCCTCCCTGCGGGATGGGATAACGGGGGTGCTTGCTTGGTGGAGGGCTGCTACTTCGAGCCACCAGGTTACGGCTTTTGGGCTGCTGGTTGGCGGGCAGTACAGTTGGTGGATTAGGAGCGGTGTGGTGCGCCTGGCTTAGCTGGGGCTGGTATGTGTTGGTGGAGTGGTTGCGAGGCCAGTAGAGCTGGTTTTGATTTATATAAAGATTTTGTGGTTGGCCAGGAATGGCCATGACCCCCTGGTTTGGGCTTCGGCTCGGGATCACCTGTCGGCCTGTGCGGTTCGAGCCAGGCAAAGATGTGGTTTTACTATGGGTTGTGCGGGTGGTACAGTCCCAGATGTACTGCGGTTTGCCGGTTTTGGAGTTGGCTTACCTCTTGGACGTAATGCCGTATGGCGCGTATACCTCTGAGGTGGAGTCATGTAGTTAGCTACAAATAAATGATTTGAATAACGGCCGTTTTGTATGAGAAAATTGAACAGTCTCAAGCGGTTCCGTTCCCGCCAAACAGAGCCTAAGTGATTCTAAAACTGGTGTTCCTTGTCCTCATGCTTCTCTACCATGGGTGTTTTTATATTTTACTTTACCACCTTTTGATATTTCTATTTCAGCTCTTGATATTTCAGGGGAATTTGGGGAGCGTGAGCCCCAGGGTGCATATCGACTAAACAACAGAGGAAATAGCTCAGAGAAAAGGCCAAAAAACATGGCTAAACGAGATACAGAACCGCCAGGATATGGTGGAGAAAGGCATCCATAGAGTTTATGGATTTCAGAAGTGTTTGATTCACAAAATTTGTGTTTTGTTGCATGCATTTCCCAATGCATACGGTAATTATTAGAGCTATCGTTTTTCGTTGGGCTACGGTATCAGGCACTCCCTTGGGGGTGTCATCAACTTCGACGGTTGCTTAGCGTGCTTCGAAGTGGCGGGAACCCCAACACGGTTTATTCCCCCACGCAACTTACCGGCAAACCACAAAACGAAAAGGGGTCCATTTCCTGAGCCGAGAACCGTCCGTCCAGGGTATCCCTGATGCGAGCCCTATACAATAACATTGTCTTCAGCTGGAAGAGCAGAATTCATCCCCGTGATTTCTACACTTGTATCTGTCATCTTTCCCTGGCCACTCCATCGTCGTTTCTGGGGCGGGGTGGCTCAGGCGGGTCCGCCGGGCCCGGATAGTGCCAGTAGTATCAAGTCCTGCAATGTCAACTGTTACCGCAGCCAATACCTCGAAACTGACACCTTGGTGGTCGTTGATCAGGGGGATAAAAGGAGAGAGTGGTTGTCACCGCGGGACCCTCAAGCAAGGAATCAAGATTTCCGGGACAATCGACTCGAGGGCGTTGGAGAATAGTTCTTTCAAAACATGAGTTTCCGATATGGAATACTAGAGATGAATCTGCCCATTCTGTACTATTTTGCTATGGTCATCCGGGTGTGGGAAAGACCCATCTTAGGTAACACGAGATGCCGCTTAAACTACTCCATGTCTCTAACAATGAGTATTGGGAATCTTAGCGCTCTAATGATTGATCATCTCCGTGACCAAGAAGAGGATATTACACTCATTTGGCTCTTTCTTCTCTCGTCTTTCCTCCTTATTTATTATGTATTACTGGTTTTTCTCTACTATATTAATGCTTGCTTTTGCTTTTACCTTTATGGTACCTCGATGTTTCTCTCTTTTGCTTCCATCCTTTCCCGAACACCAAACACGACTGTACTGCTACTCTACCAACGCTCCACAGAAAACACTTGTCCACTGCACCTTTATTTTATCCTCGATGCTGGTATGATTCAGCACAATTCGCTTAAAACCTACTCCTAAGAGACCAAAGTCCGGAATCAGAGGCATCTCGAAACTCCTGCTTTTAAAGAATGCCGAATTGTTACGAGATAAGGATAAGCTCCCGGCACCGGTGGTCCTGTTTCCTTGCGAGATGAAAAATCCACAGTGTTCCTTGAACGTTTAATCATCTCCGGTGCCATGAAACAAGTTCCCCGATATTCACAGCGCAGGACACTGCTGAGGTCAGGGTCAGGGTATTGGTTGGGTAGGGTGAGCTACGAAATGGCTGACTAAGGAAGTGTGATTTTTCTGTGGGTTCTAGTATGTTTTATCCTAGTCGCACCCAATCGGCATATAACTAGGTTAGGTGTGGTCGGCGTTGATTAGGTTCTCTGGTCCATCAACTTCCAAGTGATCTGGAGGGTACGAGTAACACAGGAATGGAGTTTCAATACTAGAGTACCGTACCCGGGGATTGTGGGTAAGTCTGTCGAACTCACTCTAATTGGCTCCGGGGTCTTCTCAACCACTTAAGGAACAGTAACTTATTTGCTCCAGCCTTGCATGAGCCACTGCGCCAAGAGTTCGACAGACTTTTTTCCTTCACCAAAAATTAGCGTCCGTGGCCTGTTCAGTTGCATAACTCGCGTTGCACACACATAAATTCAGCCAACCAGACCAGATTTCTACAGACTTTTGCGCACACCCTAAGTATAGTACTGTATTCGAGTACAGACTTTGATAACCGCTCCTATTACTACATACGGTACCGTAAAGTTTTTGGCCGGTGATAGGAATTTCGCCTCCGGAAACCCCAACCGGGCCCAGGTTCCAGCAAAATTTTTAAGGCTACCTCCCCCTAACGACAGCACCGCCAAACCGGTCCAGTTGAACATGCAATAAGTGGACCAGTATTCTCCAGCCGATCCACCCGATCCAGCAATAAGTAAATTTGGCATCTATTGTGGCTGCCGTCGACTGGCCCCGCGACAGGCGAAATAAAATATCTGCCGCCGAGATAGCGCCGCCCAGCTGCTGAGGGAAATTACTCACCGGTGCCGGCTTGGTGATCGGGGGTTTGAGTTGTTCGGAACGGGTGGTCTTGAACCAAATATGTCTAAGAACCCGGTCTGTTCGGTTGTGTGCGGGGTTATGGGGAGTGGTCGCTATCCCTGCGAGAGAGTGGCCGAAAGGTAGCTGGCCTGCGAGAACGGGTGCCAGTGCTCAAGCGGTGTGTGCCAGTAAACTTGATCAATTCAGAATCAGGAAACTGTTCTTTCATCCCGCAGGAGGGGCTGCGCTGTTCCAGCACTCCCGAGAATACGATAGGTCGAGCGGGTTCCATGCTCGGCTAGCCTGGCTGCAATATGGATGAACACATTCAATCGTTGAACCGAGTGTCTGGCAACGTCATCAAGCTCTTAACCCCACTGTCCAATAAGAAATCATGTCCCGGCATTATGGGAGTTGCTTTGATTTACTCGAGTAGTTCACTGAAACCGAAAATTGTATCTCGCATATTGTGTTGGGGCACAACATACTCGTATTATGCAGTCAGTCGAGTACCAATGGGATGAAAGGTTCGTTGTGGTGGGTGTTGATAGCGCATCATTGATGGAGTGGTGTGGTAGGATTAATGGGCGGTGGGGGCAGGGGGTGCACCCTGACCATACGGACTCTCGCAAAGAGGGTAGTCCCCGGGGTTGCCCAGTTTCCCAATTTCTCTCCTTCTTCCTTGCTTCCGTAGCTATTATCTCTACGAGTACTGTACCGATACCAGCACATTCAATTCCACCGTCTACACAAGCAAACATTTCAAATCTCCTTACTGCAAATGTATGTCCGGGGATTCTCGCTGTTACGCATTCCCCTTTTGAATAACTAATATCGGTAGGAACATGTCTAGTTCAATGGCCGACAACCGCATCCATGGCCATTATAGCGGCAACCGCGATTCTAATAACATCGTCAACTCCGGTAACACTACCAATTATTTCGCTAGCACGGACACAACCTCTTGCGAGGCCGAAATTTTGCAATGCCTGTACACCTCCAATTATAAGTCGCATTTGGGTCGGGTTCGGGATCCAGCCGAGGGAACATGTGTTTGGGTAACAGAACATCTAAAGTACCAGGACTGGTTGGCGAAAAGGGAGTCGGCCCCCCTTTGGCTTTCGGCAGACCCTGGCTGCGGAAAATCGGTCACCGCCGCATCCCTTGTGAAACATCTGCAAAGCAGGCCAGGCGCCATCGTTTGCTATTTCTTTTTCAAGGACGACAACGATGAACAGAGGAGACCAACATTCGCTCTATGCGCTATACTACATCAGCTTTTCCGGCAGAGAAACTCACTGTGGAGATACGCCGAGGAAGAGTTCAAGACTAAAGGGAGGAGGTTTACGGAGGAGCTGGGCACCCTGTGGGAGATCTTGGTTCGGGCTGTGGCGGATGCGGGTTGTAGGGAGGTAATCTGTGTCGTTGATGCGTTGGATGAGTGCGAAGAGGGGACTCAAGTTGCGTTCATTCGGTGCATTTCACGGCTTCCGGAATCTCAACCATCGAATATACCATTGAAATTCCTTCTCACAAGTCGCCCATACCACGAAATCGCAACGGAGCTCGGGGCACAAACAGCGACTATTCGGCTGCGGGGGGAGGACGAAGCCAATGCTATCTCGGCCGATGTCAGTCGCGTCATTAATGAGGGCATCATGGAGCTTGAGGCATACTGGGAACGACCTGGGGGCCTGGGATACTTGCGGAATCTCCTCGAATCTTCGGCGGATAGGACATTTCTTTGGGTTTCACTGGTTCTCGGGATTTTAAAGAGCAGCCAGGATGACTCGCGGGGGGTTTTTACGGACATTGTTTCCACCGCTCCGCGCGATCTACCCGAACTGTATACCAAGATCCTCAATAAAAGCAAAGACCCAAACGCAGCACGGCGAATCCTACATATTGTGCTAGCAGCGGCAAGGCCACTTACTCTTCGGGAAATGAATGTGGCATTCAGGATGAAAAGGGGTCTCACAACTCTCGAGGACCTCGGGGATCTATCTCTGGATGGCGCAACAACAGTCAAGAATATGTGTGGGCTTTTCGTGCGGATAATTGATTCAAAGGTTTACCTGGTTCACCAAACAGCCAGGGAGTTTCTAGTAAGGGGGCCAATCCCTGGTAAGGGGGACTGGCAGTATACCCTATCTCCCGTGGATTCTAACTTTGTATTGGCTGATATCTGTATTTCTTATCTCGCGCTACTTGACTTTGAAAATGACCCTTTAGCAAGGAATCCAGCAGGCACTAGTCCTATAAGGAGAGAGCAGGCGATCAAGGACTATGTCGAGAAATATCCGCTTTTCGACTACGCCGCTACACAATGGACAGGTCACTTCCTGGATTCGCAGGATCGCCAGAACGAGCTATTCGAGTTAACGAAGCTGATCTGCCAACAGGGATCCAACAAATTCCTGACATGGCTTCAGGTGTATTGGGAAACTGGTGACCACTTTCACAGATTCCCTAATGATTTCACACATTTGATGATAGCGTCGTGGCTTGGGCAGCGGTCGGTAGTAAAGAGCTTATTGGGGGAAGGAGTAGATAAGGGGGCGAGATCTGAAAGATACGGCACCGCGTTGAACATAGCAGCTCTCCGGAAAGACGAGCCTATTACGAGAATGCTAGTGAAGAGGGGAGTGGCAGCTTTTATTAGCGGCAAGCAGTATAACATATTATTTGTAAGGAGCAATCCGTACAAACTATCAGGTGCATCACTAACAGTAATTTCACATGGTTCGACAGACAGTACGTGGATGTCGGGGTGACTATGTGGATACGAAACTGATAGCAGCCTGGCGTTGCGTTACAGAAGGTAAACCGAAGTTGACGATTTGTTAAATAGCAGTGAAATCGTGCTTACGGGGGGGGAGCTGGAACTATAGAAGGTCAGGAGACAGGATTCTCGATGTTAGACAAGAAATGGGACTGACCATCATGTACCTGGTGAGTGTAGAGTGTAAGTCGGACTAGAGGATCACGGAATAAGAAATAAAGGTTTTCTGATACCTAGAGGCGTAGGAGGTAAGAAGCTTGATAGGTAACAGGGACACTGAAGGGAATATCTAAGGGTGGAACAACGGGGTTCGCTATAGTTGGTTTGTAACAAAGGTTGCTATTGAGCATTAGGCAGATAGCTGACCACACGATTGCTGAATGATATAGCCGGTGAGTGAACAGGAGGAGCCATCGCTCGGTGCCAAGGAAAGGATTGATATCTAAAGCGTGGTGCGCGATAGATGGTGAGTGAATAGGACCGACCACAAATCCGAGGAAGATAAAAGCTGACAACCGGCTCACTGGGAGTGGTAGATCGTAAGTGAATAGGACTAATGCGGGTACCGGGAGAGGGAAGATACTGATTGGGTTTTCTGGGAGTTTTATAGGAGGTAAGGGTGGAGGATCACGAACGGTTCGCGGACGAGGAAATTGCTGACTTATCTCTCGCTGGGTGGTGTAGCGCGTAA
>LN890986.1:381597-394173 GCA_900010015.1 Tuber aestivum
AGGATCACCAACGTTTCCCGGACGAGGCAATTGCTGACTTCTCTCTCGCTGGGTCTTGTAGTACGTAAGTGCATGCGACCGTCGATCCTTCCCCGTCGCAGTGTTTGCTGACCTCTGGCTCCATAGTATGTCAGTGAGCACGATCAGCACCCATTCTCGGCCAAACCATTACTGACTCCTGGCTTCGCTGCTTGCTTTAGACTGTATGTGATCATGCTCAACAGTCGTTCTGTGTGATAATAATTGTGGAGTTCATGCTTCTGGCGCGCTGCAGGAGGTAAATTAGCCTTGTCATCAACCATTGCCAGAATTGGTAGTTACTGACTTCTCTCCCCTGTTCCCTCGTTGCCGCAGGCGGTAGTTGCGCCTGCTCCAATATAATCTCCCCTGGCTATTACTAACTCCTCGACTACTGTGCCCTAGTATGTAAGTGACCCGTTATAGCCCCTGTTCCTCCATTTGGAGTCGCTAATCTTATCTATTGATCACTATAGTATGTAAGCGCACCCAACCGACTACTTTCCCTAGATGAGACAGTTCTTGACATCTTTATCTATCTGATATAGGAGGTGGGTGAACAGCATCGACCCCGACTGTAGGATGGGACAGTTGCTAACCTCTTGCTCTCGTGGTATTGTAGAGGGTAAGTGAATAGGATTAAACTTAGTTTTTTCATGGCAAAGTTTCTGACCTCTAGTTCGGCAATGGTTATAGCATGTAAGTGGAATACTATCAGCAATGGTTCTGCCGCCAGCCCATAACTTATAACCTACTTCTCTGCTCCATTAGGTGGTTGGTCTTCTTCTACGCTTTCCATTGTTTATTGTTCCTACTCAACACATGCAATTGTTACTCCTTCATAGATTGTACGTGGTCGACAACTATCGGCTCCTCGTTAACGCTCGGTATTCTCGGCTAACCTCACCTCCACATCACCCCGCAACAGGAGGTATAAATCGCAGAACTCCATGGCCCGCCATAACGGATGGCTAACAGCTTACCCCTTTCCTATCTTAGTTTGTATGCAAGCCCCTATTTTCCTTCCTTGTTTGCTGTTACTGACCCCTAGCCCTTCTCCCCCTCCAGCTTGTCTGTAGATCCTTTCTCCCCCACCAGCTTCCCCACTCGGCTTGCTAATCAATCATGCCCACCGCGACAACTTTTGTATCATAGGAGGTCAGTATTCGAGTTTTATCACATCTCGCTTTGCTATAAGGCATGCCTGCTAACCTTTCCCCTAGCCTGTCAGTATTTCCATTCCACAATTCCCTCAGACATTCAAGGTTACTATTGACCGCGCCCTAGTTTTGCTTCCGCGGTATCCGAGATCTCCCCACCCTGCCCAGTCGTTTGATCAACTCCCTGCGTTGAGTGGCCTGAATGGCAAGAAATAAGTGGTATATCCCCCTTCTTCTAGTGATTATGTAAACCTTTTGCTAATTTTCTAACAGATTTAACCTCTACGATTGGGTGTTGATTGTTGAAGGTTGTGGAAGGATGTGGATTGATTGGGATAGATCATGGAAGGTTTGGGAGTTTGGTGGAAGTTCGATGGATTGATAGATTAGTGTGGAGGTTCAGAGATTGACAGAGAAGATTCATGGAGAATGTGTTTCCTTTGTTATTACCGGAGTGTACAGAGGAAAGGGCAGCACACATGGAGAGATAGAGATTGGTGTGGTGGTCAATGGAAGGATTAGAGTGCATTGTTCTTGTCTTACTTATACAGATGTCTCTACCGTTAGTTTGCAGGGGTGTGGAACGAAGTTGTTTTACCTCTTACCTCTCATCCTTGCTTGCATACTGCTAAAGTGCCACACATACCCACTTAGCCTTCTATTCCCCACTGCGCAATATGTCCTCCGTTATCCCCCACATGAACATTGATTGGGAATCATGGCTTATTATTTCGTTTCGTGGCTCTATGCCGGGTCGGTTGCCTAAGTTACATCATATGCTGGTCGGCACCATTATGATTTCCTATTTTGCGTTTTCTGTTAGTAGTATGGTAGGTGGACTGAGCTGAGGAATTTGTCACGGCCGACTCTCGGTAGCTTGTTATATTTCTGTTACTCCTGTTCTCGCATCTTCAACATCCGTTTTCTTTGTGACAGCTCAAGCCTCAACGGCTGCAAGTTCGTAAGCAGTTCCCGGCCCACGCACAAAAGTTTGGTCGCCCACAATGCCATCTTGGAAAAACTATTGAGGCCCTTTCCAGCATACTACTTTTGCGATATAAGAGTGATTTTTATGGCACATATTTTCTATTATAAAACTGTTGCAATTGAGCAGGTTTGAAGTGGCCAGAAAGAGTTCTTTCTTTTTTATACCACCATATTTTTACACGATATTTTCGTGGAGAGTAAATAGGGTTTGGGTAAATATGGAAAAATGTAGAAGTTTTATCATTCATGCACTCCGAATTGTCTACCAGACTAAAATTCGCTGCTATCATTCCTATTCCTAGGATGGAGGTCTGATGTCGCTCAATTCCGCCGGTGTGAGAGTGGCCATACTTACCGCAAGAGAGCTCAGAAATCTAGGCCTGCGGGACTAGAGGAGAATGCGAATCACATCCACTACCTCTCCTCCGCTATACTAGAATACACTCTCTCGAGTGCTTAACTACCTCGCATGCGAGTGGCCAGTAGCTTAATTTACCGGGCTGAATTTCTTAGTATACAAGGTTCCATTATTGGAGGGCCCTGGAGTGGGTACTGGGATGAAATACCGGAGTATAAGCGCTATCAAGGCGGGAGAAACGATAAACGCGAGTCTAGATATCTTGACAACGGATCTGGGATACACCACCTCCTGAGTTCTGTTTCTCTCGCAAGCCCATATGTGCCCAGGACCGTATACTGGGCCATACGGCGATGCAGATTTCCTAAAGAAAAAAAAAACTTTTACCTTTAGGTTCGCCTTACGGGTTAGTCGGGCAACAATTTCCTTCCAGATGAGTTGGGATGGACACCACAAACTACGAAACTAGCAATGCATGGGGATCGAGGATCGGGATACGAAGTATCAGAGCTAGGAATTTGGAGACTAAATTAAGAGCCCGGTTACACGGGTAGAAGCGGCCCAGCAACCCACTCATGGTGAGAAGCTGAGCATGGGCAGGATTGAGAAAATTTGCCAGGGCACCGAGGACCCCCTCCGCGAAATAATGTCCCGTGAAAAAGGAGTCGTCTGAATCGAAGATTACTCATGCAGGGTTTAGCTGGGTAGCTAGTTTTCTGAACTTGTGCAGTACCTGGCGAATGGGAGACCATTCCATGGTTTGAAGACTCTCTACCGAGCTGGTTTCCTTTAATGAAGGAGACTAAAAATTGTGGACGGCCTCACGGTCGCCCATGGGCTCGTACTGGGGTGGGGGGTTGTGGGATCTGCAGCGGCGTAACGTTCATTGAACTGCGCCGCTAGTGAAAACTAATCATGGTGGTAGGTTGGTTAACCAGTAGCCTTTATGTCGCTTTGTGCGAGTGTCGGAAGTACCGTATCCCAACTTCATGTCTCTTTCTCTATGCTATACGGATAGCCCTCGTATCTACACTTGAGAGGAGGGAAGGAGGGAAAATAAAATTATATAGGAAAAATAAACAAACGCCCAAGATGCAAAGAGGATTTATGATCAGAAAAAATGATGGAAATGCCGAGCGCACCGACTTATCCGGACCAATAGATATAGGTCCCCACTAACGCCAAACTCTGGATTATAAACAAGAACTAACAAAACCTAACTTGGCTAGATTAGAAAATGTGTGTAGAGGTGCTGGAAGGTATGTGATAGATATGCGCATTCCCATCACGCACGATTTCGGTCAGCGGAATGAAATATCAAAACTGGGCTTCAGGGGCAGGATTAAAGTTACTCAGGAGGGAAATAGAGGGCAATTGGAATAAAGAGATGTTTTAGATTGTTGGATGAGATTGGGCTGAGGTAGTAGTAGGGAAATAGTGATACCGAGAAACGTGATTATGGAGCTGTCCCGGTCTTTGCCGAAATAGCACAAATGCTGTCTACATGCGGAGGAGGTGAGGAGTGCGGAAACGCGTTGAGAGTACCGGATGCTGGCGGCTGCAGTAAGACGATTACCCCCGCAGCGCCACACTTAGCAGCCCACCAGAGTGGCGTTCGGCCTAGTCCGTCGGGCTTGCGGGGGTTAACGTCCTCCCGTTCGAGTAGCATTTTCACCGCTCCCTCGTGCCCTTTCTAGATAGCACGGAGGAGTGGTGTTTCGCCTTTGTTATCTTATTTGTTGGCGTTGATGTCGCCCTGATCGAGCAATATTCTCGCTACTCCTGCGTGCACATTGCGGCCACGATGGAGTGGTGTTTCACCGCGATTATCCGATTTTCGGGGTCGGCATCGTCCCGCCCGTGTAGTATTTCCACCACTCCATCGCAGCCACCCTTACCAGCACAACAAGACGATGCTTGGCCGTACACATCCAGTTTGTCGGAGTTGACGTCGCCCCGTTCGACTAGCATCCTCACAACTCCCACATGCCCATTCTCAGCGGGACGGTGGGATGGTGTTCGGCCGGAATTATCCGGTTTGTCGGGGATGACGTCCTCCCGTCCGAATATATTTTGACTATTCCCCCATGCCCACTCTCGCTAGCAGAATAGAGTGGTATTTCGCCCTAGTTATCTGGTTTGTTGGGGCCGACCTTGTTCCGTCCAAGTAGTATCTTCACCACCCCCTCATGGCCACTCTCAGCTGCACGGCGGAGTTCTGTTCGGCCGCCGTTGTCTGGTTTATCGCCCTGTGCGAATAGTATTTTCACTACTCCCTCGTGTCCATTCCAAGTAGCATAATTAAGTGGTGTTTGGCTATATTTATCTGGTATGTCGGGATTGACGTCGCCCTGCCCACGTAATAGTTCTACCACCGCTTCATGCCCATTCCAAGCACCCCAAAAGAGGTGTACGGCCAAAACAGTCTTTCCGATTAATATCACAGCCTCCCACCTCTACGAAACCAGCTATAATCTCTACAATCCTGTAGGTAGGGGCACAGTTTATACCACTAAACAGGGAGGATTTGTCAAAATCGTGAGCGCACATCTACGATTTCCGGGCTCTTAAGAGGATTTTAGTGGATATGTAGGTATTGTAATCATCAAATGGCTGCAGTGTTAGCAATTTGGCACCATCCGAAAGCTCGGCTTTTGCGTGGACTGCCCAATATAGAGAAGAATATTCGAGGAAGGGAGTGCATTGGAGATCGGGAGAAGAGCTGGTAGAAATAGGTTCAACCTGCTGGGAATTTAGATAGGTTAAGCAGGTTTCCGCCATTACCGAGTGAGCTGTGGTCGGAATGACCCCGGAGGTACTCTCGAAGGGTAAAGTTGAATCACCGGACCACGGATGCCTCCCTGTTTACGACAATGGGTTCTGAACAGCCTTTCACCGCTTCGATTGATGGAACATTGTCGGCATTGAGATTCGGCAACCCTATTTCTACCTGTAGACCGGGTGAGCCCTCAGCGAGGCGCGGCGTTGTCTACCACCTAAAATACTATTATTTGCCACAATACCGCGACTTTGAACATTTAGCTCCTCGCTGAGGGCTCACCCGGTCTAAAGGGCCACCCCGAGTGCAAAATCCACATCAAAGCGGCCATGCCGAGCCTTGATTCCTGCCCCCCTGTCCCTCTATTCGGCCCAGCGTCGCGCCATAAGTATCCTTCAACCCCAAGATATCGGTAATTGCACCAAGCTTTGTTTTTGGCGATGGATTGTGGTTGCAGGATGGCCTCGATATTCAGTGAGACTAGTAGAAATCTAGATATGCAACGGTTAGCAATTGAGCTGGGGTGGCTTTCCCAGTTTTTCCGGTCCTACGCACATCTCCGGAGTATCCCCAGGAATTTCCCCCAGGATCTCCGCCTCCTGACCACTATCTATCGTATCCGGGTTTGTGTCCTCGTCCAGCCTAGTGCGAAGATATCTGATGATATCACACACCTGGGAGTGATGTAAAAGAGTCGTTACACTCCCGGGAAGACCCCTCTTGATTTCAGCCCGAATATGCCCTCTTCCCGCCACAAAAACCTAAGCGCCTGGATACGATCGGAGCATCTAGTTTAGCGGATCAAGAAGATTGGCCCGGTGCCCTGCCGTACATTCATCCAGACCATGGATGCATATAAACATACTGTTTCGGGAGAGGTAGTCAGAATCTTCACTATACCGGAAAACCGCGGACACCGCCCACCGAGGACTTTGTTTTGATATTCATAGGCTTGCGCTATTCCCCCCGGGACCTCTTTTAGTCCCCTCATAACTTGCTGGGGCAGGGCGCTTAGTATACTCGTCACTGACTGCTCATTTTGGCCCGTGGAGTCAAAGTAACATCACTCAATGGCGGCCATTGTCCTCTGGCCTGATAGCATAAGATATCTACCGCAAAAACCCGAATAATTAAAAATGGCGCCTGGACGGCCGGAATTTCCCCCTTCAGATTAGGGGGGGAAATATAGGGGGTGGACCCCCTTCATATCTCAATTGGAACAACAGCCTTTATTAGGAGAGGCAACCCCAACGTCCTAATGTGATTCTTAATTTATTTCGGCTTTCACGGTATCACTAACCAGTTATTATAACATCGCCACTTGTCAGCGGTTGCCCTTTTCTCCCGTTCCTCGAGGTTGGTCCCTCTTACTAGGTAAAAGCCTTGCCGACCCTTGGGTCCCCACAGCAATGTAACACTGGGCTACCGGATTAGATTCCCCGTTACCGGCATGCCAGCTCCGAAGCTCCTCGGGCCGTAAAAGCCACTCCCCCACATGTTCGACTTGGAGGTCTTGAATCTCCTGATGCCATAATTTATGACCGAGTGGGGATAGCCAGACTAGAATAACATATCGTTCATTGACAATGGTAAAGATGTTTGAAACAGTAGTATTCCAACTGTTGACCTTGTTATTGAATAGTTGGGATAGTTTGCATTTTTGTTGCTGCTCAGGGTACTGTAGGTTGGAGTGGTGGTGGAGCTAGTCGCCCACCGGAATTCCTGGGGCCGGCGGAATGGCAAGGTATTTTTTTTGGAATATCATGGATATGTTACATTAGGACGCCCCAATCGATCCCGCCCAACATACTGTTGAAACCTGGGAGCAGAGCCGTTGATTCATGTGCGGTTTCTTTTCTATCCTGCATTAGTTCTTGTTTTGCCCCGCCTCGCCAACAACATCTGGGACACTCCTGTTACTGACTACCAGTAGCCCGGATAGTGTGGAGGAAAGGTCTCCCCCGTCTTTCTCCCCGGCGTACGGTTTTCATAGGATAAAAGCACAATGTTTTTCCCTTATTGTTCCGTTCGAATCAATCAGCCTCTACCCGTTCGCATGTTCACTCTTGTCTCTACTCTCTATAGTGAATTTATTAACAATCGTTTTCCTCATATCGAATTAAAAAATACAACCCTGCTTGTGCGTGGTGCGTACGGCACGGGGCGCCAGGAAACGCCACACCTTCTGCTCACGCCCCCGCGCCAAGAACCAGCACCTCCTTCGGAATAATCCCTTCGGAGCCATGAAAAGTTTAGTGTCTGACCCACTCTAAAGACCATCGGTGACACCAAACACAGTGCCAGATAATAAGTGACAGTGGCCGGTGGCACGGCAGTCCCTCACGCCACAAGAGTGTTGGAAATAGTGAGATGCTGCTCGGCATGCTCACTGCTTCTTCCACCCCCCCCCCCTTTCCCCCCCCCCGCTTTCCCTTCTTCCCTCTCCCTCCCCTCCCCCACTTTCCTTACCCTCCTTCCTTCCCTTTTCCCCGTTGCCTGTTCGTTCGTTCGTTCGTTAGGTGGTGTTGCCTGTTTACACGCTAGTTAGTTTTCCTTTTGTTAGTTTTGAGGGGGTGCGCGCTGGCTTTCGGAGAAGCCTGGGACTCGGAGTTTGTCTTACGTTTGTTAGCAGTCTGTTTTTACGGGTTGGAAAGGAGGAAAGGGAAACTTACGGAGGAGGCTGGGGGGGGGGGGGGGGGTGGGTTTGTTGGTTCCTTTGTTGTTTGGGAGTGCACTTGTGAAGGCACGGAAGGAAGACTACCGGAGAAGCAGAAGGACGGAAAAGCCGCAGGGAAAGCGGGAAGGCGGTATGGAGGGCCGGAGGTTCGGTATCGGTAGTTTGCCCTTTTTCTTTGTTAGCTTTTCCTGTTTGCTTATGTGTGGGAGACGTACAAGTACCTGGGGGGGGGGGGAGAACTTGGTTTGTCGTTTTGGGCTGTATCGGGGTTGCGATTTATGCTCCTGTCTTTTCCGTCAGTAAATGTTAGTTGAATTGCCCGATAGTCAAGGGCGAGAGTGGGTCGGGGGGGGGGGAACGGCGAAAAGTTTTCTTAAGCTGTGCGACCGGTTCACGTGGGTGAGCTTAGCGTCGTTTAGTTTCACATCTGGTCACTCGCTTAGCTTTCCAATTGGCCTGTTGGAAAAGGTGACTTCACAAGATCGTACTTATCGGCTTTGTGGTATGGATTCAGAGGATGATGGAATAATGTGTTTACTGGCATACTTGGCCTGAACTCCAGTCCACCTAATCTATTAGTGGACTGGGCCAAGTGACTGCTATATCTATGTAGTATATAAGCCACCAGCTCTGACTGAAATAAAAAATGGTGTGCGATCTCTCTTTGACAAAAATCTGCTCTTCTATAAATCCCTACTTTCACAACAGGTTATGAGCCCGGCCTAGCGTACCAAGCCAGCCACAGATCTGTGTTCTCTATATTCTAAACGATTCTATACAACAGTCATGATGTCTGCCAGTTTCTCACACTCTACTGGTAGGAGTAATACCATGCTTCTAGAGAATACCTACTGCTGCAAGTATGGTCAAATCCATGTCCTTCTACCTAGCAATTACCATCAGTGGTCTCAGGATCTCCAAGCCTTTATGGAAATCGAGAGAGCTTTTAAAATTGTCACTCAAGAAGAGGCTGAACCACCAGCCATTCCAGCCGCTCATCTCCTCTCATGGGAAGAACGCCGAACCAAAGCAAAGGTAATGATCTTTACCTCCTCTGGGCTGACTACCCGGCAACAAATCAATCTTTCAATGAAACCATGGGATATGTGGCAAATACTTAAAGCCAAATATGATTCTGCCGCATCACGAGCAGGACGATTCGCACTCCGAGCATGGTTCAATCGCATTCTACTCTCTCAGTTTGACTCAGTCACTGCCTTTATCACTGAGTTGACCAAGCTACGCCAACAACTAGCAGGATCCGGTGAAGAGGTTACAGATTCAACCTTTATCTCGCAAATGGTACCTGACCTGCCAAATGAGTATGATGCTATTGTTCAAATCATGTGCTGAGACCCAGATGTTACAGCTGATGACTTCATTAGTGGTATTGTTAAACGTGAAGCCGAGATTGGACATAAGAAATCTCAAATTACCGGTCTAAATTCTGCCGACACAGCCAACAGTGCTCTTCTTTGTGATGCTCGTACCACAGCACTGCTAAATCAAGCAGAACCGTGCTACAAAGACCAACAACGATTTGATAAGCGTTTGGGAGGTACAGGATCTAGTCGTTATCGAGGAAAACTGCGCAGCAATCTAGGAAGGTCAAACCGGAGTGGCAAGACGAAGAAGGGTAGCATCGAATGCTGGTACTGTACTCGTACAGGTCACATGCAGCATGAATGTTGTTTGAAGATTCGAGCGGAAGCTCTAAGAAAAAAGATCCAAGGACGGTCAGCTGAGACTGCTTTTACAGCTATAGATATAGAAGAGCCATGCGCATTAGCTACTACAGTGAGGAGTACGAAGAGCTTACAACATACTTGGGTTGTTGACTCAGGAGCAAGCCATCACATCAGTCCAGACCGGCGAGCCTTTTATAGCTTGAAAGCCCTGTCAAAACCAGTAGCTATTCAATTAGGAGATGGTACAAAGATCTTTGCCAAAGCTAAGGGGGTAATTCGCTTGCTTTTAAGCAAGTCACACTTCATTGATATTCCTGCATTGCATGCACAGGAAATGAAGTTTTCCCTACTATCAATCAGCTCTCTGTCCATTGAGTTCGCGGTTAGCTTTCGGGAAGGACTTTGCTATATCTCTCGCCAACTAGTAAGATCAAAAGAAATACCAATTGTCAAACTAGAGCAAGGACTTTGGAAACTCTTTGGCAAACCAGTCTCGAAATCACAAAACCAAAAGGTGCCAACACGGTTAAAGTGCCTTGCAGAACAGTCTAAAGATTTCTCGTCAGAAGTGCTACCAAGCCCAGATCCACCAAGCCCAACTGGTAGACTCCTACTCATGACAGCTGGAGACCCAGACCATGAAGTGGCAAGATTGTGTCGCACCAAAGGCTCGGTCACCTACACTTTAATGCTATGCGCACTCTGATAGGCAATCAGATTCCACGGCTTGCAGACATCTGTGACATATGTGTTAGAAGTAAGCACCCTCGTCGCTTCATAAAGAAAACAGTTCCTAGAGCTACCAGACCATTTGTGACCATCCACTCAGATCTCTGTGGACCCTTTAGGTCCCTATCCTTCTCAGGAACAAGGTATTTCATCTTATATATAGATGACTATACACGTTTCTGTTGGGTGTACTTTCTCCGTACCAAAGAAGCAAAAGAAGTCACTAGCTGCTTCCAACAGTTTAGAGAAAGGATTCTCAAAATCTTTCCACTATGGGATATATCCAAATTCTGCTGTGATAATGGAAAAGGCAAATATAATAATAGCTTTTTTCGTGGGATTCTAAATGCCTCAGGGATATAGTTTCAGCCAGCACCCCCATACTTACAACACAAGAATAGAATCAGTGAAAGGATGATACAGACTATCCTTTCAAAAGCACGAGCCATGCTGTTAGATGCATGCCTTCCTGCGGCATTGTGGGCTGAAACTGTAAATACAGCTCTTTATTTACACTCTCTATCACCTTCTCGAGCAATAAGCAACAAGTCTCCACATAAAATGTTGTACGGAACAAAACCCACTTTAGCGCACTTGCGCAGATTCGGCTGTGTTGCATTCAAAAGAATACCAAAAGCGCAACAAAATGATCTTCAGTTTGGTGACAGATCTAAACAGTGCATAATGCTAGGATATACTGCAACTCCTACCATCTGGCCCTTATAGGATAGTGAAAAGAAAACTACTATCAGGGTCTCTGATGTAGTCATCGATGAATCGCAACTGGCGAGCAGACTATCTGATCCAGAAGACATATTTGGCTCACTACTTCCTGACAAGCCCGAGGTCATTGAGGTTGAGGAATCTGATCTCTCAGAAGGAGAAGAGCTAGAGCATAGCAATAATTTAGATATGTTAGGAGAAAGGTCACCAAACATTCAACTGATGAAACCTGGTGGGGAGTTGGGTACAACCAAAGAGCAATACTCGCAGGCCAAAGCTACATTAATACCTAAAACAAATATCCAATCACAGTCACCTCAACAGAAGACTCACCAAGAGTATCAGGATACTATCCCACAAACCGTAGAACTATGGCGATCAGGCCGCTTGAAGATTAAATCCTCTGCTGCACTGGCCAGTACTACAACTTCTATGGTAGTGGGTGACGACCCACTTACCTATGATGAAGCAGTTAGACAACCACACAGGCGGCAGGCCATGTGTGATGAATTTGATAGCCTCAGAAGGCATGGGACTTGGGAATATAAAAAAGCTACCAATGATATAGCTAAAGTTGGAAAGTCCGTGATTGGATGCAAGTGGGTCTTCAGAATGAAGACATTGCCAGATGGTTCATTAAAGGCAAAGGCAAGACTAGTCATAAAGGGATAGGAGCAAACTATTTATGGTGAAACATTTACTCCGGTGGCAAGACTAACGAGTCTGCGCATACTTGCTGCTCTAGTAGCTGAAAACAACGACCACACCCATTATATTGATGTCGTTGGAGCTTTTGTAAACCCAAAAATCGACGAGGAAGAGTTTATGGAACTTCCTGAAAGCATAGAGTGGCTAGACCCAACTGCCTATAAGGATTGAGGCAGTGAGGCACATCATGTTGTCTGCCGATTACAAAAAGCCCTTTATGGACTCAAACAAGCACCTTTACTTTGGTATACATCAGCAAAAATAAAAGCTTGCGTCCTGTGCGTCCTGTGCGTCTGACGCACAGGACGCACAGACGTAAACCGTCAATCAGAACGCAAGACGGCAGCTATCGAATCTCAGGACGCAACGGTCCTTGGCGCCAGAACTCAGGACGCAGCCAGAACGCAAGCGAGCCTTGGTGCCACAACTTAGGATGGAGCCAGAACGCAAGCGAGCCTTAGTGGCAGAACTCAGGATACAGCCAGAACGCAAGCCAGCACTACTGCAATACCAGAATTAGACCTTGTGACCCAGGTCACATATGTAGATTCTGAAACCTTTCACATAAATAGTATTTCTCATCATATTCAAGTCGGTTCTATAATATATGATACAGAAAGAAAGCGCCCCCCCCCCTCCTCCCTAACCCTTTGCTATGAAGCCGGCCTAAACCACTTACCTGACAGGAGATAACTGCACCAATATTGGCGCCGGGTAGACGTCCAAGGTACCATTGGAAAGCTGGCGTC
>LN890986.1:403137-429488 GCA_900010015.1 Tuber aestivum
GGACGAGTCAATTGCTGACTTATCTCTCGCTGGGTGTTGTAGAAGGTAAGTATATATGACCACCGACGGTTCCCGGACGAGGCAATTGCTGGCTTATCTCTCCCTGTGTGTTGTAGTACGTAAGTGAATACGACCGTCGATCATTCCCCGCTGTGGTGATTGCTGACCTCTCGCTCCATAGTATGTCAGTGAGCACGATAAGCAACCGTTCCCGGCCAAACCCTCACTGACCCCTCAATTGGCTGGTTGCTTTAGAGTGTATGTGATCATGATCAACAGCCGTTCTGTGTGGTAACAACTGCTGAGTTCATGCTTCTGGCGCGCTACAGGAGGTAAATGAGCCTTGTCATCAACCATTGCCAGAATTGATAGTTACTGACTTCTCCCCCCATTCCCTCATTGCCGTAGGCTGTAGTTGAACCTGATCCAATATAATCTCTCGCGGCTATTACTAACCCCTCGTCCACTGTGTCCTCTAGTATGTAAGTGAGCTGTTATAGCCCCTGTTCCTCCCTTAGGAGTCGCTAATCTAACCTGTTGATCACTGTAGTATGTAAGCGCACCCAACCGACTACTTTCCCTAGATGAGACAGTTCTTGACATCTCTCCTTATATGATGTAGGAGGTGGGCGAACAGCATCGACCCCTACTGCGGGAGCTAACCTCTTGCTCCCATGGTATTGTAGAGGGTAAGTGAACAGGATTAAGCTTAGTTTTTGCAGGGCAAATTTTCTGACCCCCAGTTCGGCAATGGTTATAGCTGGTGAGTGGAATACTATCAGCACAGGTTCTGCCACCAGCTCCTAACTTATAACCTACTTCTCTATTACATTAGGTGGTAGGTTTTCTTCTACGCTTTCCATTATTTATTGTTCCTACTCAACTCATGATATTATTACCCCTTCATAGATTGTACGTGGTCGACAACTATCAGCTCGTTAACGCTTACTATTCTCAACTAACCTCACCTCCACATCTTGCGACAGGAGGTATTCATCGCAGAATTTCATAGCCCGCCAAACGGATGGCTAATAGTCCACCCCTTTCCTTTCTTAGTTTGTATGTTAGCCCCTATTTTCCTTCCTTGTTTGCTGTAACTGACCCTTAGCCCTTCCCCCCCTCCAGCTTGTCTGTGGATCCTTTCTTCCCCACCAGCTCCCCCACTCGGCTTGCTAATTCATCATGCCCATGCGACAAAATTTGTATCATAGGAGGTCAGTATTCGAATTTTATTACATCTCGCTTCACTATAAGGCATGCCTGCTAACCTTTCGCCTAGCCTGTCAGTATTTCCACTCCACAATTCCCTCAGACATTCAAGGTTACTATTGACCTCGCCCTAGTTTTGCTTCCGCGGTATCCGAGATCTCCCCACCCTGCCCAGTCGTTTGATCAACTCCCTCCGTTAAGTGGCTTGAATGGCAAGAAACAGGTGCGACATTCCGCTTTTGGTGGTGATTATGTAACCCTTTTACCAACTCTCAAATAGATTGAATCCCCACGACGGGGTGTTGATTGGGAATAGTGGCTTATTGTTTCGTTTCATAGCTCAATGCCATGTCGGTTGTCTACATCCTATATTGGTCCTCGCTATCTTGGTTTCCTTTTTTTGCATTTTGTGTTAGCACGATAGGTGGATTGAGCATGGGAATTTGTCACGGTTGACTCTCGCTGGCTTGTTATGTCTCTGTCACTCCTGTACTCAGGACTTCAAAATCCTTTGCTTTGCGACAGTTGAATCCTCACGGCCGTAAGTTCGGAACCTGTTCCCAGCCCTCACTCACAAAAGGTTGGTCGCCCATAATTCCCTTCCAGAAAAATCATCAAGGCCTCCTTTGGCATATTACTTTTGTGCCACAAAAGTGATTTTTACGGCATAAATTCTCCATCTAGAACTGTTACATTTGGTGAGGTGTTTGACGTAGCTAGAAAAATTTGATCTCCTTCTATATTCCCAGATTATTTATGGCGTATTTTTCTTTGTGACTAAATAGGGTTCGGGCAAATATGGAAAAATCCAGAAATGCCTATTGTCCACGCACTCCAAAGGCCTACCCGACCAAAATTGAGCGCCACACCCACCCCCACGGCGGAATTACGACGCCAACCAATCCAGGTGCAGTGCGAGAGCGCCCACGGCCACCGCACGAGGGCCCGGAAACTCAGGCCCACAAACCGGAGGAGAGTGGAAATCACAGCTCTCCCAGTCCACCACCTCCCCTCCGGTATGCCGGAATAAACCCCCACTAGTGCTCAACCTCCCCGCATCCGAGTGGCTTGTAGAGCCGCTTACTGGGCTACATTTCCAAGGACCCAAGGTTCGGCTGTTGGAGCGCTCCACTGTATGTACTCGGATAAAATTGTGGAGTCGAAATCCTATCAAGGAGGGAAGTGCAATGAATGTGAATCTAGACAGCATATCTGGAGCACTCCACATCTCGAAGTGTATTTCGCCGTCACGATTTTATGTGCCCGGGCTAATATACCGGGGAATAGGACAATGCTGACTTCCGATAACCCGGTCAATGATCAAGTTCGGTTTGCTCGGCGATCCCGTCCCAAACCGGGACACCCTCTACCAAAGGCAAGTGGGCTTGAGATCGCGCTCTGGTAATCAACGGAAGCCTGCCTTGGAAAACAACACCCAGCTCACTAAATGCATAGACAGTCTGCCACCCAGGAGCGAGTCCGAAGCTATGAACCATGTTGAATATATGAGAATAGATTCGTATAGGCATTGTGTATAGTTATGAGGTGTAAGGGGACGTATTGGCAGGAGAGAGGTTGGAGAGAATAAAGTAAGTGGAAGTGAATACAATTGATAGATTGCCTTGCCTTTTCTATCTATGGACAATAGGGGGTTTATATAGACCAATCTGGTTTGCCTTTCATAGGCGAGATCTTTCTGAGAGGAACTATCCCTCTACCATAGTCCGTCCATCACCGAGGTCCATCCTTCACCGAGGTCCAGCCTGTTTCCATCCGTCCTCCCAATGACCAGCCAATTTACCGAGGATGACCGAAGACTCCTGAATACTACCGGCCTGTAGCGTATCCTGTTTTGCTTCCTCCTTTCTGTTACCGCCCGAAACATAAGATACAACAAACTAGAACTACCAGCAGGGAAAATCTCTGCTAGTGTGAAACGCTTAAACTACCATCCCCACACAGAATAGCATGAGTCCCGGTGCTTTTCAATATTGTGAACATTAACAGATATACGCGACTCATTATGTACCTTTGATACCTGGCACCCAGGTCTGCCCCTCATGTTTGCTCTAGCTTCGGTTGTTTCTCTTCTTTCTCTCAGAACAACTCTCGCGACAATCTATCCGTATCCTTCGTCAACTTCTCCTCAATTCGCACTGTTCCCTTTTTTCGGTTCTCTCTTTTTGCTCTTCATCCTTAGCGGATAAGCATAATCCCATCCCTCTCTTTTCTCACTGTTCTCCTCCGATTCCATAAAACCCTCGTAGTGATCATAAAAATTGCCCTTTGATCAACCACAATTTTCAACAAACCATACTGGAATTGAGCTCGAGTGAGAGAGTGTGATGCGGATGTATCATCGGATCGTTGAGTGGTTTGGGGGAGATGCGCTACTCTAACTTCGATTTATATGAAAAATCACACTTACCGCAAAATGCATTTGATTTAATCTCCTTGTGGAAGAGAAGCTTCTGCAGTTTCAATCACCTATAGTGCAAAGCGACTCACCCGTGGACCTCAAAACAGGCAAACCCGAAATTGAACTAGTCAACTACAACAAGGAATAAAAATTAAAAAAAAGGTCAGCGAAGAAGATATTCAAGAGGAGAAGAGGCCTGACCTTTTTTTTCTTTAATAAAGTGTTATTTGAAAAAGTAGTTCAAGTTTGAAAAGTGAAAATTTTGGTGAGAGTGAAACAAGTGATAGAATCTACCTACTGGCAGACTGAAAAATACTGTAGAGTATAAATGACTGAGACATAGAAATAATCAGTGATTTATATGACAGGCATAAAAAATTCTAATTCTGGTTAATGCTCTATTCTACACATTTCCCTTAACATGTTATTTCATCTTACTCATCATGTCTTGGCAATTATTGGCCCAAACCGGATCGGTTACAACGGAATTGCCGTTTCACCGGAGGACCCGCCTTTAGGCACTTTGCACCATACCATTAAATTTCGCATTCTACTCCAGTGATCCCAAGCGGCCAGTCATGACCACAGTCCGGACTACAGGTCGGCAGTCCGGTCGAAATTCTCTGCGGCCGCCAAAGCCCGGCGCCCAGGCAACCGCCGGGTCGAGTCTTGGCGCAACCTAGGCGAGAGCCGCCAGATGCCTGGGGAAAACCGCCAGATGCCCAGGTAATCTGAAGATATCTATGGACGGCCTGCAGGCTTTCCGCTTTTAATCACTCGGAACAGGATATCAGGAGCAACATGCACCTGACCCTATAGATCTCGCTTCAGGTAAATGCATGACATCCGGCGATGAACCCCCGCTGTACCCAAATATGCTGTCCTACCTCAAGACACTATACTATTCTTCACACAACTCTCTGGCCACCCCGGGTGAGTATGTATTGTCCGCATGAAACAGTTAGTTCTGTTGAATAATGAAATATTTCTTGGCAGTGAAACACATGTGAGCCTTTGAAACATCGGCCTGCGGGTGACCCAGGCCGGGCCCGGTTTTGGTTTGGAAAAGCCGCTTTCCCACAGTCCGGCCCTGCCGGCCCTGAAAAAGCCTGGGCCAGTCCGGCCGTGCTCAAAGCCCGACGGACTGGCCGCTTGGGATTACTGTTCTACCCCCCCCCCCTCCCCCCCCCTACGCACAAGAGCTCCCTATAGAGGTCCCTTAGCAATACGACACTAGTCTTGAAACAGACCAAGGCCTCCACTCATACCTTATCAAATGAAACCAGCTCAAAGAGAGAAGTTCCAAAAGAAAAAAAAAATATTAACAATTAGGTTACATTTTACCACTTAGTGGGCCCACAATTTCATTCCAGACCACTTGGGGCGGACACCACAAGCCCGAACAAACCGCAATGCATGGAGAACCAAAGTCCGGATATGAAGTATTCAAGCCAGGCATTGGGAGATCAAAGGAGACTTCCCTCTACTCGCAGAAGCAGCACAATTGCGCACTCATGGGGCGCAGCTGACCGTGAGCCGGGTTGAGGAAATTTACCATCACACGGAGTACCCCCCCCCTCCGCAAAATAATATGCCTTTAGAAAAGCGGTGGACTGCATCTGGGACTATTCACGGAGGGTTTAGCTACATGCCCAGTTTTCCTAACTGATGCAGTGTCTGGAGGATGGGAGAAAATTCCACGGTTTAAAGATTCGCTACCGTGATAACGTACTCTATTGAGGGAGATTCAAAACTGCCAATAGCCTCACATTCTTTTTTGAGACAGCGGAATCCGCGGGAGCGCGACCTTCATTAAGCTGTGTCACTCGTGGGAACTAATTATGGTCGTAAGTTAGTTAACTAAGAGCCTTTACGTCGCTTTGTGCGAGTGTCAGAAATACCCGAAGTCCATCTCTCTTTCTCCATCTTATTATACAAACAATCCCCACACTCACACCCACTAGGGAGAAAAAGGGAAAATAAAATTATAGGAAAAATAAATAAACACCTAAAGAGCAAAGAGGATTAATAACTAGAAAAAAATGACGGAGATCCCGACCGGAGAGACGACCCCCAGGTCCAATAGGTATAGGCCCCCATCAACGACAAACCCTGGGTTATAAGCAAGAAAAAAACCTAATCCGGCTACACTAGAAAATCTATGCAGAAGTGCGGGAGGGTATGTGCCAGATATGTGCATTCCCATCGCGTACGATTTCCTTCGACTGAAAGAAATATAAAAACTGGGTTTCACTGGCAGGTTTACTCGGGAGGGAACGAAAGAGGGTAATAGGCACAAGACAGTGCTTTAAATTGCGGGAGGAGATTGGGCAGAGTTGGTAGTAGGGAAACAGTAATGCCGATAGGCGTCATTATACTCGTAAAATCGGTGAAATCCGAAACCGGCGATATGAATTCGGCTAGGTGTACCGTACCAATCTTCAAGGGGTCTTTCTCCTTAATCTCAGGAGAACATCTGAGGGGCTTCCTAGGCTCGGGTTCCACGCCCACTACTCGCTACTCAAAGTCAAATTCTGATTTTCATCATGTTAGACCATTGGTTACTGAAGGACTGCACAGTCATAGAAGACGATGACCAAGATTCTCGCGGCTGGGATACCGGTACGAGTACTAGTAGTGCAGGGCAAAGTCTATTATGCTAATCAAGCGATAGACTATAGATTTCTAATTGAACTGCAGAAAAACCATCGCTTCTGATGTAAGCACCGTAACGGGCGCAGAAATCTATCTCCCGCTCTGAAAAGGCGCCTGACCGATCTACTCGTACTCCAGCACTGAAAAGGGACGGATCGGGATCGGAAAACAAAACACACAAAACGGGTAAGCTTCACTCACTAATCAAACAGGCAAATCCAGCCCTCACGCGCAAGGAACAAAAGAAACCAAAGGGACCGCCTTGGGATTGTGTCAATGGAGAGACAATTACTTATGGTACGACAGAAAAATCTGGATACCGGATAAAGAAGAATTACACACAGAAATCATACGACATCATCACGACACCCCATAGGCAGGACATGGAGGGACGGCCAAAACTACCGAGTTCGTTAACCGAGGATACTATTGGCCAAAGATAAGGGAAGACATCAAACGATATGTTAAAAACTGCGACATGTGTCAACGGACTAAAGTGGTACGACACGCACCTTATGGATTACTCAAATCCAACAAAGTACCCAAAAAACCATGGAAGTCGATATCCCTGGATTTCATAACGGACCTACCAAAGTCAAATGATCAAAACGCCATACTAGTGCCAGTGGATCGTCTGACCAAAATGAGCCACTTCATACCATGTAAAACGGATATCATGGCATGGCAGTTTGCTATCCTATTTCTGAAAGAAGTTTACCGATTACACGGGTTAGCAAAAGATATCATCAGCGACAGAGGATCACTATTCACATCTGAGGTGTGGAAAGAAATACCGAAAAATTAAGAATCGAAAGACGAATGAGTACAGCCTTCCACCCCCAAACGGATGGACAAACCGAACGGATAAATGGCATATTGGAACAATACCTTCAAGCATACGTCAACTATCAGCGGGACGATTGGTGCGAATGGTTACCTATGGCAGAATTTGCATACAATAACGGAAATCAAGAAACAATCAAAACGACAGACTTCTATGCAAACTATGGCCTACATCCGGAACACGAGACCATAGGTCATATACTCCAAGGAAAAATAACAGACAAAAAAGATATGAGCCAACTCCACGACATATTACGAACAGAAATGGTCACGGCACAACTACGACAAAAAGAAGAGTACGATCGTCACCGAAAACCCGATCCAAACCTAAAGTCAGGAGACAAGGTGTGGTTACTACCACGCAACATCAGAACCACACGACCAACAAAAAAATTGGACTACAAGAAAATAGGACCATTCGAAATCTTGGCAAAGATAGGAAGTTGAGCTTATAAGCTCGACCTCCCACCATCAATGAAGATACACAATATCTTCCATATCAGCCTGCTCGAACCCTATCAAAACAATCCTCTACCTTCACAAGAAAAACTTCCTCCACCGCCAATAGAAATAAACAGAGAATCGGAATACGAACTTGAAGAAATAATCGACTCCCGATTACACTATGGTCGCTTGCAATACAGAGCAAAGTGGACACGATATTCACCAGAACACAACACGACCTGGTATCTAGCAAACAACTTCGAAAACGCGGAAAATGCAGTCCAACATTTCCATGAATGATATCCAGGCAAGCCGACAACGAAGCGTCGAGGATGCGCCAGAATCCGAGTACTCGGCCCCAACCCTACACAGAACCGATTCATACCACTGGGACCAGACCCAAGTTAAATATCAACAGTTGCCGATACCATCGGCGCTACAGAAGGTTCCGAAAAGCGATGCGTTCAAACACATCACGCCGACCAGTCCCCAGTATCGCACTCCGACACCAGCGCAGGAACAGGACACTCCAATCAAGAAGGAGTACACGGCCGAGGAATGGACGAATCTACTAGATTTACCGATCCAAAGGACACAGACGAAGGAAAAGGAACACGCGAACCTGTCATGGACAGGTTGCTACAACGACGAGTGCCAAGTGCACTACACGGAGAAGGAGGGCTCGGGATATTGGCCAAAGAAAGCGAACCGATGGCCACCCAAGACCTCTCCTCTGAGATCACCCGCGAGATCCCCGACACCAGAGCAGGTGGCTCTGGTGCAATACATCGAACCGACTGTGAGGACGGAGCTGAGGAGGAGGGTGGCGAAAAAACAATGGGGTACAAAACCCAAGAAGAAGACAAGGCATGTCCCTTGGGAAGAAGAGACGGAAATAGAGATGGTGGGAGAAATAAAGATGAAGTGGTTGGCAGAAAAAGCGGAAACCAGCAAGTTGCTGGAATACCAGGCCGACAGGATCGAAGAACTCAAGAAGGAGTTACAAGAAGAGAGGAGGATGAGGAAGGCCCTCCAGAACGATTGGAGAAGGGAAGAAAAGGAGGCACAACGAACCTTAGCAAGAATTGCGAACGTCAATGCATGGATGGACAAGGAGAAGAGGTGGGGACTACCAGCCGAGAGGGCATGGGGATTGGAGGAAAGATTGTTATAAAAGCTTGAAGGGACTCGGGCTGGGAGAGAGAGGAGCTAATGTCACAAACTGTGACTTAGCAAGGCAGATTTCACATAATGCGCAATAGTGCATTATAGGTTATTATGTTTAGTTGTTCATGACTCACAGTTGTGAGTTATATGAGGTTATGATTTTCACACACAATTCATAGTTATGAGTCATGGGTTTTACTCAGGTGACGCGAGTTGCGCGCCTGACTTGGTTATGATATTTTAATTAGTTTTAGGCATGTAGCGCAGTGACTCATAGGAGTCGTCTGATGGATTTTACATGACTCACAGTTATGAGTCATAGGGTTTGCATGACGCAAGGTATGAGTCACCCAAGGTGAAGAGCGAGTATATAAAGGGGTTACTAGGACTCCAAGTATGAGCTCTTCACACGTTCTTCTTGTTTATTTCCTACCTTTAAGTTATTACAATAAAAACCCACTTTTACGCTCTTTAAGATTTATCTTAAGAAACCCGAGAATAGTCTTTCCTCCTATAGAAAAACTATTATTCATACACGACCCCGATCAAGTCCTAAGCGAGGACTTAAGAGGCTTAGAGGAATAGGCGCGGTAAGATAGAAGTTAGGGGACTTGACTATCACTACTACGTAGGCATAGGCCTAAGAACTATTACCTCGCTCCCAGATAAGAATCGTTACCTGTCGCATCCCTACCCCGGTTAGGATTCTTAACATGTAGCCTCGAGCAACAAAGAGCCCAGCCAAATGATCTGCAGGTCATCAAAGACTTTCTTGCCAAACTTACCCCCCTCATTCATACTCATAGCTTAAAGGCCTCCCAAGTCTTCAATATGGTTGAAAAAGAGTTTCTTCTTGGACAGGCTGCTTGTGCACGACTCCTTTGCTGGCGTGGCAGAAGAAACCCTAACGTCACCCATGATGGAGGGTATGAGTTGGTAATGGTTGCTGACAGTGTTAGTGCAGCTGGCCTCGTCTTTTCTCTGCTTATAATCTACTGTGGAGCTGCTCAGTATTTGGGATGGCATAAGAACCTGAGTGCTGAAGAGAAAGATTATGTGTTCAGCTTCTCACCCAAGGGCTGTATGGATGATAGACTGGCTTTGATGTGGCTTGAGGAGATTTTTGAGCCACAAATAGCACCATTAGCTGGCCGATCACCATGGCTACTTATCATTGATGGCTATGGCTCCCATCCCGCCTTTCAATTTGTGCAATTTTGCCTTGACTGTAACCAGAACTGGAGTTCAGTCCATCCCAGTTCAGGGATTTGTTTTATGTTTTGTTTTACTTGTGGTTTCAAGTATCCTTTGATACTCAGTTTGTTTTACTTGTGGTTTCGAGTATCCTTTGATACTCAGTTTGTTTCATTTGTAGTTTCGAGTATTTTTTGATACTTAGTTTGTTTTACTTATGGTTTTGAGTAAGGAATATTGGGGAACTCACCCATGCAGGACATGGACAAAATTTTGTATTTAAAGACTGCTGATTCCCTCAAAGGAACAGCAGACTTCGACGGACAGAGTATTTCTAATATACTTGGTTGAACAGTTACCTCTTCAAGTCCCTATTCTTTATATCTTTCTCTCAGAGCCTCCCTTAGCGCAGTATGCCTATAGGTTGTAGATCAACTTGTGCGCTACTCCTATTGTACCTGGAAGCATGATTAGCACCCCGGTACGAACATATTACATTGACCACAATATTTTGCTCCTTTGCTTAACATCACACAGTACCCATCTCCTCCAACCCCTTAACATGGGATTGTTTTCTCCCTATGTGCACTACTATGGGTGTGAAGTGGATGACGACCAGTGATCTGGCCATAACTTAGTCAATCTTTCAATCAAGAAATCCTGGTTCATTCGAATGGTTGCAAATGCGAGAGCAAAGACCTTTACACCCGGCCTTCTAATATCTGTAAAGTGTTTGAGGGAGTGGGGATTTGGCCTTTGTGTGCATGCAAGGTGTTAGGAAAAATGAGGCTGGAGGTCTCCTCAGGCTGAGATATATTTGAGCTAATAGCAATACCAGGGAAGAGCAAGGACATTGGATGACAGGTTCAGGTTGTTGAAAGCTTACTTGATACTGGTATGGCCTCACTATCACTCCAGGACAATGTGTAGACTACAGATCAGATCATGATAATACAGGTCAAAACAATTATGCAAGACCTGGGACATCAATTGGAGACTGAGATTGCCCAATGAGAACTCTACCAGGAACAGTCCAAAAAGCTTCAGGGAATCAATCCTATATGCAATAAAACTGACCGACGGAAGCTCACTGAGGCTAGAATCATGACAGGGGCAGATCTGATGAGGTTGTGCAACATCCAGCTAGAGAAAGATATCAAACTACAATCTTCAACTAAAGGCATGAGAAACACCTTACAGGAAAAAAAAGAAAATCCCACAGCAACAAACTCTTAGGAAGCAGCATCATGTTATGATTATTGATGAGCCAATCATAATAGTAGACACTTCAACACCTGAAGAGGTCCAAAGCCATCATTCTGGTGAGCTTAGTGAGAGTGACTGGATTTCCTCCCCAGACAGTGAAGCCCCACCAACAACCATTCCTTTACTGCCAAGAACCAGCAAACGAAAAACCACCCCTCTCCTCCCTGATCGACCTCTTCACATGTTGCTATGCTCACAGAAACCTTAAGCTAATATTTTGTCTTTTTTCCTTCCTTGTAAGTTTCTCTCTTAATTTACTCCTGTCTTCATACCTTCTTGGCTAACCTTTCTTCCACTTTGTCTAGACATATTTTTTACCTGGCTAGTTAGATTCAGCCCATCTCCCCTGTCTTTCTCATAGTTTCTTTTTTTTTTTTGGGCTCAGGTTTATGGAGTTATTCAATTTCTAAGGTCGATTGTGGTTCATCTGCTGTGTTGTCCCGGATCCCGGTGTTGTGCCGCATCCCCGTATTTTACGTTACGGCAGAACGCCGCTATCATTTGCTGCGAGGGAAGGACATGAAGGCATAGTGAACCAACTCTTGAAAGGTTGGGACGTCAAGCCCGATTCATCGGATATCCAAGGCCGAACACCCTTGTCACTTGCTGCCTGGGGTGGGGGCGAGGCGGTAGTGAGGCGACTTCTGAAACGCCCGGATGTAAATCCCAATTCATCGGATAATTGCGGTCGAACAGCCCTATCGCTTGCTGCCTGGGGAGGGCATGCAGGCGTAGCCAAGCTGCTTCTAGGACGCGGGGATGTCGAGCCCGATGCATCCGATAGCCATGGGCGGACCCCCTTGTCATTTGCCGCCCTGGAAGGACACAAAGGTGCGGTCAAGGTGCTCCTGGAATGTGGGTATGTCAATCCCGATACGTTGGATAGAGATGGCCAGGGACCCCTATCATATGCCGCCTGGGGAGGGCATGGGGGTGTAGCCAAGCTGCTTCCGGAGGGCGGAGATGTCAATCCTGACTCATCGGATTGCCATGGCCGAACGCCCCTGTCCTTTTCAGCCCGGGAAGGGCATGAGTATGTAGTGAAGGTACTTCTAGAATGCGGGGATGTTAACCCCGAATCACCGGATAATGGTGGCCTCTCGCCTCTATCATATGCTGCCTGGGGAGAACATGCGGGTGTGGCAAAATTGCTTCTGGAACGCAAGGATGTCAAGCCCGATACGTCGGATAGTCAGGGGCGAACCCCCCTGTCATTTGCTGCCCTGGAAGGGCATGAAGGTGTTGTCAATGTGCTTCTGGAATGTGGGTATGCCAATCCCAATAAATTTGATAACGATGGCCGGGGGCCCCTATCATATGCAATCGTGAGAGAGCGAGAG
The DNA here is from genome assembly GCA_900010015.1 of Tuber aestivum. Classification (NCBI taxonomy): domain Eukaryota; kingdom Fungi; phylum Ascomycota; class Pezizomycetes; order Pezizales; family Tuberaceae; genus Tuber; species Tuber aestivum. Next base: position 415,675 of record LN890986.1, read on the forward strand.
GGTGTCGTGAAGCTCCTCCTCGAACGTGGGGATGTCAATCCCAACTCACCGGACAGCAACGGCCAAACACCCCTATCGCTTGCGGCCTGGGGAGGATATGAGGGAGTAGTGAAGCTACTTCTAGATCGCGGGGATGCCGATCCGGATTCACCGGATAGCAATGGCCGAACACCCCTATCGTTTGCTGTCTCAGAAGGACACGAAAATACAGCAAAGCTACTTTTGGAACGCACGGAGGCCAATCCCAACTTTTCAGACAACTATGGCCGAACACCCCTATCGTTTGCTGCCTGGGTGGGGCATGAAGGTGTAGTAAAGCGACTCCTTAAACGCAGAGATGTGAACCCCGATCCACCAGACAAGGGTGGCCGAACGCCCCTATCATATGCTGCTATGAGCGGGCGAGATAGTGTAGTCAAGTTGCTCCTTGAGCGCGGGGATGTCAATCCCGATTCATCAGATAATGATGGTCGAACGCCCTTATCACATGCTGCTATGAAGGGGCAAGAGAGCACAGTGAAGCTACTCCTTGAACGCGTGGAGGTCGATCCCAATTCATTGAATAAGGGTGGCCAAACACCCTTATCACTTGCTGCCTTGAGGGGATATGAAGGTATAATAGAGCTACTTTTAGGATGCAAGGGTGCCGACCCCAATTCATCAGATAATGATGGCCGAACAGCTCTATCATTCGCCGCCTTGGGGGGGCACGAAGGTGTAGTAAAGCTACTTCTCGAACGCGGGGATGTCGATCCCGATTCACCGGACACGGATGGCAGAACGCCCCTATCATACGCCGCAATTTCGAAGGACGAAGGTGCATTGAAGCTTCTTCTAGGGCACCCGGATGTGAACCCTAATTCAGCCGATGACCATGGCCGAACACCTCTATCATTCGTTGCCGAGTGGGGGCGAGAGCATCTCGTGAAGCTGCTTTGGAAGGCAAGAATTTCAACCCCGATTCACCTGATAACAATGGCCGAACTCCCCTATCATATGCTGCCAGTTCGAGGGATAAGGGTGTAGTGAAGTTACTTCTGGAATGCAAGGATGTCAACTCTGATTTACCTGATATCAATGGCCAAACCCCCCTATCATATGCTGCCGGAGCGGGGCGAGAGGGTATCGTGAAGCTATTCCTTGAGCGTACGGATGTCAATCCCGATTCACCCGATCGCCATGGCCGAACATCCCTATCGTACGCGGCCATGAGGGGGCGAATGGGTGTAGTGAAACTACTTCTGGAACGCACAGATGTCAATCCCGATTCACAGGACGGCGGTGGCCAAACACCACGATCACTTGCTGCCAAGCACAGGTACCCGCTCATAGTGAAGTTATTACCGGGATCCAGAAGTCCCGATCGTGAGCCATCCTAAAACCACCGAATGGCAACCTCCGTCACTGATAAGAACGCTTGGTATCATGTATTACATCCACTCCCGACGGAAGATCTTACCTGCCCTACATACAGCAGAGGCTCCTCCACTTAGTGTCGCCATCCCTAGTTCTATCTCATCCGGGCCTCATGAACAACTTATACCTCTCAAACAATCTCCAGCAAATCAATTGGACTCACCTTCGGCCCATCCATCCCTATCTCCACCCTTTCTCCAGTTCCGCATTCACTCCAGCCCCCCTTCAAACTTTGAACCTATTACCCATTTACCTTTTCCTATCGCCTTTACTATGCCAGGGGAAAGCGGATTCTCTTATTTTATTTTGCATCACCCACGACAACCGGCAGTATTCCACACTCCAGCGCTGGTTAGATTCGGTACTTTTTGCGGTCTTTTCCCCGATACTTATTTTTCTCCTTCCACTTCCATTATAGAGTGAAGTTTTTTTCTTCTAGGCAGTCCTCCCAGTGTATTAGTAGTTTTAGATTGCCTATCGGGAATGCGGTTATAATATATGCGGTTATAGGGTTGTAGCTTAGAGGTGTATGATACTGTGGTTAGGCTTGTGGTTGTGGTTTGTTATCCGTTTCTGGTTTTTTTGATACTGATTGCCATGGGGCATCAGATATGGGGTATTTTCTTTAGTTTTGCTTCTTTAACACTCTACCATTCGGCATAGGGTAGTTGGTTTGAGGGATCATGGGATGTCTAGGTATCATAGTTCTAGATTGTCGGAAGATCGTGGAGGATCATGGTTTGTTAGGATGGTGTGTTTCCTAAGTGTTTGTGGAGTTTCATTTGGTTGGTTGGCTATCTGGAGATATATATATCCCCCGGTCCGTCCTCAATTAGCATCTCCATCGCTCGTTTAGTTCGCCATACTTCCACCCCCCAGCTACCCCTAGAGTATGTTGAGATGGACCTTTCACTGCTTCATCCTTTAGTGCTTTTTTTAGGTTCCATTAAAGAGAAACATTCATCCATTTTAATCCAAATCGTATCACTCCGGAAGTTAGGTTGCTAAGGTCAGAGGGGAATGGGCTATTCATACCCGGAATCTCTCATGGGCAATACTCAGCAGCATCGTTGCGCTCCGCTATCCCGAGGTGAAACTTATGAAATACTGTAGGAGAAACATCGACCGGACTCGGTCCAGGTGATGTACGATACCGTAAAAACTGGAACAACCGGACTTTGCGCTGCGACAGTGGAATTTCCTCTCCCCGTTAAGTCGGTCAAAAAAAAAATTCCTCTCTATTAGTCCCAGCTAAGAGCTAAAAACACCTTTTTTTTTACCCACAGTATTTCTCACTCTGGCCCAAAAGGGTAAACAGTAAACTCCGGACGCCTAAACGTGAGGTACGATTATCCCAGTTTTTACGGTACGGCCACCAATAGGCTTTCTCCTTGCTTCCGGATGAGAGGGAGTCTATTTGCTTGCCTTGCGGTCAGTATCTGCCGGTCCGGGTCCAATGAATTTGTACGCTGCTAAGCTAGTAGTTTCTCGCCTGGCCCCGGGCTAGTACAGCACTCGAGTACCGTTAAAACCGGAATAATTGGATCCGGCTTCTTGTAGTCCGAAATTTCCTTCCATGGAAAGGGGGTAAAAAACACAACGAAGACAGGCCATTTCCCTCCTCCGAGACAGAAAAAAAAACATAAATCTCTTTACCGTACCGAGAGAGGAAAGCTTAATGACATGAAATTGGGTCCAATTATTCGAATTTTTACCAGTATCTAGAGTCCGCCATTTGGACTATTAGTACGAGTATTGGAGGGGTACTCGTATCATACTAGGGGGTGCATACAATTGACTAATATTTTGTGGCGTTTTGACGGTGTGGCGTCCCATCGTAGTCAGTGCCACAGCACAATTATTGGGACAGTATGGTAATAAACTCGAAAAAGCAAAACGAAACATCCAGCCGACCCCCTGCCTTCTCCGCGATTTCTGTCCATACCGGTAATAGAAGTTTTTTTCCGGATGCCACTCGGGTGCATTCTTCCCGGTAAATGTCGTGGTAGCTCCAGGCAGCCCTGGGGCTTCATACTTCTCATGAATTACCATGTTATATATTATGCAACATAAAATCTGTCCGTCTCCTCTCTCGCAAACAGGTTCTGCCACAAATGGCTGTCCTCGAGCGAAAAAAGCCCCTCTAGGATCAAATGATTGCCCCGAGCATCACAACCCTTTTCGTCCAACCAACTTGCCCAACCATTCTTAAAGTAAATTAACCGGTTGGAGCCTCGTCAGGAATACCAGTAGATGGACAAGAACTCCCTACCGTACCTACAGGAGTAGCCATCCTAGGTATTCCCTCCCCCGAAAAACAATCATGGGCCAGAATTCAAAGTCTTTCGAACAAGGCCTTTCCACTGCAGTAATCAGCTCTTGTCCCCCATCGTAGGTATAGCACTCCCGGATGATTAATTACATCTGGAGTAACCTACTAGGCAAGAGATTGAGTTTGCCGAACCTGTCGGTCGTATTTTATGCCAAATGTTGGATGCTGATTCAGAAATACAGGAAGCCGGTTGAATCAAATTTATTTTCTCCACCTCCACATCCCATCTGTCGCCTACTCCACAAGTATATTGCTATTTCTTTCGGAGGTATATGGACCGAGCAGGAAAGCATTAGCTGCGGTAACCATATATTACCGGATACCTTGATGCTATCGGATTAGCTTGTTAATAAAATTCCACGCGGGTATGGTTAATTACATACCGATTAACTCAATTCCCTTCTTACCCATGCTTCAAATACAGTAGTACTTAGGGTCAGAAAACCTACCTACAGGCCTTCTGTCGTGCTCCAGCTGCTAGACTGTTTCTCTGGCGACCTCGTTTCCCTTAGCTAGCTCTCTACATACGGACTCTACTTTTATTTTCAAATCATGACAGCTCAAATGATTCAGAGCAAGTGCAATAAGCTCCTCCGAGGTGATACTTTACCTTTCTGTAGGCATGCTGACAGAGGGTTTTGCAAGATTTACCATATGAGTTACAGAGTAGATACTTGTGGCCTTTATTCCTCGATAACCCTTATCTGACAATAGATATCTCAGATGGTTGAGACATATAGAAAACCCCATTTCGTGTTCCCGCAGCTTGTAGTGTATCCTAGCTCCTCGTCACAGTGTATTTCGTTGCATCTTGCCCTGCGCCACGCTGTAAATCGAGCCGCACTAAAATCCTGGTTTCCACTGGAAGTAAATTACAGTACCGAGATCAGGAGCGTTCGCGATCGTGTCACCTGTCATGCGTGCTGCAACGGCACAGAATCGATCCACAGCACTCAAGGCTCTCGGGGCTGAACACTGACCCTCCTGTCGGGGAAACCGTCTCTGATCTCCACCTGGCCAGACATTCCCCGCTTCCCCGAGGAACCTCCTGCTCCTCACCTCTACCAGTATTGTTGGAATAGTGTCCCCTGCATACCTCGACTCAGATACATTTCATCTTTCCATTGTTTGATCCCTTATCCCCCTGCAGCTGAAAGTTTCTTTCTTGTTTCCTTTAGGTTTCCTTCTCGTTTCATTTGTTTCATTGAGAGAAAATTTTCTTCACCCTTGATAGAGGTGAAAACTTTTCACCCACACAGGCACGGCATAGGAAGAGACAAGTCTTATGAAAAGGAGCCGGTGAGCTAGTTAGAAATTGTTATTCGAACATTGAACCTTTTATTCTGTCCAAGTGAATTGCCTATCTCAAACCGATTGATCTATCTACTACCACTATTTCATACCCGAATACTCCCATTTCTCCACCTGTTTTCTTCAAGTATTGCTTGGACACCCGCCTTCTCCCCTCTTTGGTAATAAATTTCAGCAAAAGATTTTGCCAACCAACTTGAACCCGAAACTCGATATTCTAGAAATGAGTGGTGCAGTAGTTCTTGGCTCAGGCGTGACCCAAAACAGCGGAGACTATGGAAATCACATGGGCAGTCACAAAACTGAATTGGGGAACAGCGATATATCCACACCCGATGAGAAACACCAGGTTCTAGAATAATTGTCACCGTTGGCATCTCAGGAGTCAGGACAGGGACCAGGCTATTCGTGACGCCCGGGCGGATGGAGCGGGAGATTGATTGCTTCGCCCCCAAGAGTTTCCCAAATGGAGCACCTTAGAGGGCCGGGCTGCAAAGCCCGTGCTACTATGTTACGGAGATCCGAGGGTAGGCAAGACGCACATCAGGCACGAACTATCGTAGCTCTCAAGTGGCGGATGCTAAAAGAGCAGCGCAGATCTCTTGTGATAGATACGCTTTCCAACAGGATCGGCGGAGGCGGTGTGGCCGCCACATACGTGTACTACGCGACTTTGCCCCGGGAGAGCGCAATCTGCGGGTACTTTATTGGGATGGGTGTCGGGGCAGGTAGTCGGGTCATTGGCAGAGATTCCAGATGAAGTACGGAAGGCTTTTAAGCGTGCAAAATGACAGGGCGGCGGCCGTAGGCTCCGGCTTCCCGAGATTCTCAAGCTGCTCATAGTGTTACTACCACATTTGCGGAAGGGGTTTATCTGCATCGACCCTTCAGTTGAGTTTCCTACAAAGCACCGGGCTCAACTCTGGGATTCTTCGCAACGCGTCGTCCGGGAGAGTCCAGCCATTTTGGTTATTCCTTACCGGAAGACCTCGAATTGCCCCCAATATACCGTGGGAGTGGGATTTCTCTGGAGTTATTTCACATCATCTCCACAGTTCGATATCACAGTAGTCATTAGATCGTTAGCTAGACCCATTGTTTTTCATAATCTCATCTCTGATACTTATCTCCCTCCCCTCAATTCCATTTTCGACTCACGTTTTTCCCCATATTTAGCATTCCCAATGTATCAGCAGAAGAATTCGCCCACGCGTAAAAATACAAATAATATTACCAACAGCACACCTGGGGTGCCCGAAGGACATGACCGGACCAGTGACCCCTCAGATATCCACTCACATTACCCTATCCACCCACCCACCCATCCAACTCCTACCCTCTAACCACCACCTTCAGCATGGCATCCCAACGGCTCATCACCAGGCTCTCACGCTCTCCAGTATCTACCGGGACCAGAAATGCAGTAACCCGAAGAGGGAGAATCACCTTCACCCCACCGCACCGGCGCCGGTCCGCACATCTATTGCTCCCGCATCCACTATCTCCGGTTCACACGTCTGACTTTCCGAAGTTCTTCAAGAGGGAAGAAAAGAAAAAAAATGCATGTGACAAAGGGTGCTCTCGTAGGTGTATTCGGAAAGGCTACAGAGCCACCTCCTAAGGGTTAGGAGTCACCCGGACCGGTGAGAGTTTCTGGTCCGGAGGGCTCGGGACATAGGTAAGGAACGCTAATTACTGACGCATTTTGATAGCGGTACGATAATAAACCAACAAATGATGTATCGTAGCAGTAGGTAATCACATTTGGTCATGAGGGAGGGAAGGTGGGCAGACGGTATCGGATACTCATTCATGCTCTTTGGAATTAATAGCTTTCCCCTTGTTGTGATATCGCAGTGTCAATTCGTTCTATATCCTGCGTATCGATTTCTTTTTCTTTATTTTTTCCCCGGGGATTCGTGATTGGGTGGCATCTTGAGTCACCTACGGGATTACGTCCACCCGATAATGAGCCGTGAATTATAGCTAGATGGTACAATACAAAGAAAGCTGTATCTCGCATTATAAAAGTTGATTCCGGATGATGTTGTCTTTCGTCATACGAGTTCATGTCGGAGAAGAAGCGCTTATAAACTAAGTTTCCCTATAATAAGCAGATTGTAGGCGGCCAACATTCCGAGATTGGAGGATCGTTAGACGATGGGGTAGACTTAAATATGAGGATCTAGTATGATGTGGAGGAGACCGTGTGCAGTAGTGCACTTCTGAGTACAAGAGTAAATTTGGGTCCACAATAATCCCATCTAGAATATGGATGGGATTTATTGGGTATCCAAAGCATAAAGATGCTGTGCGGTACTTTACCCCCGCGCGGTACCAGGACACGCTACGTAACCCCCTCCTCCTCTCACATCTCGATTCTGATGAAAATGTCTCTTATACTGGCTCGGCTGACGGAGTCTAGTATCATAAGTTTGGTGTAAAGTTGGCACGTTCGATGACCGTACGTTGTTGCACCGTATCCCAGCGTGTGCACGCTTGCTCTCCGAAACCTACCCTTCCCACTACCAATGCTTCGGGGACACCACACGGTGCATATTATACCCACAGAGCGCGCACGGACTAAACCCGAAAACAAAACATCCCTGTGGCAACGGCAGGGTCCCTCTACTGCCGGGGGGAAGTGAAGCAACTGTAATATCCAGAGCATGAAAAGAATTATCTCATCCAAACATGAAACTCATTCCAAAGTTCGTCACGTGAAGAGAGCTACCACCTCCGATTCCCCGGAGAAGTATTAGGGGTCCCCACTCTGAGCAGATTATCACTTCTATTATAGGGCGGCAACCTATGAATCAGGTACTCGTTTCGTAAAAAGGATGGATTTTGACTGTTGACATGCGAATAAGCCCCTTACTTGATGGGAGGGAAGTGATCCCATATGACTTGAAGAGGATTATTAGATGCATCAAGAAGATCGGATGAGCGCTGTACGAATGGAGGAAACGCTGCCGGCAGTCGGAGAAGAACGACAGGGTAGTGTGGATGACTTAGTGCGGATGACTACGGAAAGAGACAAGAGTACAGTGGATCATTCAGGAGCGCTGTGGATTGTTTTGAAGCTTTATTGATTTAGGGGGAATTTTATTTAAACTTGTCTTTCCGTCGTTATCACCAGAGTGTACGGAGGAATTGGACATGGGTGGAGGAAGGGAGGCGTACGCGGTGGTCTATGGAAGGCTAGAGAGGCTTTGATTCCGGTTTACATACCGGGATACCCCTGTCTTTACGCCTTCCGTAGGGCAGAGCGGCAGTAGAGACAACTAATTGACGTAGCTTCTGACCATACTCGAGTACCGTTCCCACACTGCCCCAGTCCAGAGCTATTTCCCCCGCCACACCGTCGCACTACCGTATTTGTTAGACACTCCAGCCACACACTCCTCCCCGCCACAAAACTATCACAAACGCCAATGTGCGGTATGAGCGCTTCCGTACACTTAGGACTGGGTCAATCAGCTAAATGCCTGCAAATCAGATGTGGAGGGCCGGCACTGGCATATCCGTCAGTCTTTAAAACCATGTTGGCAACCCTTGATACGATAGGGCAAGGAGCTTCACCTTTTTTGGCGGGTTTTCCTCCCTCCCTCTAGCATACTCGAGTACCCAATGGAGGATCAGAGGAATCGCGCGGCCGACTTCTAGCGACTAGTACAACATTTCTTGGAGCCTGCGAGAGGGAAAGGAGGGAAGAGTGGGAGCAACGGCACTGTACAAATGCGCTGTATGGGTGTTACCGTTTTTAAGAAATCCTAATCTATGCGTACATATCCCGTAATAGAAGCGATAATTTGCCGCACACATGCCTAACTCCAAGATCCCTTCGATGGTTGGAAACGATAACTTACTTCGCGCTATGAGAGCTAGTCATGTCGCCTCCCTCCCGGCTCGGACGATTTATTAAAGATGCATGATGGATTTTCATCTCTGGACTTCTGTCCTTTGTCTTGTAACTCACTCGAGTGGAGTACCCTAAAAATCATTTACGGATTCACTATCGCCATAGGTATCGAATATCCCTGCAGATCGCGACATAAGCCTATGATAGGATTAGTTGTGAAAGTTGATAGAATTGTGAGATACTGAGCTCCAGATGGCGAATTCTAAAGATTTTTGCAGTATCGCGCGGGTAGTCTGATTTACCCCTGCAGGTAGGTGAGGCTCTGCTACCAGGTAAAATATGTTGCTATCGCCACAAATTTGAGAGAGACTGATTGAGTCCTGTGGCTTAAGCGAGGTTCCACAAAGGACCCCGCTTTTCTTTAGCAACTAGAATACTTGTTAGAGCGGGAGTCGGCTCGCCCCATCGTCCACATCTACAATATCCCCAGCAGCGAAAACGAAAAACCTCTCAATCGCTCAGCAATAATACCAACCCTTTGAATACTTGTACATTAAATATCGCTACCTCCGCCAACGACTGGCTTAGCACCCTCGCCTGGCTATCCCCACCAGATCCTAAGTTACGGCATCAGGGCGCTCAGGAGGGCTGCGCCGAAAATAAGGCAATGGCTCCTACAAATCGAGGGATTTAGATGGTATGCTGGAAGTGAGGGAGGTGAATCCGAGAGTGCCTTTTTTCTCTGCCCTGGCCATCCGGGGATCGGCAAGGCTTACGTTAGGTAACAAGGGCGAAGCGAAAACGGCAGCACTAACAAGCGGCGATGATAGTTCGTTAGCGACAGCCAGCTTGTGCGATGTACCCAGAGGTCAAAATTTCACCCTCTCGTGTTTTCGCTCGGATCTATAGGGAGAGTGTAGGGCGATACCCCCCCCCAGGCGTATCATAACTGGGAGATAATGCAAACCTGTGAAGTCCAGGAACAGTTACTTGGTCTAGGGACCCACAACTCGCCGATATCGTGAAGACGCAACAGACCACCCCCCCCCCCAAAAAAAATGCACATTTACCCGCATCGACGGTCCAGACGAACCGGCGGTAGGATATTGGGTCAAGCTTCGTGACCGGGAGACCCTACATCCGGGCTGAAATAGAAAACGTCTTTTCGGGGGAGTAATTGCTGTATTCATCACTCCCAGGAAAAAAAATATCACCAGATTTCTCACCAGGCCCGATGAGGAGCCAACCCCGGACGGGATGGATAGTGGTCTAGAGGCAGAAATCCGAACCGAGTTCTGCAGAACATTGGAAAGCTGCTTCAAATCATCCACTAACGATTGCGTTTCTAGATCCCTCCTCATCTCGCTGAATCCTGACACGATCGCAAGTAACCAGATATCACCCAGAATCCTCTTGAAAGCACGGAAATTGGATTCCCAACCTATTAGCTTCTAATAAACCCTTCCTGTTCAGTGACCTACACTATCCGCCTTCGGGATTGTTGAGATTTTAACCATGCTGGTAAAGAGAAGGAACATCGAGTAGTAGAAACACTACTCGAACGGGACGGCTTTAACCCTGGCAAGCCTGACATCTTAGGCCGAATACCACTCCAATACGCTATCATACTAAGAATAGCCTTGCAGGATCAGCCCTACTACAGTCCCCAGGATCTGCCACTCCCGGCATAGTCCAAGTTCGGTGGCATCGCATTCCATCCCCTCTGAACACGGATAACTGATGCGTCTTTTGTTGAAAATCACCGGTACTCACATGGACGGCTGGAAGCCCTCGGGTCAAAATATTTCTTTGTTATATCCTTAGCTTATTTGCAGTTTTGTTTCTTTTGTGTTTCATAATGTTAGACGCTAGGGATTGTGGAAAGATCATCCACCGGCATTGTTTCTCAGCCCTCGGTCTGTTCTCAGCCTTTAGAATCTGCAGGCAGATGAAGGAACCTCGGAACTCGGTAATGGAGTTTCTTCCGGATGTGTACGCTGAGTTAGGAAGGCCAGGTATTGGATACCGGGAGTGTGATAAAGTTGTGTTGTCTTTGGTATAGATAGAGCAGTTTTGTATTTTCTATTTAAGCTATCACAGTGCCGGGGGATTCAGAATATAAGCAGGACTTCAACTACGATACAAAATATACATTCGTTTCTCCCTCTTTAGCATCATACCTCCACTCCGATCAGGACTTCATAATAATATCTTTTGCGCAATGACCGTGACAGCTCCATGAGAACATCCCTCGCCTCCATCGGCCCCCTCTCCCCTTCCTCCTACGGCCTCCTCATGCAGCCTAAACCCCTGCTTCGCAGTGATCGCCGCCCCCTCTTTCCTCCTAAACCGAACCCGCCTCAGACCCTTCCTTTTTGCCGAAGGAACGCACGCGTGATAGTAATCCACATATATACCATATGCCCGTCCAAATCTCATGACAGGTTCTCTTATATACCCGGGTCAGGATTTGTCATCCCCCGCTTTTGACGTAAGTTAGGGCGGTGGTTGGTGGGGAGCATTTTTGTCGTATTAGGATCGGAGGGTATGGCTTGAGGCTTTCATTGTGATATTACTTACTTTAATTATTATCTTCTGGTTGCAAATCCCCTTTGTATAATACCTACATTGTTCATTTTCTCCTTTTACAATTCCCTCTCCCTTCCTCCCCTCTCACAACCAGAGCATCGCCCACATAAACAGGTAGACTCTAGTATCATAGTCAACCTATGGGCATTCGGGGATGGTTAAACAAAAGCCCTAAAAAGAAGGATTTAGGCAACATAGAAGGAACATCGCAAGTAGGGAGATGCTCCTAAGCCTGGCCTAAATCGCATCTAAGACATAATTATCCGTATCGCCAGCCATTAATTGTTTAAAAAGCAGATGGAATATCTTTCTTTTTTTCTCTCGTATCCTACTCTGGACAATACTTGCAAATCCTCCACTTACTTAACTCCCTCATAACAATAATAGTAATAATAATAATGGTTCATGACGTTCCAACTTGGTGAGTCCAACAGTTTAACCATCGAACCCTAATATCGACCAAGCGATAGTCTATCAGTGACTCACCACCACCACTACACGAAGTACCCACGATCACCGAATTTTCCCATAAATTGCCAGTCCAAAAACGCGCTCCGGGTGTACGATATATCCGAGATGCTCCATTGCCTAGGGTGTTCCGGCGACAATTTACCTAAATTCAACTCCCCCCCCCTACTCACAGACACACGGACAGCAGGGTCTCCGCAAGGTGAAAAAGCCGGGTGAAGAATCCGGCAGAGTGAGGTCTGGGACAAGATCGCGATGGGGCTTCGAACACACACCGGATGTGGATTTAAGTGGGTCGCCGGTGGCCCTCCACGACGTCAAACAACCTTATTATACAAGGGAGGGAAGGCATGTCAGTGCTGGTAGATGTTGCTTTGGTTCGGTGGCTTTCGTTCTCGCAAGCTTCCTTGCGGGGATCCCGTGACAGCGCCGATACTGTTCTGTTTTAAGTGGGCAGAGAGAGAGACTGACTGCCGTACACAGCAGTATTAGGTGAGGGGATTGAAAAACAAAAGGGAACGGTATGGGAGGGATGAGAAAGGCGGGCCCCAGGCTTTGAGTGTACATTCTCTACAATCTATAAGCAGATAGTTTGAGACTTTTGTCACTTTAAAGCCTTCTCATTGGCCAAGTCTCAGATTTACTTTTCAGGGTTAGGTATCGGCCAAATCCTAGGACACTGATTGGTTCAGAGCTTAAATGATAGGTCACATGAGGGTTAGGTATCAGATAAATCCTAGGACTCTCATTGGTTTACAGCTTAAATGATAGGTCACATAAGGGTTAGGTATCGGCCAAATCCTGGGACTCTCATTGGTTTACAGCTTAAATGATAATTTAATTGAGGGTTAGGTATTGGCCCAATTCTAGGACTCTCATTAGTTTACAGCTTAAATGATAGGTCAAAAGCAATAGAGTAGTTTAAAGAGGTTAGTAATATCATAATATGGCGACTGACTGTACAAATAGGTTAATGGGAATGATATGTCAGATGATAAAGGGCCATAGCACAGATGACGAAGGATTACATTCATAGTACAGATGATGAAAAATCATGCTCATAGCATAAATGAGGAGGAACTATATCACAAATATAACTATTGACTCTACAAAGAGGTTAAAGATACTATTCTATTAGAGATAAAGAAGGACCAATGATATCATATTATGATGACTTATCTTATGACTTGGATACTGTCAATGGTATCATGTAGTGGGATAAAAAGTACAAAATAATCTATAATAATATACTACTATAATATTATACTACTATAGTATCATACTACCATGATAACTTGAATATACCACTATGATATCATACCACCATGACAATATACTACTATGATAATCTACCGTTATGTAATGATGCTATGCTAGAGAGCTAGGGTAATATAAGTCTATGCTCATACATGTAACCCGGAGGTCAAGTGGGAGACTAGGTGGACATGCTGGAGTATGCCTAAGGGATATCCAATGGTCCAGATATTTCTAAGAATACAAGGTACTTAAGGAATTGGTATACCTAAGTAGAGGTAGTAATCGTGCCAAGGTTGTGACTAAGCGTCACAACCTGGGCACTCCTCCAGAGTGCCTGCCAGCTCAACATGACTTTACAGCTCAATATGAGTTGTGGCTCAACATGACCTTTTGTGGCTCAACACAACTTTTTTTGTGGCTCAGCACAGCATTTTTTGTGGCTCAGCACAGTATTCTTTGTGGCTCAACATTGATGTATGTAGAATATTACTTTATGGTTTAATGTAACCTTAATACTTAAAACTTAAAGAAATATCATAATTATGTATAACTTTGCAGCTTCAAATAATCAAATACTAC
>LN890986.1:440415-474787 GCA_900010015.1 Tuber aestivum
TTCAGGGCTTCTAGTACCCTTGTCGCTCTGGCTCCTTCACCGTATGCGTCCATGCACTGTTGGTAGGCATCGAGGGCTCTGCCTTCACAAAAGGCTCTGATATACATTCCTGTGTTGTGTTCCTCAATGTTGATGCCATGCAATCTTAGGTACTGGTGCACTGCTGTTTCCCATCGTTGGAAGGCTTCGGGCTTCAGGTCCTCACCTTTTCCTGAGAAATTCGCAGGTAGAGGGAGTTTGATCTTAGGAGGGCTGGCTGGTATGCCACCGGGTCCATGTGCTCCTGCGGGAGGGTCTGGTGGTCCCGGGGGACCTCCGGGTGGTTCTCTTGCTGAGCTTGCCATACTGTCTTCTCCGTCGCTACTGCTGCTGCTACCGTTGTCTTCTGGGCCAGGTGCCGCACCTGTGCCTTCTGTTGGTGGTCTTGATGAACTTTCGCTAGTTCCAGGTTGTTTTCCCTTTCCGGGGGTAACTGGAAAGCCTCCGGGCGTGGATAGGCTTTGTTGGCTGAACTCTTCCTTGGATCCCTTGAAATCCTGAGCTGCCTGGTCTCGTGCTAGCTGCCTTCCTGGATCGTCGATTGCGAATCCTTCTTTTGGGCCTGTCGCTTGGCCTGGTCTCTTAGGCTTCGTTAGCCCTTCTCTGGAGACCTGTTTCCCACTGCGCGTCGTGAGAGGGTCTATGGTGTAGACGGGGTAGGCGGGCCACTGTTGGGCTTCTCCACCTTCGTGCTAGCTTTGTTGGGTTGTGCCTGTCGATCCGTGATCTCGCACACAAGTTTCTAACCACTTGCTGAGGTTAAAAAAATGTAACGTGTTCGCACCGGGGTGCTAATCACGCTTCCGGGTACAATAGGAGTAGCGCACAAGCTGATCAACAACCTATGGGCGTACTGCGCTAAGGGAGGCTCCGAGAGAAAGATATAAAGAATAGGGACTTGAAGGGGTAACCGTTCAACCAAGTATATTAGAAATACTCTGTCCGTCGAAGTCTGCTGTTCCTCTAAGGGAATCAACGGCCTTTAAATACAAACTTCGTCCATGTCCTGCATGGACGGATTTCCAAATCCTACTTTAATAAAACCATAAAACAAACTGAGTATCAAACGATACTCGAAACTACAAGTAAAACAAACTGAGTATCAAACGATACTCAAAACCACAAATAAAACAAACTGAGTATCAAACGATACTCGAAACCACAAGTAAAACAAACTGAGTATCAAACGATACTCGAAACCACAAATAAAACAAACTGAGTATCAAACGATACTCGAAACCACAAGTAAAACAAACTGAGTATCAAACGATACTCGAAACCACAAGTAAAACAAAACATAAAACAAATCCTGGAACCGAACGGACTGAACTCCAGTTCCGGTTACAACTAATTTAACACCAGATTCCTCAGAAATCCTTTGGGCACAGCATCTGATACTTGCCAGTCTGATTCTACTTGATACCAGCTTTCCAACAGTGTACTGAACATCTACTCAGAGCCAGTACCTGTGGTGCTATTATCTGAGATGTAGGGGCGAAGGTATGCTAGTAACTTAGAGGCTTAGAGGTTTTCTTTTTGTACTCTGTATTGTAGAACCAACATAAGTACAAATAATCTTTATTTTGATACTTTTACAATATATATGATATGTGACTTAGGTCACAAGATCCAGTCCTGGTATTATATGCTGAAAATATAGCAGTACTTAGTTACATCCTGAAAATACCTGCTACATCTGGTTCAAGTTACATCCAGGGAATTTAGAGAGTACTCAGTTGCATCTCAACTTCTGGTGCCAAGAACTGTTGTGTCCTGAGTTGTGGTTTGTATCCTGTACCTCCTAGATGTCAAACACACTGGGTATACAGTGTAACAGGGGCTCCCTCAGGTAGATGGTTCCTAAGGATGCGACCGCACCAAACTTCAATTCTCTTGAACACGACGCTTGTAAAGTGTAAAGAATAAAAGAAAACGGTAAAACTTAATATCGTTAAGCTCTGGCTGATCTCAATTAAAGTCTCTTGAGAGGATGTTGATTGTGTCGGGGCAGGAGAGTTCTCATATAAGCTTCAAGTAGTCAGACTTATACCAAAAACTCCCCCATCAGGTCGCCCCGACCAACATGAGCATGCCCTTCTCTGTAAGGGTTGCTGGCACCATTACCGCATCCCCGAAGGGCCTAAGGTATCAGCGCACTCTAGCAGAAATCTCCCATATGCACATCCGTTCCTGCAAGGTGTTTACCAATACACCTGCCGGAGCGAAAACCTCTGCGCATCGGGGTCTTGTCAGTGGGTAACTGTCGAGACTCCTAGGAAAGTAAACTAAATAACTCTCTTCCCATGTGCTATGATCTATGCAAGCACCCGTAGACATCAGGTGTTCTCCGGTTAAGTTCTATCTTTCTTGATTGCGAACTTATGGGGTCTACGACGCTCCCACTTAGAGTTGTGTCGGTGGCGGGACCCGTGGGCGCTACCCATGGTCCCTTACCTCCGGCGCACCACTCAGCGTGATAAGTATCATGCTATTAGAGTCTTCCAACAACCCACGAAGAGCCTACGGCAAAGGGGCACGTGTAGGTATGATTGGCGTAAAACCTTCCTAGATGTCTCCGGCACTACCCGGGACTACTCTGGGGACCCTTCCGGATAGCTCACGCTAACTCCGTCAGTTTTGGTCCATTTTACTCTGTTCTTTTTGGAGAACGTACTTGACCTTCTCACCTTGGTCTCCTTATATATCCTGGAAACAGCTTTCGGTCGGACGGACGGCAGCGACGTATACAGTGTTGTGGACATGTCTTCAATGATTCCATTTAACTAGTAAGATGGCAACTTCACCCATTATGGCCCATGACGCCCAGGGCAAACCCTGGGGCCGCAGCTACCTGTTAGGAATAATCCTGCCAAGTTACAACCTATTCGGAGCACTCTAGCTCCTCCTGTAGTCTTCCGATCAATGTGGACGCAAGTGCCCGTCGATCGTCATTGCGTAACAAACAATCATAACATTACACGGAATCTTTCTGAGAACGTTTCCGACCGAAGGTAGGGTAATAGTGTCCCAAAGGTAGGGTAAGTGTGTTCATGGTGACACCAAACTAGTCTCCATGGTAGCGTAACGTGACTTACCTATACAGGGTAAACTCACCTGGCCTTCCGACCTATCCGTAGGACGAAGCCGATATGGTCACGTTACTTCCAGTACTTCGGTACACCTATATATTAAGTACCTTCTGTTCTTTCGGGATACCCAGACCATCGGATATCTCCCGGACATACTCCGACATTCCCGCCTAGTCTACCATATGACCTCTTGGCTCTATGTATGGGCGTAGACTCAGGTTGCCATAGCTCTATAACGTAGGGTCGTTACATACAGGATGCAAGCTTTTATTTTTACTGATGTATGGTTGCCATGTATGGTTGTCATATACTATATACCTACCCCTCTTTTTTCTTTCTTGCTTTTTCTCCTTCTCCTCTATATTCCTCCTACACCCTTCACTTACCTCTTCTTCTACTTACTTTCTTCTCCTATAACTACTATTCAATCCCATCCTTATACCAATACCAGTTATAGGAAAGGTTTTATTCTTTTTATATTTACCTCCATTTATTTCCACCATCTTAATTTTTTCTTTTTGCATTTAGCAATATATACAAGTACTTACTTACTACATGTAGTAGGAGCTTGCGATATTCAAGTTAGCTTTATCCCTAAAGAATTAATTCTGTTTGGCCAATTTTACATATTCTATAAGATTCTATTTATTTTATTATAAAGTAGAATTTTACTTATATATTATAATTTTTATTAGTTAAGAAAAATAAGTATACTGCACTTCTCCTAGGTGCTAGAACCAGGGCAAATACCAACTCAGACTTTTTGCAACTTCTTTTACAAAGCTTTCAATCAGCTTCTTACTTGCAACTCTATACTATTTTGCAGACCCAATTTCCTACCTGTAGTTTTCATCCTATAAAGCTTTTCTTTAATCTTATCTTACTTGCTACACCTTCTTGGAATCAAGACTCTTACAACACCACTTTTGTATCTCTTCTTCACGCTATCCAGGACTTTCAAGATAACAGAACCAGGTACAAAAATAAGCAAGCCCTTTTAGCCTAAAATCTCTACCTTAGCCTACTACCACTAGCTAGAAATGAGCAGTTTTTATCCCTACTTTCTACTTTCAGTCTTTCAAAACTTTCCAAACCTGACCTCTATCCTCCTCCCAACTATTGGGTTTATGAAAGTAAGGAAATCCAAGCATTCTGGAAGTATTACCTATTTCATGAAAAACAACCTGATACTAGATTAAGAAGATACCCTCTTTTGGAATTGGAGGAAAGTGGATTGAAACTTGATATTACTAGAAATCAAAGTGCAATTATTCATGATCAGAGTACAGGTGAAATGGTTGCTACCTAGGTAATACTATTCGATTCTTGAATGGATTAATGCAACTATTCTCACAAGTATCAATAGAAACAAAAGTGGATGAGTAAGTTCATATTCTATTACTCTTAGTTGCAGTTTCAATCTAAGTAATTAATATTATTCTAATTCCTAACCTCCACTATAGTTAGAAGACCCAGGGAGAATTTCCCAGACTGGCTATTGTGCAGGTTCCTGAAGTGATCTCCAATTTGATTTGACAAAAGATCTCTTATCCAAAAACTACATGCTTAGAAGTGACAAGAAATTGATTATCTTGAGAGTAGTATATTTGCACTATTTTGGAACATGGCTAGAAGGCTTAGCCATAGTGATATCATGATTAGTCAGGACATTGAAGAGTTTCTGACAATAGGAATAAAGAGAATAGACAATAAGGGAAAACAAAGTGAGAACAATACATATACAATTCAGTATGAGGGAGAGGTGTATGAGTTTTAGCAAGAGCAACTAGCCTCTATAGTGGACTTCTTTACAAGCAACAACTCAAGGTATATAATAAAGTATAAAGTTTAGTTAAAATAACTACTAACAACAAGGTTAAGAACAATTCGTAAGAAAGGGGTACCCTATAAGTATAGTTTATTCTGGATAACTGATGGAAGCTTAGAGGAAGACAAGGGGGGGAACTTCTTTATCTCTGGTTATAGAATCAGAATTTGAAGGAGGAAAAAATATCATGATAGCCTGACAGACAAAAATGTTCCATGGTACAAGTTTACCAAAGCTAGAGAGCATTGGCTGTGGCAGTGGTAGAGGGCAGGTAGGTCTTAGCATAGTTTCTCTTAGCAGGCTTCTGAATATTTGGTTTTTTCGCAGAAGTATATGGATGAAATAATTGATGAAAATGGTTTGAAGAAGGAATTAGAAATGGGAGAGGAGGAATGGGAGTAGGATATACAATGCAGGGTAAATGTTGGTATATGAGTTTGTCTCCAATTTGATATGTTTCACACTTTTGTCTATTATTACAGGAAAAATATATACATATGCACTATGGCCTTAAAGCTACTCGGCCACAGTAGCCATTTTCAAAATTCACATCAGGCTGGAGGCCGGTTGCCACTTGTATACAATATGACCATAGTTGCAGCGTTCCCAATGGTCAGACCGGTCTGGTCTTGGGGGCTTGACTCAACCTTCAATCCCGATTGATCATGCGGACTGGACTTGACTACCTTACACAGTCCAGTCTGGTCTAGACCAGTTTCTGACCAGTCTGAAAGACAGGATCTGAGAGTAGTCTGACTCCTATTACGTGATGAGATATAGTGAAAATAGAACTGTTAAGAACTGACTACCACCATATGTTAAAAACAATTGAGAATCAGCCTCTCCCACAATGAAAAAACCAGGGAAGCGAAACAAACGTAGGAAATGTTACCAAAACTTGACTTTGGATAGGGAAAACAATATTCTCCTCATATCACCATAGACGCCTTTGATATCAATTTCTTTACCTCTAGTACCAGGACATTCTACCATAGGCTAACTCGGTCCCCCACAAATTCAAAACAAACATCCACTTCCAGACAGGTTGGGCGAAACTCAAAGATATACTAACATAACAGCTGAGGTTTTGTATAAGGGTGTAACGGACAGGCGTACAACCGAGACGAGTTGTACGAGGTTCAGGGGATCAAGGATCCAGGGCCAGGGTTCAGGGGTTCAGGAGGACGCGAAGTAGAAGAGAGTGTAATTCCTAGGTACAGGTGTCCAAATTATATCTAAGTTTATTTATCCTAGTCACGCCAAAACATGGCTTATGATCTAGCTAACATCCCTCGTAACCCATGAATCATAACAAAATCACTACCATGTCAAAACATCGCGCAACCCTCCATCCAAACATAAATCCAAAAATCACAACCAACAGGCTCACGGGCGCTTAGACCGTAAACGATCTCCTGGATTAACGCGTCTTCCTGTCTCGCGAGTCCTACCCATCATCAACACCACCATCAGCAATTTAGCTTTCTACATATTCAACAAATGAAATATACAATCTGTCCCAACAACGTGAATTATTCCTCCAATGACCAGCAATATCAACAAATGTGCCATCACAAGAAAAACATTGAGGTCCTTTAACCAACTCATAACCTCTTGCCCAAAGCAACACCTGTGCCACGTGTTCCGCCCAGACCAAGTCATCCCAACCCCGGAATACATGAACCCAGTGCAAATCCAAACATCGGGTCATGCAAGGTGGCGAGTCGTTAAAGTGCACCTGGAAGGCTTTAATCACGGATTGTCCGTCCAGCTGTCGTTCCCGTTTCGCAATCTGTTCACTGCAGCTAGGACATGTAGTCGCATCTGGAGGTATAAAAAACCACTTGTTGCCTCCAATCCGCGTACTGGGGAGTCGGCAGTATCCATCTTTGTATGCTGTCAAACACCTGTCACACGCCCAGCCACCACTCTTGACGATTAGCTGTCCGTTTCGCTCGACCAATAACGTCCCATCGAACGGATTCCCAGCCACCACCAAGTCCCCATCAACCTCTTCCACATTCTTCGGGATCCCGAGCCCTAACCACCTATGTCCTCTCCACCATGCCTGCCAGTCCTTAACCCTGCTGTCCTTGAACAGCGTATCTGCAGGTGGTCGGCTGTGGAGGTATCGTGCCGTCGTACTCCAGTGGCTCCGGTCATCTTTCCGGTCACACTTGTCGTGGCCAACAAGGCCGGTGCCACTGCGAATCCGTATCAGCACACATGAGTCCAACCGGGTGAGCCCCCGCAAGTGTCGAGGCGCAATCGGCCCTCACTCATAATATTCATGACCCTGTGCCAAATGCCAGGTGGCCCATTCGTCCTGTCGCAGTTCCTTTGCCAGAGCTGCGTGTCCGATCCTGAAGCTGATTCCGTCCCAGTCTCCATACTGTAGCGCCAAGTGCACACACTCCTTGGCCTTAAGGTCCACCAGTTCATTCCCTGCTACCCCACTGTGACCGGGAACCCACTCGCAAAAAAACATCCCCACACTCGTTCAGCAACGGGGCAAACACCTCCCACATTCCTGCTGAATCTCCTTCAGGGAACATTCCTTCAATCAACATCAGCGCAGGGACACAGTCCAAGAAAATATGGGCATTCTGTCGGGGGTGAACTTCCTTCAGGTATCGTAGCGCCCCAACAACCGCAAACAGCTCACATTCTACGATGCTCCACGACGGAGGCACCGCCTGTCCCATCACCCTCACTTTCCCTGCGTGGTACACTGCCCATGCTGCCCCAGCCTTCCCCGAATGCTTAGATCCATCAGTGTAGACCACCAACCCGGGAGAGTTCAAGAGACTGCCGATCTGGGAGTTATGCCGTGCCGTGACCACCTCCTTCCCTTTCCCGATGGAGACTGCCAGCCGAGCTCGCAACTCGACCTCCGACGTCTGTCACTGCGCCACCATGCCCTCTTCCTTCCATGCCATCCTGATGTGCCCGAACCAAGGATGGTTGTCACAGTGGGTCAGGTTGACGAACCGACTATAGCACCGCCGCTGCAGGTAACGTCCCTGGATATGAACTGGAGGCACCCCAAATTCCGCCAACAGAACATTGTTAGCCAGCTTGAACGGGGTGCGGAAAACCGAGCGAAGGCAATTGTTGACATGGACCTGAATCTGTTTTACATACGACCCATAGTCGGTTACAAACTCAAGCCCATAGTAGACGGTCGGGAGGTAGGCTGCTTGCACCAAACGGTAAGTCTCCCACGCCCCAATACCACCCACACCCCCATATCTCTGTCCCAAAGCCCCAATCCTCCTCCTCACATCCAAACCCCTCTCCTACCAATACTTCATATGAGCAGAAAAATTAAGGAAAACATTAAACCTATACCCAAGTACCCGCAAGTCCTCAGAAGGTTCCACCAGCTCCCCCTTCAATTCCAGCCCATCCCATGCCCTATCGCCAAACCCAATCCACTGGGTCTTAAGAGCACTGAACCCCATACCCCGAGCCCTTGGCACTCTATCAAGGTCTGAGAATACCTCATTAGCATGCCCCCTGGCCGCCTGCTGGCTCCATGCTGCTACCAGAATTACTCCATCCTCAACGTACGACACCACCACGTGCCTCACTCCTGGGGAATAACGTATCCTAGGTGTGAATATATCGGCCACGTATGCAACGAACAGAAACGGGGAGAGGGGAGAACCTTGCGGGATACCCTTGCTCGTGTGGTACCTCTTGGAAACCCGTCCGTTAAACCGAAACCGGACTGTCCTATTAGAGCACCATCGGCGGACCCGACTGCACAACACAGGAGTGCACCCCCTGGCCATCAAAAAATCGGAAAGAAGGTCAACGTTAATGTTATCAAACCCTCCTTTGACATCAACCGACAGCATCATTCTGTGGTATCCCTCATTGTGTTTCAGGAACTCAAACACGACAGCCATGGCATCATGGACACCCCTCTTCCGACGCGACCCAAATTGCGTGTCACCCAGCTCCAAACACTGAGCCAACCGGATGAGTATCACCCGTTCTGCCACCTTAGCCATTACTGGCAGCAAGTGAATCATCCTCCAAGCCTTGACCACATCGTACCGTGGCTTCCCAACCTTGGGGATCAACACTACTTCAGCCTCATGCCAGTCTGGGATGTCGTTCCTTAGCCCATAGTCCATCAGCCGTCTGAAGCCTTCAACATCCTTCCTCTTCCAAAATCTCAGCAATGGATATCCCATATCGTTGATGCCAGGGACTGTGTTGGTAGGCAATCGTATCAGAGCCAGCTCCAACTCTTGGGCGGTGCCAATGTCGAGTCCTGGTGGGTCCCAGTCCTATCGTTCCCCATGTTCCAGCTGAGGTGCAATTGCTTCCGCAATATCCTCCCGGGTACTCGCAACTGTCCCCCCCGGCAACTTCATTGCTGGTAGCGTCCGCCGGGCATCCAGCTGCCTAACCAGCTTGAACACCCCCGGATCATCGGCCTGACCCAGTTTATCGCGAATATACTCAAACCTAGCCTGGATGACAGATGCCCTATAAACACATCTTGCCAGCCGGTAGTCAGCACTATACGAGGGGTCCCTCTTACTATACCGACGTAGCCGCTGGACATCCCGTCGCATTTGTTCCAGTTCCGGGGTCCACCACTTGAATGGCACCCTACTTGCAGGAGGCCTTGGCAGCGCATCGACAATATCCCGTGCCTTTCTCCACAGGTCCCCATCGTGTGCCTCTCGGAGGAGGTCCAAACTTGTGCCAACCTTTTCCTAACATACTTTCTTCCATGCCGGGCGAGTCCGGATCATATCCGTCGGTGCTGTAACACTCAGTCTGATTAATTGTACCATGTGTTCGCACCCGACCCTATCGCTATACCGGTGGTGGATTGACTTGGCAAAGTGAAGGCATAGGTCAATCCTCGAATGGTCCCCGAAAGTAGGCTCCCTAGGAAAGGTCAAGCTGTATCTGTTGTTCCTCATCCACTCCTTCAACCATCTCCCCCTATGGTTATTACCAGCAGGGTCCCAGTATGCATCACGGGTGTTCCAATCACCCACCAACACATCACTCCCCACCAGCTTCTCTAATTCCCCGCAAAACACCTCCTTCACATCCTTGGGCGGGAGGTAAACACCTGCCAACCTCCGTTCCACCCCATCATCATAACAGCGCACCAAAGAAAAACATCTCTCATGCCGCACCACATCAAAAAGCCCACACAAAGATGAGCTCACAAACACCTCAACACCTGAACCTTTAACAAATGAAAACAAATCCCATCCATCAGCTTCATGTGGCACATGTAAACCATCAGCATCAACAGGTGGTTCCAAAACAAAAAACAAATCAACATAGGAAAACAACTCAAATGCCGCCTCCCGGTTCCTCACCCCCTTCCCAACGTTTAATGCAAGGGTTGTAAAATGCATTAAAATGGAGATTCTGCGGAACCACGTGAGCTCACCGAGCCCTCTCCATGAATAGTCGTATACCCCGTAACCACGGGGTCTTCAAGCATGCCGGCAACATACTTAGTCCTGTCAAGGCGACCGATGCACGGCAGCCCATTCTTCTTAGTAGGTGGCTGAGGAGCCACTGGTGGGAGTGGAGGAGGGGAGGGGGAGGGGTCAACTTCCTTGCCTTTGGCCGACGAGGTCTTCTTGCTATGGCCTGCCCTCTTCCTGTTCCTCTTCACCTTCTCTTCCTTGCATTCCTTGCCACTGTGCCCTTCCTCATGGCAGTTAAAGCACCATAACACCCTTTCCTTCATGCAGCTCTTGAAGGTATGTCCGACCTCGTGACAGTTGTTGCACCTAAGTGCCTGCTTGCACTCGTAGAACATGTGCCCAACCTCGCTGCAGTTCCTGTACCTCCCAGTAAACCTCCTGGATGGCGCAATGGTGGCTGCGGTCTGGTTGTGGGATGCCTCCATCATCTTGCAATACTCTTCATCCCTCGACTTACTCTCGTTCTCCCTCCGGTTCCTTCTCATTGTTCGATCCGAGAAGCCTTTCCGGGTGGTATCATCGACGGTCTCCGGCGATGGCGCCAATGGTGGTAGTGTGGGGGGGGTACCGCGGGTCTCGGTTGCCGTACATGACAGATGACCGGTAAAGTGGTCTGACCTATCATACAACAAACAAAGCCTCCGGGTGTGGGAACACGCATTCCCTTTAACCCCAGGGCAGTTAATCATGCCACACTCATGGTCCTTGCACAGGTGTGACCCCAAACAAAATCGACAACAGGAGGGGAAGGCACAGGTAACTTGCATGTGTCTAACCTGGAGACACCTCTGGCACACCACCGGAGGGTGATGTTCCATGAAAATTCTCACAGGCCTGGGGCGGCTCCTCAAGCAAATTGTACCCTTGGCCAGGGCTGCCAGGATGGCATCGTTCCTTTCCACCACAAACCTGATACCACAGGTAGAGGCGTTATTCTGCTGCAAGGCCTTGGCCGATCCCAGCAAAGCAGGACGCCCGGCAGTGTTGACACCCGGGTTAGACTGCTCCATGTCGAGGCGGAGGCCATCATAAGCCTTATTACCTGTCCAGGAGTCCACCTTCCACACAGATCCATGCCCGGTATCTGCCAAAGAGACCTGACCAACACGAATGGTAATCTTGTCCATGTCGCGCTGGAATTCGAAGTCCAGGATGGCCAATTCCTTGAGGAGGATCATCCTAATCCGTTCCATTTGTCCCTGGATGTGGCCGACCTCATGCTGTGCAAGCATCATGAAGATACAACCGATAGGGGTCCGGAAGACTGCCTCCTTAATGTACGGGACCGACCCCACAACCCTGCCCTTATTGGACAGAAGAATATTGATTCGAGACCGGATGGTCTCAGTCGTAATGCCATCCGGCAGCTCCACCGACTTCCTGTTGAGGAACCAGATGGTGAGTCCGCGGCTCTTGGCCTTGGGTGTCGGAGAGGAGGATGGAGGTGCAGGCGTCTTGCTGTCACCTTTGTCGAACCGGGTATTGGCCAGGTAACTTTGCCTGCCGACCACAGTCTTCCATGCCCCGGGCACCGCCGCTGCCGGTCCTTCCGGGAGCGACGGCTCCTCACTAGTCTCGGGTGTCTCAGCCACTTGTGGCTTCTTCATCTGGACCAACTTAGGCTTGGCCTTCTCCTTCTTGTCAGCCTTGGGGGTGGGGGTAACGGATACTCCACCATCACTGTCTGAACCGGAGGAGTTCGACGAGCTGTTCCCCATGGACAGTGGGAGGGCCACCTCCACAGGCCTCTTCTTCTTCTCCTTCCTGGGCTTGTCGCAGTCAACCGAGAGATGACCTCTAGCCTTGCAGTTGAAGCACTGCCTCCGCTCCTTATTGTCAGCCCTGGGAGGGACCGAGGAGGGTGTAACTTTAGTGGCATTGGGCGCCATATGCCTATTGGCAACAGTGGCCCAAGACACCTTCTTATTAGCAGGAGCAGCCATGGCTGACTCCCCACTCACAGACGGAGTGCTTTTCGCAATAACTGGGGGGGGAGGCGGTGGGGTGGGGGAGCTCCGGGTCAGCCCAGTCCTCTCCCGAACTGCCTCTTCCAACCGTCGGTTTTCCTCCTCTAACTCAAACACCCTGCTCCTCAGGTCCCGATGCATTGCCTGCATCTTTCCCAGCATCTGGAAGATAACCCTAATGTCTCCAGTCACATCCTCAAGCTTATCCTACCCCTCCTTTCCCTCGAACAACATCCTCCGCACCTCCTCTTCTTGATAATCCGACCCAGAATCCGAGTCCGAAACATCACTGGGCGGGCTGGGGGCATCACCAATACATGGGATGGCTGCCGGGGTCCCTATCTTATCAAGCACCCTAAGAATAAAGTCCCGGGATACCACCGACTCAGAGCGTCTCGAAAAAGGGGCATACAACTCCTCATCAATCCTTGTCAACGCCTCATCAGCATCACTCAGCTGCCTGATTGCATGTTGTGCCCTTGCCATCTGAGTATCCATTGCCTCGGGTTGCGTGGGGGACTGCGCCACAATAGGCGAACTTGACCGTACCGGCGATGAAGGGATTGGTCCATCATCAGCATACTTGCTGTCCCCCAAACCCGTAGCCTCGGTATTCTTATCACTACCCATGTCCATGGGGGTGTCCCTAGCAATCACCTCCGAAGAGGGAAGCACGTCAGCAGTAGCCAAAGCGGGGGAACTTGCCCTGTCCGATGACTCAATAGTAGACCGGGGGTATGGGACTAATCTGAGCCCCGGTACCGTTTGTTGCCTAATTTCACCCAGGGTTAGTTGGTCCCTGGGAATCACCTTCATCTTCCTTCCCTCCTTTGTCGGCACTCCCTTGGTAGGAGTGAGCACCAAACCCGAACTGCCACTATATACAGATACCAGTGTCGGGCCAGGTGAGGGGGATCGTCCACGCCGTTTTCGTTCCGCAAATGGGGGCAGCGTGGGTCTGTAGTCCGAGTCTGACCAGGCATTAAGGTCAAACTTTTCTTTCTCGTAAACTTGCCCGTGGCCAGACAACATGGAGGCCAACAGGGAGGGGGTGGAGTGACTCCTGTAAGCCATCGGGGCCAACGTTTCCGGCGCCATCGTTTCTACGATCGATTGAGACAAAACCTGCCTCGGGGGGGTCGATGCCCAACTGGATGCCTCCCTCGTAGCAGGAGAACCGGTCCCAGGAAGGGCAGGAGCAGAAGACTCCGGGATCACTGCCTGTGACTCACCAGGAGCCGAAGATTCCAGGGAGGATGGCGCAAATTCGGATCCCCCATCAGGGTTGTGGCAGTCGAAGAAACCATAGCTCGAAGCGAGGTCCAAGCCACATTCAGCCTCACAACCCCTCCCCACCAGGTATCCTTCAACCAAACATTCCACCTCTTTCATCGTGACAAGCTTGGCAGCAGCTACCACAGCTCTCACCTTATCATCAAACGCCTCATTAACTGCGTTGACGCAACCGTAGCAATGATCAAATGAGAGGAACTTGTAGTCACCTCCCGGTGCACAGTAGGACCATGTCTCGAACTCAACGAGGGCGCGACGGTGTCTTACAGCATCGTGTGCTGGAACTGGAACATCGCGGATAACCGAGGGCGTACCTAGGGAAAAGGGGGAAGGCTCAGCATTCGAAATCATAGACCATGTAATCACAAACGATAAGGCCGGAGCCTGAGGACAATGGGAGGGAGACGACATGTCCGCCCGCCCGACTGCACCTGGGATTACCGGGCTTAAACCACGGATATCTGGACCAAAGTGCCTTCGAGGCTAGGTAGCACACACCAATTCAACCCTAAGCGAGGGGAGGAGGGAAGTAAATGCTTCAAGTGTGGTAAAACAAAATAAACAAACAAAGTGCAGAATAAATAACCGAGCCGAATAACTTCAAAGAGGTAAAGGAATATCCCTGGCACGTAAGAAAGGGTGTCCAAATTGTATCTAATTTTATTTATACTTGCTACCGCCAAAACATGGCTTATGAGTCGAGTCCCCCTCCGGCCAGGAGTAAGCGCGAGCCGGATGTTAACTAAATACAAGATACCGATCCTCCATCCTCATACCGTCAACCACTCCGGTGAGCGAGCACCAACACCAAAGTAAAAGTACAAGTCCATCAATAGTCCGGCACCCACCCATCCCACCTAGCCAGGTCATGGGAATCCCAGCACAAATAAAAAATCACTACCACGGGCAGTCCCGTCTCGCACCCAAATTCCTCATAACAACATAACAAAGGAAATCCTTCCCACCCCAACCCCACCCAGCGACCAAGAAGGCGTTCCAGTACTGTCCCAGAAGGGCCATGACAGAGGGGCGGTATGAAGCCAGTCTCCTCTAAGCAATCGTCGAGGCAGGCATGGCAGCCACACCCCTTGCACCGTATTAACCAACGCGGAAGGCCCCTAGGGTTGACCACAACCGTCACCAAATTAACAACCTCGGGACCCCACAAACCAGGGCCCCGTCAAAACACAAAGTAAATATAAAGGAGGCAATGACAGACCGTGAAGGCCAGCGGGGCCTATCTCCCACCCGTGGTATCCTACCCCCAAGCCAGCCACCCACATCTCAACCCTGTGGCCAAACCAAACGAAACAACACCGAACCCAAAGAAACCCAACCCAGCGACACCACCAACTCCCTCGCCTTCCCCAAGACAGGACTCCCACTCTTTCCCACCATCAAGGACCTGGACTCAGATAACGAGAGCAAAACCATCACCACCCCCCAACAGCAATCAACAACCATCCAGACTTCAGCCAAGGCCCCGGGGGGTAACAGTAAGCACTCAATACCCTGAAAGGTGGCACCATGTCCCCAGTGTTATTTCTCCCGCCTAGCCCAACATGGCTCCGAGCGCATTGCCATCATCCATCCTTCAGCCTCGTCTAATGCATCTGGTGCAGATCAGGTCCGCCAGACCAGGCGCCTCCAGGCGCTGCATCCTAACATCAATCCAGCCACCGAGTCGTATCAAGCCGAAGCTCAACCCAGACTACCCGGCGACTATATATATCCAATGCCATGACGGCCGGCCACTGTCTGCCAGCACCGCGACAGCCCAACCGCAGCCACACATACAAGCCACGGCCCCACAGAGCCCACCGCCCGACACAGCGAAGGCCATAAACTGGCCATTTTACCGAGGAAACATGGGGTGCAGGTTATATCGATGGGCGTCAAGCTCCCAATTCAGGAGGACAGCCCCAGGGACACCCAGCAGAGCGTAGCCAGGTGGGACCCGAACCAAGCCACCCGAAGGCCAATGCAGGGCCACTTCAAGAGACCGAGACCGCACACAACATGGCAGCCACCAGCCCACTCATCCACCCACCCAGGCAGCGTAAACCCAGGAAGGCAGGCATAGAATGTCCAGACCAAAGGAAACAGGTCCGGACCAGCATCATCATGACGACCAGCCTCAGAACAGTCGCGACCGTAGAGAGTAAGCATCAGTCAAGCTAAGCGAGCCAAGGAATACTACACTTGCAATGGATGTGATCGCCAAGGCCCACCAACGCCCAACATAGCTATTACCAAGGCCCCCATGCGAGGGAACCCAGCAGCCAATCGCCCACCACCACCACACTCCCAACCATAGAAGTCAAGAGAGGGGGCGCAACCACCAGGGTCAAAGGCATCCCCACCCAAGCCGGGCAGAGAAGTAAACCCCACAACCACCTGTAGCAGCCACATGAACGGCAAATATCGTGGGAACGGGAGGAAACAACATCGTAGGATTCCGACCGGAGAATGTAGCCGACAGCCAGGTATCCCAACCCATGACAGGTAGGACCTGAATGTAAAAGTGTAATGCGATCGGTACGACGAGTTGATGATACAGAGCGGTCATCAGTCGACTTTGTAGGCATTAGTGTTACTGGAATCAATACGTGAAACAACCAAAGGGTGGGCCTTAGAACTCCAATACGAAGAATGGAGGCGCCCGATCCTCTCAGCGACAGGGTGATCCCCCCACAACAACCACTCCCAACCAACTCAACGAACGCGAAATCCTATGAGTGAACGAATACAGGAAAGCCGAAACATTTTACCGAAGAGAAGACTCGTCAAGCAAGAAAGAAGGCCCCCCAGCACATACAGCCTCACGATAGAGACGGACCGAGGGGAGGGGAGACAAGTACTACAATCAAACGAAACACCAAACAACAACTCGACCAACATCAACTTCAACCATCAGGGCTACTAGGCGAACCCAGATGACTGTCCCAAAGGTATCAGAAGAAAGGCTTCATCGTCACCGCACGGGAACGTAAGAAACGGTGTCCAAATTGTATCTAATTTCATATTTGTAGTCATGCGCCCCTTACAGGCATATGCTACGAGCGCCCCCCCGACAAGAGGTTAACGCCGGCTGGGGTCCACCGCTGAGACTGGGGCCCTGCTACCCCCACAATATACAGGCAACTAGATACAGGATACTAAAACCTGCAAACCCGAACTGTCCTGACCCGCTAGAGACGCCGAGGCAACCCCACAAGCCAACACCTCCGTGAGCAAGCAAACCAGAAAAGCTAAGTACAAGTTCATCAACAGTAAGTACCCACCCGCACCAACTGGCCAGGCCGCGGGAATCTCAGCACAAATAAAAAATTACTACCACTGGCAGTAAAACTCCAGTCTCGCACCAAAATTCCTCATCATATCATAACAAAATAAATCCACTCAGCACAACCCCACCCGGCACCCAAGAAGGCGTTCCAGCACTAGTCCCCTAGGGGCCATGACAAAGGGGTGGTACGAAGCCAGTCTCCCCTAGGCAATCAGTCGAGGCAGGCATAAAGCCAACCCCTTGCACCGTAATAACTAACCCAGGACACCCATAGGGCCAGCCTTTCCATCATAGGTATCCCAACCTATGTAGAGTCATCCATATCCACCTCTTCTTCATGTTCCTCCGTATCCTCAAACTCCTGGGTAGCGGGAGGTGGGCGAGAAGGGCAGACAGGTGAATGGGATTCGTGGGGGCCATCACAGTTCACACACCTGGGTGTGGTATGGCTGCAGGGACGGCCGCGAAGACAGCAGGTAGCAGTGGGGCAGGAGTGATCCCCAGTAGATTGAGGGAGGAGGCACCAGCGGCAGGAAGCAGGCAAGGTGCATTTGATGCTATGGTGGCCAAACTCATGACAGTTGGCACACTGGGTGTATTTGTTGAAGCGCAAGCGGCGTTCGGTACGGTAGGTATTGGAGAAGGCGGAGAGGCGTTTGCCGATGAAAGAGGGGGCCTTGGGTCCAGTGATGGAAATAGCAACAGTAGAGGCAAGCTTGCCGATCCGTGCTATATCAGAGGTAAGCCACCTAGGCTCTTCGGTAAGAGATAAGCCTGAGTTAAAGGTAGTAAGCTCTTAGGCAAGTGATGCCAACGAGGTAGAGGTAGCGATGCCATGCACCAGAAGTTGAGTGGCGGGGGTGTCAAGGTGAATGGTGGAGGCACCAGGAATGAGGTGCAAGAAGATGTCAACTTTGCTGTTGACAGTCGTGGCTCTAACTGTATCCATAGTGGTGAGAGTAACATGTCCATCCCAGCAGGAGACAGACTGGATAAAAGTGGAGGCCAAGGCCTGGTTGATGCTATCGCGTAGCTGTACAGCAGTAATGGTGAGGGGGGTAGCATCTCGCTTGATGATGAGCCGACGCTCCCGCATGGTGAGCCCCTTTTTCTTTTCAGTAAGGGGCTTGGCCGAGGTAGAGGAGGGTTTGGCTGGCTTGGGGCCAGGCTTTGTAGGTTTCCGAGAGGGCTTCCTTGCCCTCCTAGCGATGGTAGCCCAAGAGGGAGGAGCTGCTGCGCCAGGAGGTTGGGCATTGGGAAGGGTAGGAGGTGGAGGAGGGACAGAGGGTTGCTCTGTAGTATCGGTAGGAAGTGCTGGCGGGGTAGTAGTAGGAGCAGGCTGAGAGAGAGCAGAGGCGCGAAGGTCGTCCAGTTCCTCAGTAAGGGCGGTGATGTGCTTGGTTAGCCCATCGGTCGCCTTCCTGTAGTCTTCGTGCAATATTTGCAACATGTGGATTAGGATGGGAAAAGATCTCCCGAAGGTGTAAGGGGTTTCGACATGATCTGCTTCTGCCCACTCTTCAAACATGCTCATGAAGGCGCCATGAGGGTTGCCTCCAAAATCGTCTGCTGAGTATCGTGGTAGAGACGTGGTGGTGCCGCTTCGTGGGCGTTGAAGTGAGAGGGGGCCCTGAGGCCGGAAGATAGGTGATAAGCGACCTTGCCCACAAAACTGTGAGGCCCCGTCAGGCTGTGTAGGAGGCTGCGGAACGAGAGGAGGTGAAGACTCCATGATGATAGTGATGAGGAGAAACTTTGACCCCAGTCGGGTCAAAGAGAAGGTATCGTGGTCGATAAGATAATTCCCTGGCACGTAAGAAAGGGTGTCCGAATTGTATCGTGGTTTGTTATTTTTACTTGTCGCGCCACAAGCAGGCATATGATCGAGCAGCCCCGGGACCGGAGCTTAACGCCGGTCGGGATCCACCCCTGGGACTGGGGCCCTACTACCCACGCAAATGCAGGCAACTAAATACAAGATACCTAACCTCCGAACCGAAACCTTCCTGACCCATTAGAGACACCAAGGCAACTCTACAAGCCAACACCTCCGCGAGCAAGCAACACACAAAAGCTAAGTACAAGTCCATCAACAGTCCGGTACCCACCTGTCCCACCTAGCCAGGCTACGGGAATCCCAACACAATCAAAAATTCACTACCACGGGCAGTATCACTCCCGTCTCACACCAAAATTCCTCATAATATCATACCAAAAATAAAGCCACCCAGGACAACCCCACCTGGCACCCATGAAAGCGTTCCAGCACTAGTCCCCTGGGGGCCATGACAGAGGGGCGATACGAAGCCAGTTTGCCCTAAGCAATCAGTCGAGGCAGGCACAAAAGCCAAACCCCTTGCACCATAATAACTAACCCGGGACACCCCTAGGGCCAGCCTTTCCATCATAGGTATCCCAACCTATGTAGAATCATCCATATCTACCTCTTCTTCGTGTTCCTCCGTGTCCTCAGACTCTTGGGTAGCTGGACCGGGGCGGGAAGGGCAAACAGGTGAATGGGATTCGTGTGGGCCATCACAGTTCACACACCTGGGTGTGGTATGGCTGCAAGGACGGCCGTGAAGACAGCAGGTAGCGGTAGGGCAGGAGTGATCCCCAGTAGCGTGAGGGAGGAGGCACCAGCAGCAGGAAGCAGGTGAAGTGCATTTGATGCTATGGTGGCCAAACTTGTGGCAGTTGGCACACTGAGTATATTTGTTGAAGCGCAGGCGGCGCTCGGTATGGTAGGTATTGGAGAAGGCGGAGAGGCGTTTGCCAACGAAAGCAGGAGCCTTAGGTCCAGTGATGGAAATAACAACAGTAGAGGCGAGTTTGCCGATTCGTGCTAAATCAAAGGTGAGCCACCTTGGCTGCTCGGTAAGAGATAAGCCTGAGTTGAAGGTCGTGAGTTCTTGGGCAAGACATGCCAGAGAGGTAGAGGTAGCGATGCCATGTACCAGGAGCTGGGTGGCAGGGGTGTCGAGATGAACGGTGGAGGCACCTGGAATCAGGTGCAAAAAGGTTCCGACTTTGCTGTTGACAGTCGTTGCTCTAACCATGTCCATAGTGGTGAGGGTGACCTGTCCATCCCAAAAGGAGACAGAGTGGATGAGAGTAGAGGCCAAGGCCTGGTTGATGCTGTCGCGTAGCTGTACAGTAGTGGTTGTAAGGGGGGCAGCGTCTCGTTTGATGATGAGTCGATGCTCGCGCATGGTGAGGCCCTTTTTCTTTTCGGTAAGTGGCTTAGCCAAGGTAGAGGAGGGTTTGGCTGGCTTGAGGCCAGGCTTTGTGGGTTTCTGGGAGGGCTTCCTTGCTCTCCAAGCCACAGTAGCCCAAGACGGAGGAGCTGCTGGGCCCGGAGGCTGGGCATGGGGAAGAGTGGAAGGTGGAGGAGGGACAGAGGGCTTCTCTGTAGTATCGGTAGTAGGAGGTGCCAGCGGGGCAGTGGTATGAGTAGGCTGAGAGGGGATGGAGGCGTGGAGCTCATGTAGTTCCTCAGTGAGGGCGGTGATGTGCTCGGTTAGCCCATCGGTCGCCTTCCTGTAGTCTTCATGCAAAATTTGCATTATGTGAATTAAAATGGGAAAGGACTTTCCAAAAGCATTTGGTGCTTCGTATCCTTGTGACTCAAAGAACTCATCAAACATGCTCATGAACGCCCCGTTGGGTGTCGCAAAGTCATCCTTTGAGTATCTTGGTAGACTGTAAGTGGTGCCACTGCGTGGCCATTTAAGCGAGGGAGGGCCCTGAGGCCGAAAGATTGGAGATAAGCGACCCTGCCCACAAAACTGTGAGGCCCCGTCAGGCTGTGTAGGAGGTTGCGGAACGAGAGGGAGAGAAGACCCCATGATGATAGTGATGAAGGGAAACTTTGACCCTGGTCGGGCCAAAGAAAGGTATCGTAGTGGATAAGATAATTCCCTGGCACGTAAGAAAGGATGTCCAAAGGAGATTACCAGATTGCGTAAAGAAAGTAAAATATAAGGGGGTGTGCCCCCTTATATAGATAGGAAATCCTCCTTGATCACTAATACAAAAGAAAGTCCTTGGCGTCGCGCGCAGCCGCGATTATTCCGCCAGGTTCCACCAGATTCACTTGCGTAGCAACCGGTCCTAATCATGATACAAAGGAAATCCTACTATGCAACCAAAGAAACCAATCCCAATATATGCAACCAAAATTCCAATAACGGTCCCTACCCTATAACTGGGTGGCCGTGACACTAGCTCCCCTCTCGGACGCCGAAGTCCCTTGAGGCGAGTTACTCCGGTAGGGGTCCTGGCTTGTGGGGGTAATGTTCATGGAACCGGTCGAGGGCCCTGAGCCCGTTGACTGAGTCGGCAGGCTCCCAGGTAGCTTCTGTATACCCTTTCCAACAGATCAGGTACCGTAGACGGTTCCATACAAACTTGGCATCCAAGACCTCCTCCACCTGCCATTCAGGTTTGCCATCCACCTCCACAGGTGGCGGAGGTAGTATTGCCTGGCCTGGGAGGGGGTCGTGTGAGGCGAGGTCCAGGAGAGACACATGGAACACGTTGTGGATCTTCATGGTAAGGGGGAGGTCCAACTGGTAGGCGTGGGTTCCCACTTGGGCGAGGACAGGATAGGGGCCGAAGCGTTTGTCATCCAACTTTGAGGACCACTTGGCGCGGATGTTTTTGGCATTTAACTAGACACGGTCCCCGACCTGGAAGGCGGGGGCTGGGAGCCTCCCTGTATTGGCATATTCTTGTCGGTGGTCCTGGGCGAAGGCAATCTCAGTTCTCATGTGATCATAGATGTCCTTGATGTCGTCCACGAAGGTACCGGCTCGGGGTTCGTCCGAGGCCTTGTCGGGAGTGTCTAGAAAGTCCGTGCAGGGGTCATAGCCATGGTTAGCAAAGAAGGGTGATAAACCGGTAGACTCCAAGGCATTGTTGTTGGCTACGAACTCGGCCATCGGAAGCCAGAGAGACCAGTCATCCTGTTGGTAATTGACGAAGGCTCGCAAATACTGTTCCATGTGTCACAAACTCGACTTACCGAGGATTAAGATAAGTTAAAATTGTTAAAGATCTCCTTAAGTTTTGTTATGCGCTTAATAGTTGTTTCATACTTAACTCGCTTAAGAGTTATAGTTGTTTATGTTTTGATTATTATGTTTGCGCTTGACGACTCACAGTTGTGAGTCACACGATGTTATCAGTTTCGCACATGACTCAAGTTATGAGTCATGGGTTTCACTCAGATGACGCGAGTTGCGCACCTGATCTTATAGTTTGATTGCATTTAATTTAGGTGTGACTCATAGTTATGAGTCACCAGGGTTAGGGTTTCTTAAGGGAGGACTATATAAGGAGGAGGACCTAGCTAGTTAGTTAGTTCCTCACGCATTGTTCTAAGGACTTTCCTACATACAAGAATATACCTTTATACCTTTATGTTACACTAGGCAGATTGAAGAATGTCTAACTACCTCTTACCTCGATAAGTGATCGAGATATTGGTACCTTCCTCATCGGCGTTACCTGGTCGTAGTCAGTGGGCTTTACAATAGCGGTAACGTAGGCATCGGCCTAAGAACAATGAACGAAGTATTAATGGTCATCACCTATTGGATCACGAGTACTATGGGAATAATCAAGTACCACCGGTAGGATCGTTACACCATGATAGCATTGATGTGTTCGGTTTGTCTATCAGTCTGAGGATGGAACGTGGTAGACATCTTGCGCTCGACCTCGAGCTGTTCGCAAACCGTTCTCCAGAAGTCGGCGGTAAACTGGGTACCTCGGTCGGAGGTCACTGTCTTTGGGAGACCGTGATGTTTCCATATGTGGCAGAGGTAAAGGTCGGCGAGGGTGGGGGCATCGATAGTGGTGCGGCAGGCGATCAAGTGACGCATTTTGGACATCCGATCCACTACCACCAGGATGGCATCGTTTCCCTGGCTCCATGGTAAACCCGTGAGGAAGTCCATGGATATATGTTCCCAGGGACGGTCCGGTAT
Organism: Tuber aestivum; assembly: GCA_900010015.1. Taxonomy (NCBI): domain Eukaryota; kingdom Fungi; phylum Ascomycota; class Pezizomycetes; order Pezizales; family Tuberaceae; genus Tuber; species Tuber aestivum. The sequence goes on from LN890986.1 coordinate 463,391, forward strand.
TGGCAGGGGGCGCAGGATGCCAAAGGGGGCATGCCGGGTGGTGCGGCTCCGTTGACATATGTGACAGTTGGCCACGAAACGTCCAATATCCCGTCTCATGCCAGGCCAAACGTAACGCCTGGACATCAACTCATAAGTCTTGGCGTGTCCTGGGTGTCCGGCGGAAGGCGGATCATGAGAGTCCTGTATCAGCCCTAGGCGTAGTTCGTCATGCTGGGGAACGTAGATCCGATCACGATAGAGTAGCCTATTCCCATCGCGCTTGCATTCGTTCAGCGATAGGCGCCGGGAGTGTCGGTCACCCTTGTCAAGGGCGCGGAGGACCTGGATTGGAATCGTGTCAGCTTCATAGACCTCCTTCCAAAGTTCTTCAATAGGGGACGCTCCGGCAGGGAGCATAATGTTCGCCAACAAACTCAGAGGCTGAGACTTTAACAACACTGGGGTTCGGTGTTCCTTTCATTTTTCTATCTCCTCTGACATCTCGCTTTTCATCCGGGTTAACGCATCAGCTTTGCCGTTCAACTTTCCAGGTTGGTACTCCATCTGGTAGTTAAACTGAGACAGGAATTCCGACCAACAGGCCTGTTGGTTATTCAAAAGCCTCTTGGTGGTGAAGTGCTTGAGGTTGAGGTGATCGATTATAATGGTTACCCGTCATGCCAGTAGGTCGCATCGCCATTCCTCGAAGGCTCTGACGACCGCCATGAGTTCCTTATCATAGATGTCGTAGTTGCATTCCGCGGGGCTGTGTTTGCGGGAGTAAAAGGCAATAGGGTGGAGACGTCCATTATCATCCTTTTAGGACATAACCCCAGCGGACACAAAGTCAGAGGCATCAGTTTCGATCATCACTTCTTTGTGGAAATTGAAGTGGGCGAGGACAGGGGCGGAGGTGAAGGCCTTCTTGAGTCGTTCGAAGGCTCGTTGACATTTGAGGGTCCATATGAAGGGTTGATTCTTTTTGGTTAGTGCGGTGAGTGGGCGTGCTGGGCGTGAAAAGGTGCGGATGAACCTTCGATGGAAGTTACCAAAGCCTAGGAAGGCGCGGACCTCGCGTACCCGGTCGGGTACCGGCCAAGTGGTAACAGTTTCCACCTTGGCGTTATCCATCCGAATGCCCTCAGGGCTGATTATGAACCCTAGGTATTCGACGTGGGTGACATGGAATTCGCATTTTTGTGGCTTGAGCTCAAGGTCGACTTCTTGTAAGGCTTTCTGTACCCATCGTACGTGTTCAACGTGTTCTTCCTCGGTCCTACTATATACTAGGATGTCATCAAGGTAAGCCGTGCAGAACCAGTCCAATCCCTTGCGGAGTACTTTGTTGATGAAAGCTTGGAAGATGGCAGGGGCGTTAGTGAGGCCAAAGGGGATCACAGCGAGTTGAAGAGCCCGTAGTGTGTGCGGAAGGCAGTTTTCCAGTGGTCTTTCTTCTGCATCAGGATCTGGTTGTAGGCACCACGAATATCAAGCTTAGAATATATTTTGGGTTCCGTCATGTTCATGAACGTCTCGGTTAACAGTGGTAGGGGGCCACGGTCCTTGATGGTACCTTCGTTTAGTCCGCGGTAATCGACGCACAGGCGGAGGGTACCATCTTTCTTTTTGGTAAACAGGACCGGGGATGCGGCGGAGGAAGTAGAGGGGCTGATGAAGTCCTTTTCCAAGTTCTCGTCAATCCATCCTTTTAAGGCGGCCAGTTCAGGTGGGGACAGATTGTAAACAGGCCCAAACGGTGGGGTGAAGCCGGGCTTGAGGGGTATTTCGTGGTCAACCCCGGACTGGCTAGGAGGTAACTGGGTTTGTTCCTTTTCCAGGAACACGGGCAGGAAGTTGTGGTAGACGGGAGGAACAATCTCTTTGACTGCTTGTTGTTCTAACAATTTGTGATCAAGGGCGCGTTGGATGGCATAAGCCTTGAGGAAGTGTGGGATCTCGTATTCGATTCCTTGGGTGCCTGTTACGTCGGCGGTGCAGTGTTTGAGGCAATAGTCAGAGTCCAAGGTAACAGTGTTGGAGGTGAAGCGGATGGTGACGTCATGTTGTTTCAACCATGGGATGCCAAGAGTGAGGGGCTAACCACCTAGTTTGGTGATAAAGGCGGGAATGGATTCTTTGTAGTCATTTATCTTTAGGTCGAAATGGGCGATATGGGTGATTGCTCCCGAGCTGATGGGTCTCCCATCAATGACATAGAGATGTACAGGTTCTTTGAGTTGGGTCAAGGGAAGGTGGTGTCGGCTAGTGAAGTCTTTATCCATGAAAGCATATCCAGTTACTCCACAATTGATCAGGGCGTGGGCTCGGATTACGTGTTGGTTGTCTATGATATCACAGGCGATTACCAAATGGTTATCCTTATTCCATTTTCTATTTCCTCCCAAGATAAACTAGAAATAACTAAACAAGGAGAAGACTTAACATGTCCCATATCAGTGCCAGAGGCTGCACATGGGACCACTAGTTTTCTGACTCTGCTTGGGCAGGGAGGGGCTCCTCCGGAGTGGGGACCGTGTGGGTGCTAGCCCCATGCATAGGGTAGGGTCCTTTGTTGGAACAAGCGCGAGCCATATGTCCATGTCCTCCACAGTAGAGGCAGAGGACACGATTGATTCGGTCTTGCCTTTCGGCAGGGGTGAGCTTTCGACAACCTGCGGAGAGGTCCATGGTGCCAGGGGCGGTACCGGTGGCTGTGGAGGTGGAGCCGGGAGGAGCCGCTAGGGTGCGGGGTGCTGCTGGGGTAGAGGTCCTCGATGAGGTTGAGGAGGAGCCTTTCTTTTTAGCGGCATGGGTGCGGACATTGTTGTCGAGTTGCTTGAGGAGGGAGAAGTAGTTGTTCAGAGATTCAGGGGCGGGGAAGACATGTACTAAAGCGTCCTTTAGTTCAGTGCTGAGACCTTGGTCGAGGGCGGTGCGTTTGGTGGCGTTATTCCAGAGGGTGTCGACAGCCAGGCGTTGGAAGTCGGCAAGGTATTCGACGAAGGGGCGGTTCTTCTGCTGGAGGCTCCTCAGAGCACATTGTGCGGTTTGGACCCTATTAGGATCACCGAAGGCTTGTTCCAGTTCGGCGTAGAAGGCGTTCATATTCTCGAGGTTAATACGGTCGGGCAGGACCAGGTGTTGGATCTGGACGAAGGCACATCTGCGGAGGAGACCGATAGCGTAGCCAAGGCATTGTTGTTCACTAATGACCCGGTGGGCGTCACCCTGGAGTTTCATCTGTAGTTGGGTGAGGAAGGGGCGAAGCTTGTCGGTGGTACCTTCAAATTGTTCCGGGTTGGGGATCGAGACTTGTTTGTTGCTGCCAGCAGGAGCTGCGGTACCGGGGACGGGTATCAGGGCAAGGGCGGTGTTCAAGGACGTGATGGTAGTATTGGCCTGTGTAAGGCTAGCTTCGACGATAACAAGACGGGCCTCGAGGCCTTGGCCTTCAGTGCAGGTGTCCTCTCGTTCTTGGGTCAGGAGGTTGTACTGTTGTTGCAGGTGTTGGTATTGGGGGGTCTGTTCTGGAGGGACGGGGGTAGCTTATCGAGGAGGAGGGGCGGGGGCGTTCATGATTGGGCGAGCCAGGTCCCTGGCGACGGTGAACTGGGTTTGAATCTGAGCGTGGGATAGGCCTTGGATGCCTTCATTCCCAATAGCCCCAAGGGCATGGAGGTGGCCATTGATGTCTTCCGAGAGGAAGGAAGCGGCCATGGTTGGGTGTGGGTTGGGTCCTGGTGCATGCAATCTTGTGTAACGGACAGGGTCAGAGGGTTGGGTAGCCCAAGGCACACCACAACAGGAACAGGCAAGAGTTCAGAGGCGAGGTCTAGGAACAGGCGTACAACCGAGACGAGTTGTACGAGGTTCAGGGGATCAAGGGTCCAGGGCCAGGTTTCAGGGGTTCAGGAGGACACGAAGTAGAAGAGAGTGTAATTCCTAGGTACAGGTGGCCAAATTGTATCTAATTTTATATTTTTAATCGTGCGCGCCTTACAGGCATATGCTATGAGCACCCTCCCGACAAGAGCTTAACGCCGGCCGGGGTCCACCGCTGGGACTGGGGCCCTGCTACCCCCCCAATATACAGGCAACTAAATACAAGATACAGATACCTCCAAACCCAAACCGTCCTGACCCGCTAGAGACACCGAGGCAACCCCACAAGCCAATACCTCCATGAGCAAGCAAACCACGAAAGCTAAGTACAAGTTCATCAACAGTAGGCACCCACCTGCACCACTGGCACCTAGCCAGGCCGCGGCAATCTCAGCACAAATAAAAAATCACTACCACTGGCAGTAAAACTCCAGTCTCGCACCAAAATTCCTCATCATATCATAACAAAATAAATCCACCCAGCAGAACCCCACCTGGCACCCAAGAAAGCGTTCCAGCACTAGTCCCCTAGGGGCCATGACAAAGGGGCGGTACGAAGCCAGTCTCCCCTAGGCAATCAGTCGAGGCAGGCACAAAACCAACCCCTTGCACCGTAATAACTAACCCAGGACACCCCTAGGGCCAGCCTTTCCATCATAGGTATCCCAACCTATGTAGAGTCATCCATATCCACCTCTTCTTCATGTTCCTCTGTATCCTCAAACTCTTGGGTAGCTGGACGGGGGCGAGAAGGGCAGACAGGTGAATGTGATTCGTGGGGGCCATCACAGTTCACACACCTGAGTGTGGTATGGCTGCAGGGACGGCCGCGAAGATGGTAGGTAGCAGTGGGGCAGGAGTGATCCCCAGTAGAGTGAGGGAGGAGGCACCAGTGGCAGGAAGCAGGCAAGGTGCATTTGATGCTATGGTGGCCAAACTTGTGACAGTTGGCACACTGGGTGTATTTGTTGAAGCACAAGCGACGTTCGGTACGGTAGGTATTGGAGAAGGCGGAGAGGCGTTTGCCGACGAAAGAGGGGGCCTTGGGTCCAATGATGGAAATAATAACAGTAGAGGCAAGCTTGCCGATCCGTGCTATATCAGAGGTAAGCCACCTAGGCTCTTCGGTAAGAGATAAGCCTGAGTTAAAGATGATAAGTTCTTGGGCAAGTGATGCCAACGAGGTAGAGTTAGCGATGCCATGCACCAGAAGTTGAGTGGCGGGGGTGTCGAGGTGAACGGTGGAGGCACCAGGAATGAGGTACAAGAAGATGCCAACTTTGCTGTTGACAGTCGTGGCTCTAACTATATCCATAGTGGTGAGAGTAACATGTCCATCCCAGAAGGAGACGGACTGGATAAAAGTGGAGGCCAAGGCCTGGTTGATGCTGTCGCGTAGCTGTACAGCAGTAATGGTGAGGGGGGTAGCATCTCGCTTGATGATGAGCCGACGTTCCCGCATGGTGAGGCCCTGTTTCTTTTCAGTAAGGGGCTTGGCCGAGGTAGAGGAGGGTTTGGCTGGCTTGGGGCCAGGCTTTGTAGGTTTCCGAGAGGGCTTCCTTGCCCTCCTAGCGACGGTAGCCCAAGAGGGAGGAGCTGCTGGGCCAGGAGGTTGGGCATGGGGAAGGGTAGGAGGTGGAGGAGGGACAGAGGGTTGCTCTGTAGTATCGGTAGGAAGTGCTGGCGGGGCAGTAGTAGGAGCAGGCTGAGAGAGAGCAGAGGCGCGAAGGTCGTCCAGTTCCTCAGTAAGGGCGGTAATCTGCTCGGTTAGCCCATCGGTCCCCTTCCTGTAGTCTTCATGCAATATTTGCATCATGTGGATTATAATGGGAAAGGCTTTTCCAGACATGTTTGGTGCTGTATATCCCGGTGACTCAAAGAACTCGTCGAACATCCTCATGAAGGCCCCGTTGGGCTTATCAAAGTCATCCTGTGAGTATCGTGGTAGAGAGGTAGTGGTGCCACTACGTGGGCGTTTAAGCAAGGGGGGGCCCTGAGGCCGGAAGATAGGTGATAAGCGACCCTGCCCACAAAACTGTGAGGCCCCGTCAGGCTGTGTAGGAGGTTGCGGAACGAGAGGGGGTGATGACCCCATGATGGGAGTCATGAAGCGAAACATTGACCCTGGTCGGGCCAAAGAGATGGTATCGTGGTGGATATGATAATTCCCTGGCACATAAGAAAGGGTGTCCAAATTGTATCTAAGTTTATTTATCCTAGTCCAAAGGAGATTACCAGATTGCGTAAAGAAAGTAAAATATAAGGGGGCACACCCCCTTATATAGATTGGAAATCCTCCTTGATCACTAATACAAAAGAAAGTCCTTGGCGTCGCGCGCAGCCGCGATTATTCCGCCAGGTTCCACCAGATTCCGTTGCGTGCCAACCGGTCCCAATCATGATACAAAGGAAATCCTACTATGCAACCAAAGAAACCAATCCCAATATATGCAACCAAAATTCCAATAACGGTCCCTACCCTATAACTGGGTGGCCGTGACAAAGGGCCGTGCATATTTTATCACTCGGTCCCCTCGGTCTGACCAATCCCCAACCAGTTCGGTCTTGCAACTTGACTGCCCGGTCAGTCTCAAATCTCTCATGGGACATGACCGAATTTTGACCAGACTACCTAGTCCAGTCTAGTCCATCGCCGACCATTCGGAACCCTGCATAGTTGTGGAAAATCGAATTTTATTGGCTCATCAGAATCACTCCTTTAGACTCCTATCCCACCAAATCCTACTCAGCTCGGTCCGGTAACCGACGACATTACTCCAACAATACGATCTGTGCAGAGCGCGGCCGAGACGAGGAAACGAAGAAATAAAAAGATCAACCAAGAGTACCACGATGTATGGAAGAAATAAACCAGAATATGAATCAAAAGAACCCAAGCAAGATTACGGATAACACTGGAATCAATCATTTCAAAAGAACTGATGGGGGACTGGACAAATAAAAGGGTGCAAGCGAAGCAAAGACCAGTCGGTAATTATTGCGGTAAACATCCACGGTGTTCATCGTAATAACGTAGTCTCTTTGAGATTTTCTTGAGTGATCCACGCAGCCAACTTGAAGAGTACGAGGTTGCACCCCTAGGTTGTCACTAAACAGTTTGGGGATATTTCCGCATGTGGGAGGTTTCCCGGCAAACTAGTATCTGAAGAGCGGGTTCGTCATAGGCCTTTGGGGTTTGGGGATTGGCACCGAGCCCTTCCAGGAGCAGCTTTATAACGCCCTTGCACCCATCCCTACTCACCCCCGACAGTGGCGTTCGGCAGTACAAGCAGGTATTAGGTGAGCCGGGGTTGATATTGCGTTCGAGGAGCAACCTCCGCAACCCCGAACTGCGCGATATCGTGGAATCCAATAAACCCGCTAGCAGTGTTCTCAGGCTTATGGGCACGACGAGATGGTAGAGCCGCCCAACTCACTAGAAGCAGCTTTGTGGATGCGTGTTGATCATACCGGTCAACCTGGAGTGCAAGTGATTTTGTGCGTTTCGTTAATCTCTTTCTAACGAACTCCCCAGTGTCATAACAGGAAGCATATTCGAGAAAGGGCCCTGCCCTTGGGGCCACCGGGAGGCTGGGTACAGGTCCTTAAGCCTGGGAACATTGAGGTATGTGAGACAAACCTCTGCGATTTTGGCGCGAGCACAGCCAAAAATATGGGGATGTCCGGCGGGGTACTCCAGGAGAGCCAAATGTGTCGACCGAACTTTTGACTCCCCCTCACCCATTAGGACTAGTCCTAGGCAGTAGCTTATTAACGTCCTTATCGAAGATACATCACAGGTGTCAAGACCCGTCGAACCCCCAACAATTGCCAGCGCATGACATAACTCCTTCGCCCTCAATGGTCGCTCAGACTGTGAGATCCACATCAGAAGCTCCATCCCTGCCTTCCCCCAGTCTCCACCCGGTGGCTTAATCCGCGCTAGAGTTGCAGCATAGGCATCACCCATCACCACACCATTTGTCATCAGCCTGTGTTTTTCTCCTGTGGGAAATGATTGAGTGGGCTAAGATTGCGTTCATGCTTATTAAAACCAGCAGAAATCTAGATACCTATCAGTAAAAAAACCCGGGGATAAATATAGATGGCATGAGATATTCCGCATACATTTCCGAAATCTTTTCGGAAATTGTCCGAAGAATTTCCTCTCTTAAATCCTAGCCCGTCGCCTCAGGTCTGGAATCATTGCTCAACCTCGTGATGAGATATTCCCTGATATCTTCCTCATTTTGTTTTATTCGGACCTCCCCGATTCCGGCAAAATATCTCTCTGCCTCATCCCAAATGTGTGGCCGACCAGTTAGGAATAGCCGAGAACCAGGCGATCCGAGAATGATCTGCGCTAGTGATTTGGAAAGCCCCGGCAGGTGCCCTCCGGGGAATTCATCCAACGCGTCGATGCAGATATAGCCCCGTTGAAGGGTACGAAGAGATGAGGTCAGCAGCGCAAGCATCTCACCAGATCCGAAACTCTCGACTGCCAATCCTCCCCTCTGACCCCTGATATACCGCCACGATTACATCCGGAATACGCCCCGGGCCGCGTACGGCTTGGTGGAGGATGGCACCTAACATGCCGGCTATGGACTGCTCTTCGCGAGCGTAGAAATCACAGTACAGACCCGCGACGGCACCCCGCCCACCATCACTTTTATCGAACAGCGTCCCAATAACTAAAGAGCTGCGGAAATAAGTATTTAGTCTCCCCCATTTGCAGAAGAGAACGTGTTCTCATACCTGGGGTGTGTTTCCCGAACCCCGAGATCACCAGAGCAAAATAAAATGGGGCTAGCCACCCCGCCCTCTCCAGTACCCCAATCGAGGAATCCATCTGTGTATAAAAGCCAATCACCACTCCGGTAAGGGCTTAGATGTCGAGAGTTGAAGATACTCATGTTGTTCGCCATGCCGAGAAAAGGGACGAAGGGGGGGCTGCGGGGAACAAGGAGAGACTACGGTATCATAGCAGGGGTGACGCTTTCGTACAAGACATGATCATTCCGTCGGTTAGCAAAATTACCCTACCTTGCAAAACCTTCATTACTAATGGTAGTAGAGTACCGGTACGGGTATCTAGATCGGGAACACCTTACCGTATTCTGCTTGTAGGCTGAGCCTCGTTTCTCCCGATGAGGAGATAGTATGTAACATCAACTTGGCGAGAGATTACCCCCCTCCTCAGAGTGCGTCCCACAACATCTTTCCGTCTCTCGCTTCAATGCCACCTGTCACAAATAGCTACAACAAATTTCAGCGAGAAACTCTATATTTTGTTCAATACTTGATTTGTTTTATGTGCTGTTTTAAGTATCTTTTGATACTTTGCTCGTTTATAATTTTTACACCAAATATATCTAACTTGTTGTACTTAGAGCCCTCCCGTTCTACCTTGGATATTGCAGGCTTCAACTGACAGCATTTCTAGTACACTTAATTGAGGGGTTACTCTTGGCTCCCAACTACACAAAACCACTCTCAGCTCTACTGTTCTTAATGGTACGGGTTAGTGGTCACAAGTAACTATTTTATCCCAGCAGCTCGTTTAATGCCCCCAGCACGAACACCTTACACCTGGTATGGGCCTACCTTTTTCGAGCTTACCGGTAAGCGTGCGACCTCCGTGGAATAATTACATGATTCTCTGCTATCTTTTACTTCGCTTACGTATTTTCCGACTGGTGGTTATAGCGGGTGACCAGACCGTACTACCCGCGGGCCGAGAGTAGCTAAGGAAGTTCTGTTTTCGAAAGATTGAGTTGTCGCGAACAAATAAGTTTCTGAAAATGCGAGTACAGGATTAATGGAGACATGCTAAGCAAACCGAGAGTCGACAGCGCCAAATTCTCTCGCTCGATACACCTATCATGCCTCTAACAGAAAATGCAGATCAAGGAAATCACAACAGCGCAGACCAGCATACGGTGCTAGCAACCAACCGGGCATGAGGCCAGGAAACGAAATGATAAGCAATGATCCCCAACCAACACTACACTGTAGAGGTTGAACCTGTTAGAGAGCTGGTAAAGGTTTTACGTAATCGCTATAAGATGGGTAGCACCTGCCTGATGCTATAGGCGACTCAACGCAGGGAGTTGATCAAACGACTGGGCAGGGTGGGGAAATCTCGGATACCGCGGAAGCAAAACTAGGGCGTGGTCAATAGTAACCTGGAATGTCTGAGGGAATTGTGGAATGGAAATACTAACAGGCTAGGCGAAAGGTTAGCAGGCATACCATATAGCGAAGCGAGATGTAATAAAACTCGAGTACTGACCTCCTATGATAAAAAAGTTGTCGCGGTGGGCATGATGAATTAGCAAGCCGAGTGGGGGAGCTGGCGGGGGAGAAAGGATCTACAGACAAGCTGGAGGGGAAGAAGGGCTAAGGGTCAGTTACAGCAAACAAGGAAGGAAAATAGGGGCTTGCATACAAACTAAGATAGGACAGGGGTAAACGGTTAGCCATCCATTATGACGGGCTATGGAATTCTGCGATGGATACCTCCTGTTGCGGGATGTGCAGGTGAGCTTTGTCAGGAATAGTAAGCGCTAACGAGGAGCAGATAGTTGTCGACTACGTACAATCTATAAAGAGGTAACAATCGCATGAGTGAAGTAGGAACAATAAACAATGGAAAGGGTGGAAGAAAACCTACCACCTAGCGTAGCAGAGAGGCAGGCCATAAGTTATTCGCTGGCCGCAGAGCCATTGGTGATGGTGTTTCACTTACATTCTGTAACCATTGCCGAACTAGGGGTCAAAAACTTTGTTGTGAGAAAATGGAGGTTAATCCTGTTCACTTACCCTCTACAATACCCCGAGAGCAAGTGTTCAGCTACTGTCCCATCCCACAGCTGAGGTCTGGGCTGTTCACGCACCTCCTACATCATATAGAGAAAGATGTCAAGAACTGTCTTATCCAGGGAAAGTGGTCGGTGGGGTACGCTTACATACTAGAAAAAGCAATGGATTAGAGGTTAATAATTCCCAAATGCAGGAAGAGGGGTTATAATAGTTCACGCACATGCTAGAAGAGATAGCGGTCGAGGAGTTAGTAATAACCGCGGGAGAACTAGGTTGCATCCAGTTAATTACCTCCTGTGGGGAGGGAGCGGGGGTGAGGTCAGTATGTATCAATTCCAGAAATAGTTCATGAGACGGCTCAGTTACCACCTACACCACCCCAGAGGCCTGAATTAAGCAGCTGCCACCACCGAGAACCATTATTGATCATGATCACGTACGCTCTAAAGCGCCCAATGAAGCGAAGGGTCAGCAATAGTCGTAACGTGGGACGGCCACTTAGCGTATGGACTTACATACTATGGCGCGAGAGGTCAGCAAACAGCTTGACAGGGAACGACCAGTGACCATGCTCACTTACAAACTGCAAGATTCAGCAAGTAAGGAGTCTGCAATTACATCATGTTGGAAGCGACACTGTGTTCACTTACCAACTACAATACTCAACAAGAAAGAAGTCAGCAATTACAACGTCAAGGAACCATCAGG
>LN890986.1:476812-505985 GCA_900010015.1 Tuber aestivum
ACGCGTCGGTGATCCTATCCACTTACTCGCTACAGCGCCCAGTGTGCCCCGGGTTAGCCATTGGCCTCTCCATCTACGTTGGTTCATCCTCCGCCCTTACCTTCTACAACACTCCCAGTGCACCCAATCAGTATCTTCCTTCTCTAGCCACCCCCGATAGTACTATTCACTTACGCCCTACCGCCTCCAGTGAGCCCAAGGTCAGCGTTTATCTGCCTCCTATTTGCGGCCGGTCCTATTCACCCACCTTCTGAAACCCAACACGCCTTGGATGTTAGCCCTTCTCTCCTCCCCGAACGGTAATGCCCCCCATTCACTCACCCGCTATATCATTCAGTAATCGTTTGGTAAGCTATCTGCCTAGTTTTAAATAACATCTTTTGTTACGAACCAGCTATTGAGCCCCCGTTGCTCCACTCTCAGCTATTCCCTTCAGTGTCTTTGCTATTCATCAAGCTTCTTACCTCCTACACCTCTGAATATCAGAAAACCTCTGTTTTTTATTCCGTGATCCTGAAGTCCGACTTACACTCTACGGTCACCAGGCAGATGACGGTCAGTCCCATTTCCCGTTTAACAGCGAGAATCCAGTCTCCTAACCTTCTATAGCTCCAACTCCCTGCCATCAGCCCGATTTCACTGCTACAATAAATCGCGAACTTCGACTTACCCTCTGTGACGCAAAACCAGCCTACCATTAGCTTTGTCTCCACGTAGTGACCGTGATATACACGTACTGTCTATCGAAGAATGTGAAATTTCTGTTAGTGATGCGCCACCCACTTTGTACGGATTGCTCCTTACAAGCGATATGTTATACGCCTTGCCGTTAATAAAAGCGTCCACTCCCTTCTTCACTAGCATCTCCGAAATGGAACCCTCTTTGCGGAAAGCCGCTACGTTCAATGCGGTGCCGTATCTTTCAGATCTTTCCCCCTTATCTACCCCTTCCTTCAATAAGCGCTTTACTACCGACTGCTGCCCAAACCACGACGCTATGATCAAATGTGTGAAATCATTAGGGAATCGGTGTAATCGGTGACCAGTTTCCCAATACACCTTAAGCCATGTTAGAAATTTGATGGATCCATGTCGGCATATCTGTTTGGTCAACTCGAATAGCTCGTTCTGCCGATCCTGCGAACCCCGGAAGTGTCCTGCCCAATATGTAGCAGCGTAATCGAGAAGGGGATATTTCTCGACATAGTCCTTGATCGCCTGTGTTCTGCCTCTCCTAGGAGTAGTCGCCGGATTCATTTCTAAAGGGTCATTTTCAAAGTCTTGTAGCGAGAGATAAGAAATACAAATATCAGCCAATACAAAGTTAGAATCTGCGGGAGATAGGGTATACTGCCAGTCCCCCTTGCTAGCCATTGGCCCCTTTATCAGAAACTCCCTGGCCGTTTGGTGAACCAGGTAAACCTTTGAATCAATTATCCGCACGAAAAGCCCGCACATATTCTTGACCGTTGTTTCGCTCTCAAGGGATAAATCTCCAAGATCCTCGAGAGCTGTGAGATCTCGCCTGATCCTAAATGCTAGATTGATTTCCCGTAGAGTAAGTGGCCTTACTGCGGCTAGTACTATGTGTAGGATTCGCCGTGCTACGTTGAGGTCTTTGCTTTTATCAAGGATCTTGGTGTATAGATCCGGTAGATTGCGCGGAGCGGCGGAAACAATATCCGTAAACCTCCCCTGCGAGTCATCCTCACTCTCCTTCAAAATGTCCAGAACCAGAGAAACCCAAAGAAATGTCCGATCTGCCGAAGATTCGAGGATATTGCGCAAGTATCCAAGGCCACCAGGTCGTCCCCAGTATGTCTCAAGCTTCCTGATACCCTCATCAATGAAGCGACTAACATCGGCAGATATAGCATTGGTTTCGTCCTCCCCTCGCAGCCGGATCGTCGCTGTATGCACCCCAAGCTCCGCCGCGATTTCGTGGTATGGGCGACTTGTGAGAAGGAATTTCAAAGGTGTATTTGGTGGCTGTGATTCCGGAAGCCTTGCAATACGACGGATGAACTCAACTCGAATCCCTTCTTCGCACTCGTCCAGCGCATCAAGCACACATATTACCTCCCGACAACCTGCCTCCGCCACAGCCAGAACCAAAATCTCCCACAGGGTTCCCAGCTCCTCCGTAAACCTCTTGCCTTTAGCCCGAAACGCTTCCTCGGCGTATCTCCACAGTTCGTTTCTCTGTCGGAAAAGCTGATGTAGTATAGCGCAAAGGGCGAATGTTGGTCTCCGCTGCTCATCATTGTCATCCTTGAAAAAGAAATAGCAAACGATGGCGTCTGGCCTGGTTTTCAGATGCTTCGCGAGGAATGCAGCGATGACGGATTTTCCGCAACCCGGGTCTGCCGATAGCCAGAGGAGGGCTGACTCCCTTTTCCCTAACCAGTCCTGGTACTTTTGATGTTCCGTTACCCAAACACATGTTCGCTCGGCTGGCTCCCGAACCCGACCCAAATGCGACTCATATCTGGAGGTGTACAAGCATTGTAAAATATCGTCCTCACGAGAGGTTGTGTTCGTGCTGGCGAAATGATTAGTAGTGTTACCAGAGTTGATGTTACCGGAGTTGATTTCGTTATTAGAACCGCTGTTCCCGCTATAATGGCCTTGAATGTTGCTACCCGCCATCAAACTAGGAATGTAGCTACCGATATCAGTTATCCAAAGGGAGAAGGGGTACCAGCGAGAATCCCAGAAAATACGTTTGGAGTGAGGAAATTCCCTCGGAAGCGGCGCTTGCATGTTGGTTACTCATCTTGTCGCCCGGTGCTGGATTTTGAAAACCCTGCTTGTATTGACGGTGGAATTGATGCTCTTCGATACTCGTAGAGATAATTGTTAAGATAGGAAAGCAAAGTGGGATGAGAGAAATGGAAAAACTGGGTAGCCATGGGGGCTACCCTTTTGGCGGGAGTTTGCATGTTCTTGGTGCCACCATACTGTACTACTTAATCAATGACACCCCACCATCTTCTAACTTACAGCCAACCTTTCATCTCATTGGTAGTCTACCGACTGCTGCCAGTATGGTGTGTCCCAACATAACATCCAGGATACCATTTTTAGCCTAGGCGGTCTCAACTCATGCAACTCCCATAATACCTGGGGGGGATTGATTTCTTACTGGACAGCGCAGTTAAGCTAACGTTGCCAGACAAGGTGCTCAGTTTAACGCTTTAATGTGTACATGCATATTTTGGCCAGGCTGGCCAAGTACGCTGAATCCGTTTGACATATCACATTTCTCGTGAGTGCTGAAAACCGCAGCACAGCCCCCCTCCCCTCCCCCACGATGGAAGAATAATTCCGCATTCCGAATTGATTACCAGCAAACACCAAGTACGAGCACCAGCACCTCCTATGCTGGGTCAGCCAACGTTCCACTTTCCTGCAAGAACAGCAACCCTCAAAATCCCGTACTCAACCCGAGAGACTGGTTTCTAGACATATTTGATTCTAGAGCCATTCGCACGAAGATAATCCCCTAACCACCAGCCATGCCGGCACCGGTAAGTAATTGCCCTTCCTTGCCGGCAGCTATCTCGGTTGAAACATTTTATTTTGCGAGTTGGGGGCCTGTAGGCGCTGGGTAGCAGGGATGCTATTTTACAAGTATGTTAGCATAATTAACCGGACATCACGATGCAACGGTACGGACATCAGTCTGAACACTCAACCTCTTGATTTATGCCTACCCAAGCAACAAAAACCCATTTGAAAATAAAATAAATACATACGGTACAGTAATTAGAATTAACTTTTTGTGTACCAGCCGTTTGCCTCCATAGTTGCCTCAATTCTTTGTTCCGGTAGGGGTGTGGTGAGTTCGGATGCGGGAGGCAAGGCTGCCGTGTTGCATCATCGAGCACTGCCGGGCGGACTTGATGTTCGGCTAATTATGCTACCGTCCGATACTAAACTACTGGATCGGCTGGATCGGCTGGATCGGCTGCCATCGGGTGAATACTGGCACTGCCCGAGTACTCGAGTACACTCATTTCATATCCACCCGGACCGGGCTGTCGTTTCCTGAGGAGAAATTTTGTACCGGTATTACCGGCCAAAATCTACAGTTTGTAAAAACGGAGTGGTTATCAAAATCTTTACTCGAGCATTCAAGTTTGCAAAATCGTCAGGTGAGCTATCTGTTTGAGACCCAGAATCATGCACCTTCTTCACAAGATCGGACCCTCTGGACAGCTCCATCTCCCAGGAGCCAACTAGAGCGAATACTGTCCTCCGCGGTTCCTTGCTTTTCCATTACCCACGATACTCAAGTAATCCCTAGTCGATAGTATAGTAGCTCCTATTCCCAGCTTCTCAGCTGCCCCTCCAGTACTGTATCCGAATAGTTTAATAACACAACAGTCTAGAACCCTATCCTTGTGTTACCTGCGACCGGATGCTTTTTTTTCTTCAAACATGTCTGCTAACTTATTGGTACACAGCAGCACAAATCACATGACTGCTAATCGACAATGACATTGAATCAACACCGATTCGGAGCGACTAAATTTACCACACTTACATGACAGGCCCGATAAGTAAGCAAGATGCGAGTTGAAGTCTGCAGCCGGTGGAAATCCAGAACCTGGTCTCCACATCCGGTCATTCCAAATTGGCGTTATTAAACTCGTAATGATAATATTATGGGAACAAATAGTAGGCCACAAAGCCACAATCCCACCCACCAGTGAGAAACTACCCACCGTTAAACTTCAATCTGGCACTAGCTGGTTCAATTGCTATGCGGACAGTCCACAACCCTAACCCACCAATCTCTCGCCATTCAACACTTGATTCTGAGTCTCCACAATGAAGTGAAAAATACTACAAAATAATTGCTTGTTAAGAGTAGATTTGGGACATGAGGGAGTATTTGAGCGTGTGGGAATTTTTTTTTTAAGAGGGCACGTTGTTTTTTTCCTTGTGGTATGGGAGGGTTAGGGGTCTAGACTGTCCGCACAGCAAATAAACCAGCGAGTAACTTATGATACCGGATTCCCCACCCATCCTCTCTGAAAAATACCGGGAAACCTACCTCCTTGCATCATATGAGTGAGCACGGATATACCCCCCATCCTCTTCAAAAGAAGGAACAAAAAACCCCCCCGGAAAAGGGCATTCGGCACTAACCAAGGCACCATTCTGGGAAACTCTCAGTGACTCCCGATGCACCCCTGAGACCGCAGACCAAACCCCAATCCGTCTGCTCCAACATTAGTTTTTCGGCTATGATACTCCAAACTCCCACCTCCCCTACCACCCAGACCGCAAGGACCAATTCAACCCTAGCAAATCGCCATCTTGGAGTACAGCGCCCCGGGTCGGCCAAACGACACCCTATCCCGCTCCAGGCCGGGCCGAACAGCATAGCTGACACCCACCGTTATCCCCCCAAACTACACCTCTTCTTACACCGTTACCACCCGAGGGATCCAAGACCGAGTGACACATCATGCCCACACCCACCAAGTAATATCTGACAGCGGTATATCTCTATTACCAAACCTCCGTCGCCACGATACGGTACGTCGCCAACAATCCAAGCCCCAACACTAGTGAGGATCCCCTCTCTAACTCGTTGAACCAAAGAAGTGAATGAGCCAAGCTAAATAAGACTTACCAAGAATGTAAAAATCCGGAAATCTCAATTGAAGGACAACGGTAGGAGGGAATATTCCTGCTTAGTAGGGCACGTTGTATTCTCCCCTCCTCCCCCCACCACAGCTGAATCCGGGGTCCTGATTTTGGGGAAAATTGTCTTGTGGCGGGTTTGTGCAATTGATTCACCAGGTTGTCCGACCGGCCTCTCGGTCCGACGCTCGTACCATAGTAGAAGGTTGTACGAAATGATTGAAGAAGCGAACGAAAGGTCAAGAGCGCACAGCACAACGATCACATACGGTCCCACCGCACTCTCAGAAAAGCCATCCGTAAGCGGTTCGAGCCCGTTTCCCAGCACCAGCAAGGAAGGAAGCAGGACAAGCATCACGCCCCCTGAACCAAGTAATGACCCAAACCGCCCACCGCAATTGGGTGTCGTATTATCTCGGAGTATGGTATCATAGAAAGAAGTAAGCAACGCCTCGCAAATATACATGTAACATGATGAAACCCACCTCATCAAAACACCCAATCCCCACCACCACCACACAAGCGCTCGCCCGGGACGAAAAGATGGGAATTCTTTAGGTGTGAGAAGGAAGTAGGTATTACGTCGATGGGGTGAAAACCGCCCCGAAAAGAGAGAAACACAGTCTTAGTGTATGGATGGAATATCCCCCCACAATTAGTGTTCCCGACGGACTAACTACTAATAGTCCGGCCTATAGGCCTATGCTAGGACGAGGCAGGCCGCTCCGACAGTGATCCTAGGCGGGTATAGGCTAAACTCAGACAGCCCGCAGAAGCCTATCAGGCCTAGTAGGAGCCTATAGGCCCCCATGCGGGATTTCGAACTGATTGTTTTAAGGGTGGCTAGATTCGTTACAAATTTCGCACTAAATTTTCATTTATATCTCCACTTATTCAAAATAACTAGATTAGGAGTGATTGACAACAAACTCAAAAAATTCTGGGCAATTCACCTGCAGGTTCTCAAGCACAGTCCTATCGCACAATTCTTCCCTCACATTTGGGTTCTTCCGCTGGAACTCGACTGAATCGGCCAGTGAACGTAACCGGTACTGCTGATCCAGCCCTTTTACACCTCGGGGGTGTTCATCAACAGAGATCAAATTCATATCACTACACACACTTAGGACTATGAGTGGTGTTACCGACACTCGTTCTAGTCGATTAGCACCAATTCGTAGAATTTGTGTAGGCTTTGTACAATTTACCATTCTCAAGGGAGTACCCTAGAACAGTTTAGTAGAATGAAATATGAGCTGAAGGGAAGCCAGACTTCTGAAGAGATTACAGGCCCGGGTTCATAGGATAGGTGAGGCCAGGTCACATAGGCCGGCCCAGCCTATCAGGGGGCAGATAACAAGCTTATGCAGTGTTCCCAACAGTCCCGGGCGTCCCGGGCCGGGTGGGTAAGGACGGCAGGGCATGGCGTCTGTCTTTGACAAAGCTCCTGCATGTGTGCCTCTGGTCCACAGCAGGAGTATACTGCCAACAAAGGTGTGGAGATCTCGGATGCCGCAGAAGCAAAACTAGCGCGGGGTCAATAGTAACCTTGAACGAGGGATGGAATGGTGGAATTGGACTACTGAAAGGCCAGCCGAAATGTTAGCAGGTATGCTTTACAGCGAGGCTAGGTGTAATAAAAGTCTATGACTCACCTCCTATGGCACAAAAATAGTCGTGATGGGCACGATGAACCAGCAAGTCGTAGGAGGGGGGGATGTGGGAGAAATTATTTACAGACAAGCTAGGAGATAAGAGCTAAGGATCAGTTCGATCAAGCAAGGGAGGAAGAAAGCAGAGGCGTACATACAAACTTAGTGGGGAAAGATGTAAACTGTTAGCTTTCCGCTATAGCGGGCTATGCAGTTCTGTGATGCATAGCTCCTGTTGCACAACGCGATGGTGGGGTTGTCAAGAATGGCCAGAATTAACGAGGAGCAGATAGCTGTCTACTACGTACAATCTATGAAAGAGGAACAATTGTATGAGTCGATTACAATAAACAAGGGGAGAAGTGGGAGGAGACCTAAAAGTACCAGCTAGCATAGCTGAGGATTAGGATGGGGCGGTTGCAGAACGATGGTTGACAGTGGTGGTTCACTTACCGGCTGGAATAATTGCCGAGCCAGGGATCAGAAATTGTGCCGCCGGAAAACCGAGGCCAACCAGGTTCACTTACCCTCTACAATATCCCGAGACCAAGAGGTCAGCAATTGTCCCATCCCACAGCCGGGGGCGATGCTGTTCACCCACCTCCTAAATCACATACTCGTGCCAAGGTTGCAGCTAGGGCGCTGCAACCCCTGAAAATTCGCTGGCTCAGTTTTCGGGGGCATCCATACTTTTTCGAATTAGGGGCTGAACCCTAAAGCGTCCCCCGTTCCAAATTATTTGGTGCACAGTAGAGACGTCCGGAACCATATAACAATCAACAAGGTAGAGGCGAACAACCGCCGAATGTAAGAACCAGGGTTATGATAGTTCACTTACATACCACAAGACAAAGTGGACGAGGAGTGAGTAATCATCCAGGCAGGACTAGGTTAGATCCGGATCAACTACCTCCTACGGTGGTGAGCGAGCGGGAAGAAGTCAGCAACTATCAACCCGAGCAATAGTCCACAATAGGCTACGGCAGATTTACTACATATAACACGCCGGAAGGCTGGATCAACCAGTTGTCTCCACCGAAAGTGCTATTAATCATGACCACATACACGCTAAAGCAACCAGAAAAGGGAGAGTTTAGCAAGAGTCGTGACCGGGAACGGCTACTTATCGGATTCACTTACATACGATGGCCCGAGAGGATAGCAACCACTCCGACAGGGAAAGATCAGCAATCGTGTTCACTTACATACTACAACATTCAGCGAGCGAGGGGTCAGCAATTACTTCGGATAGGAAGGGACACTCCCTGTTCAGTTACCAACTACAACACTCAATAAGAGATATGTCAATATTTACCTTGGTGGGGAACGATGGGTGACCTTATTCACTTACCTCCTGCAAGACTCATGGAGAGATAAGTCAGCAGTTGCCTTATCCGGGAACCGTGGGCAACCCTATTCACCTACGCCCTACAAGACCCAGGGAGAGATAAGTCAGCAATTGCCTCGTCCGGGAATCATTGGTCATCCTATTCACTTACGCCCTACAGCACCCAACGAGAGATAAGTCAGCAATTTCCTCATCCGGGAACCGGCGGTCATCCTCTTCACTTACCACCTACAACACCCAGCGAGAGATAGGTCAGCAATTGCCTCGTCCGGGAACCGTCAGTGATACTATTCACTTTCCTCCTACGACACCCAGTGTTACCAACGGGCTAGGCCACTAGTAGGCCGCTCGATAGGCCGTAGGCTGGGACAAGGCAGGCCGCTCTGATGATGAGCCTAGGCGGATATAGGCCGAACTCAACGGGCCTGCAGAAGCCTATCAGGCCTGGTTGGAGCCTACAGCCCTGCAGGGTTCCGAATGGTCGGCGATGGACTAGACTGGACTAGGTAGTCTGGTCAAAATTTGGTCTAGTCCCATGAGAGATTTGAGACTGACCGGGCAGTCAAGTTGCAAGACCGAACTGGTTGGGGATTGGTCAGACCGAGAGGACCGAGTGATAAAATGTGCACGGCCCTTATGCAAAACCTCAGCTGTTATGTTAGTGTATCTTTGAGTTTCGCCCAACCTGTCTGAAAGTAGATGTTTGTTTTGAATTTGTGGGGGACCAAGTTAGCCTATGGTGGAATGTCCTAGTACTAGAGGTGAAGAAATTGATATAAAAGGCGTCTATGGTGATATGAGGAGAATATTGTTTTCCCTATCCAAAGTCAAGTTTGGTAACATTTCCTACGTTTGTTTCGCTTCCCTGGTTTTTTCATTGTGGGAGAGGCTGATTCTCAATTATTTTTAACATATGGTGGTAGTCGGTTCTTAACAGTTCTATTTTCACTATATCTCATCAAATAATAGGAGTCAGACTACTCTCAGATCCTGTCTTTCGGACTGGTCAGAAACTGGTCTAGACTAGACTGGACTGTGTAAGGTAGTCAAGTCCAGTCCGCATGATCGATCGGGATTGAAGGTCCAGTCAAGCCCCCAAGACCAGACCGGTCCGACCATTGGGAACGCTGCAGCCCTGCAAGTGGGACTTTTAGAGCCGATTGTTTTAAGAATGGCTAGATTCCTTACAACTTTCATTGTGGTTTATTATTTTATCTATATCCTCAAGTGATTGAAGTATGATAACTATGCGATTACCGGTCCACAGCTAGCCCAACAAAGTCCAGGCAATCTCCCTCCAGATTCTCCAACGTAGTCCTGTCTCACAATCCTTCCTTCAGATTTAGCTTCTTCCACAGGAATTCTATTAAATCCATCAGTGAATGTGCCCGCTCTAGTTGACCTAGTTCTGCCAGACTTCGAGGATTTTCATCAACCACGAGTAAATGCATACCACCGCCCACATATAGGATCGGTGCCTGATACTGTTGGTGATCTTGCTGATACTCGTTCCATTCTACTCGAGTATTAACACCAACACGTGGGGTCTGCGTAGGGACTATATAGCTTGCTGTTCTCGCGGGAATAACATGGGCTAGTTTAGTAGCATGAAAGATGAGCCGAACGGAAACCAAAGATCTGAAGAGATTGCAGGCCCGTATTCATAGGTCCGGCTTGGCTAGGCCATGTAGGCAGGGCCGGCCTATCAGGTGGCAAGTACTTAGCCTATCTGAACTACAGCTGGGCCTGGCCAGGACAGGCCCAGGCTTTTCAAAGCCTGCAGGCTCCAGCCGGGCTAAATCCCCCATAGTCGTGGTAGGCCGGGCCCGGCTTCGGTTCAGCCTGGCCTACCTGGCCCGTTGGGAATACTGGTTGTGTGAATCCAAGTAACTGATTATTC
The DNA here is from genome assembly GCA_900010015.1 of Tuber aestivum. Lineage (NCBI taxonomy): Eukaryota > Fungi > Ascomycota > Pezizomycetes > Pezizales > Tuberaceae > Tuber > Tuber aestivum. The sequence goes on from LN890986.1 coordinate 487,371, forward strand.
TGATCCTACGACTCTCGGAGGTTTTAGGCCAAATGTCAACCCCCCATCTTAAATTATCCCCTACTCCGACCCGCATCAAAGGGCCCACCGCTGTTCCTAATGAGTGCTATACTTATTATTATGAAGTGCCGATCGGAGTGGAGGTATGACACTAAAGAGGAAGAAGCGAAAGCATATTCTGTATTGTAGTTGAAGCCCTGCTTGACTTCTGGATCTTCCGGCACTGTGGTGGTTTAAATAGAAAACACAAGACTGCTCTATCTATCCAAAAGACGGCACAACTTTATCACATTCCCGATATCCAATGTGCTCCTTTCCTAACTCAACGTACATCTCCGGAAGATACTCCATTACCGAGTTCCGAGTTTTCCGAGGTTCTTTCATCTGCCTGCAGATTGTAAAAGCCGGGAACAGACTGAGGGCTGAGGAACAATGCCAACAAATAAGCTTTCCACAATACCTAGTGTCTAACATGAAACATAAAAGAAACAAAACTGAAAATAAGCTAATATAACTGAGATATTTTAACCGAGGGACTTCCAGTCGTCCATGTGAGTACCGGTGATTTTCAACAATACTGAGACTGCCAGGACGATGGCTCACTACTCGTGTGTGTTTTGCTGCCCCTTCTCTTTGGGGCTTTTCGGAGTCGCCTTCCTGGGCGCTACTACGCCTCAGACAGTTGAGCACTCTACTAGCCACCATTATCCTACTGGGTACTGTGAAATGAGTAGCATAGTAGCCTAAAAAAAACTACCCTCATAACGGATGGTGATAAAAGATTATTCCAACCTGCACAACCCAAGCCAACCGCCGCTCCTGTTATTACCCAATCCTCGTGATGCGATGTCGATATCTTGAGTAAATTTGTGCAATAGAAAGAATAGGTAATGGGGGAATGAGGAAAGAATGATACGCAGGGACGATATTGCGGCTCCCTGCCCCACTCTGCACAGTTTACCCAACATCGGTCTATTTGCAGTCCCCCATGCCCTGGAACCAGCACGGCCTGAGCCCACTGCGTCAATAATGGATTGTCACCTGTTATTCATGGGTTTTGTGGGTACTTGTGATTTATCTGCACTAACCGTGAAACCCCCGAGAATCCACGCTCTCCGGATTTTGACCCAAAGAGCCTGAGAGGGAATCCATTTCCTCGTAATCACGACAGGCGCTATTCTAGCACTTACCAGATGTAGTTACCAAAAGCTCGGCTGTACTGTACTGGTGTAGTGTGGAGCACCAGGCACACATTCAGCCCTGTCCAGACTAGTAAACACTAGCCTACTGGAGCAATCGTGATTACGCTCCGTAGGCATAATTTTGTTTTCAGAGTATTTGCAATAGCGGGCATCCTAAAGTGTGCACACCCGCGAATTTCCAGTAACTTACGACAGCATTGATTCCTAATGACGATAGGGGTGGCAAGGGATTTTTAAGGGCCTATTTGGTGGGAACGGTAGGCATCGACCATTCTGTTCAGTGATGATTTTATCTGGAGAAATAGTTGTCTTGGCATGTTCATAACGGAAGGAGACAGTCGGTTTAATGGTGAAACGAAACGGCCGTATCCAAATAGGCCCTAAGAATTACGTATTCTGGGAGCTAGCGTTGCAGATGAAAATGACCGAAGGGATTAGGAGTAAGTTAATCGCAAGCGTCTTGGCGGCCCACCCCGCCATACAAAAGTAAGCTCGCTAACACCACCTACAAACACAGCTACCCTCTCCACCAACGCGCTTGTTTTCTCTACCTTGTTTCACCTCCCAACCACCCTAACCACCATTCCCAACGGCCTTCCCCCCCGAGAGATTAGCAACATAACATACCCTAGGTTTGTCAGCAAAAACTTTCATCTATTTTCTTTGCTGGTTCATGCAACTAAATTCCGATTCTAATACCCAACAGGCGTGCAGCCGCGAGGATCTCTAGCCGCCACTGTGTTCCTTTTTCCATATATCTCACATATCGTTTAGGTCCGGATATATGCCCTGCTCAGTCATCTTATTCTAGGAGGCCAGGCCCTAACTGACACTGAGATAATTAAGAGAACCCCGGGTACCCCTTTCCCTACCTCTTCCCAACTTACTTTTTTTCGCTTTCAAAACTGTCTCTTGCTCCCCTTACCGCACTCAACATGTCAGCCACATTCGGGGTTACCGGGGAGCCATCTTGGAAGCAGAACCCAGTTCCAACAATTCAGAACACTCCACAACCACCGACCCATCCCAGCCAAGCTACAACTAGGCAGTTTTCAAGGAACGATCCAGTTACGAATGATGGCGAACCCTCAGCTCCCCCTCGTCATACGGAGGCCGGTAACACCAGGCCCCTCGGAGCAGTCGAGAATCAAGCAGCTCATACCGGTTTGCCTGTTGGAGTGGATCCGGAACCCAACCTGGAGAGTGCTCTTGAAGGGATACCCGCCGAACATGTACACAGCTTCACTACAGTTGAACAGGTACTCGGAATCATTGCAGAGACCCAAAGCTCTCAGAATGATGTTTTCTGCCCTTATCTGGCCTTTCTTAACACCCCAGTCGATGGCCTACACAGCTTCGATTCAGTTCAATCAGCGGGTATTAGGAAACAATACTTTGAATCCACCCACGTCCTGATCATCAAACTGCCTTCTGGGCCCCACGAAACCGTTACAGCGGGCGTTCGAAACTGCATCAATCGTAATGCAGTCCTCATGGGCGGTGTTGACCGAGAGCTGTCAGACATCGGATCTAAAACCTATAAACCAACGCGTACCATATATAGCGACTCCTGTAAAGAGGGCGATGAGGGGATCCTGCCACATCAGAGAAGGGGCGGCCAGGGTAGCTGGCCTACGCTCATCTTTGAAACTGGAGTCTCGGAGGCTTTGGGAAGGCTGCAACAAGATGCCCGATGGTGGTTTGAACAGAGCAATCACTCAGTCCATGCTGTGATTGTTTCTCATGTCCTTTGTGATGAGCGGATTATCGACTTGGAGATTTGGCGCATGCAACCAATCCAACATCCAAGACCAGCAACAAGATCGAACACATTTCTGGAGCCACGCTGCGATCACCGCCTCCGTATTGATTGCTCTACTACGCCAGCAACCACGACCGGCGCTGTTCCATTTTTCATCATCAGTTTTGAGGCGCTGGTCCTAAGACCGAGGGCTGAGAATGAGACTGATTTCCTCCTGACGCAACAGGATATTGAGTATATTGCAACGGTTTTCCGTGCTAGTTTATGAGAGCATCTTCTGACAACCTCCTTATCGCATAACTCTGAGCGCCTTTACCAGCTCTAGAAAGCTGTTGGTCATGTTTCAATGTATTATAGTGTTTTTTTTTTTTTTTCGCTGCTCCTGTGCTCCGCGTTTCCTGGTCGTACCACCTGTTTTTGTTAAAATGAATCTGTGATCGATACCAAGATAACCTTTCTTGCTTCTATGGATAGTTCTACGTCATCATAGGCCTTGGAGATTTTAATGTGGTACTTTTTTTTTCGCTTTTCTCAGATGGTTTTTCCGGCAGCATCCTCGGCAAAGGGAATGCTGTAGTATCATGGTTGGGAATTCACAAACTACAGGGTAACAACCCGAGCCCCTTATATATCTGTGATTATATTTAGGTCCTGCTATTAATACTTTGGACATAAAATAACGTGACAACTGTGTCAACCAATGTCCCCCGAACAGCTTCTAAGGGATTTTTGCACTAGTTTACCGCGAATTACCCAAACAACACGCCCTACAGATACCAGATAACGGGTTCCCCTATAGCCCCCGGTGGTCCCCAGTATTCCCCTGCCGCCCATTGGAGTCCCCTGCCGCTCCCTGTGATGCCCCGCCGTCCCCCTTTTCAACTGTGTTTCACCCCGTCGGGCCCGTCTTCCTACCCGAAGACAGCGGTCTTCTACTTTTACTGCCCGGGATGCACCGCACATGGCCGTCCCATCTAGTCCCGTCCAGGGCCCTTGGCAGTCCGCCGGTGGGGCCCCGCCGGGGCCCCGTGCGTCTGGGAACACTAACCCATACCGGCTGGCTTTGAGCTAGAACCCCCGCGCATCCGCTCTGAGGGCACTTCCAGAATGTACAGCATGTTCATTCCCCGCCAGGACACGACAGGGTATTTCTTCCGTCATCTTGCCCGCAGTCAAGAAAACCGTTGTAACAAGTATAAATTATATAGCCCAAGAACAGGTGGGCAACAAGAGAAAGATATCAACCATCCCTAAGCAGACCATCCATAGTGTTTCCGAGTTTACTGATTGCAGAATCACATCCGTAGACCATACTCGAGAGCCCACTGTTGCAAGCATCTTCCCATCAACTGGGTCGTAGGAGTTAAATTTCTCCCCTCCCCCAAAGCTATTATTGTGCAGGCCTTTTTGGCAGTTGTGTTGGGAGGTACAGATACCCACGCTTGGGGCATGTATGGTGTTCGAGGTGGCTGGGTTCAGGGCATTCCTGTTTAGGGTGTTGGCATATATGTTTTCCTTCTTAGCTAGCTTTCCTTCTCTCTTTAGGTAGTATCTTTGATCATCTCTTCTCCACCTCTGTCACGGTCCACGTTCCACGTCACAACAGGCCTTGGAGTTTGGGTTTAAATGCAGGGGTAGGAGACCAGTTCGCGCATCCGGATTCTGAGTACTCTGATTCAGGGTATCTGATATTAGGCAGCATGTGTGGATCAGGCTTTTCCCGGCTGAGCAAAGCCAGGGGGGTCGCATTTGGGCCGCAGACTGGGGTTCAATCCAGATGAATTCAGAATTTGGTGGCGAGGTTGGGCATTAGTTCTGTGGTATGGAACACGGGTATCCTTTTTTCATTTTCTAGTATGAGCCTGTATAACTGGCGGAGGTGTGAATTGATCGTGGTGTTTGGAGATACTCGCTGCGCTTGGTCATCTATGGCTGGAATGATTGATATCTGGCATTTCATCAAGTTCCCAAGGGACAGAATTCTTTTCGTGCATTAGGGTCACTTATGATGACCCCGTCAAGCATGTTGGATGCGGGAATTCGCCGTTATGTGCGAGCATGGCGACAGAAGAAGTAGGCCCCTGCGGGCCTTCCCATATATAGTGTCAACATCCAACAGATGCTTATGCACCCTCATTACCTCCGTAAAACCTAGCCCCTTATTAGAAACCACTATTTGACATCAAGATCCACATAATTGAACGGAACGTTACAATGTTACAAAAACTCCAGTCGAAATTCCCAGTTCCAGTGGTCCCAGTGTCTACTGCGCAAACACTGCCAAGATAGGCAAGTTCCCTGCGATTTCCGCGTTGCAGTCATGCAGGCTCACTGCATTTCCTCACTGCCAGTGTTAAGTAGGACAGGAGAAATTGTCAATTTTATATGTTGAATTCCTTGTGAATCCCTTCAGTCTGATTGCAATTACAAAAATAAAACCCATTGTGCTGCTTTGCAGTGGTTGTTCAAACTTCTGCATTTTTGAATGGAAACCCGGGGGGGCCTGTCTATTTTCCCACCCAGATCGTACAGTATCGTCTGGGTCGGCGTACGAGGTGATAATGCCAGGATTTCTCCGGCCCCCCACTGTTTCCCTCCCCGCAGCTTCAGGATGGTCCACTGCACAGATCCCCCGCACCGCCGAAATCCTGGAATCTTCAACCTCCATGGTGCGGCACGAAAACTTTTGGTTAAGTTAGATGTGATGTGGTCGAAGCGTCTTACTCCTCAGATGTCGTTTCATCGTGTGTATCAAGAGTCAAGAGATTGAACATGTTATGAGATATATAATAAAGCATAGTTTTTCCGGAAGAAGTCTCAGAGATTTCAGGAATGATAGTCAAAGTTGCCAAGTTAGAGATTAGGACCTAGTGGAGAGTTGAGACGATAGTGTGTCGCGCTGTGAAGACCAAGTTAATCTAATTTATCCACCCTAGTACCGCCTAACTGGCATACGTCTGGCTACCCAACAACCCACAAGATGAACAAAACACTACCGGAGCGAAGCTAGGTATGAGGGAAGGAAATTTTAGTCTGTGAGAGGAGAATCAGATCAAGTGTTAGGGGATATTGCTTTTGAGAGAGTCGAGGCATTATAAGGTGTGATAATAATGGGATAAAGGAAATATTTCAGGAGGACATAATTGTGTATATATAGGACCCCTGTGATGAACATGAGAATGACAAGGACCACAAGACACTCTCTCTCAATCATAGGCAATATTTTCATTATGCATTATCCAAAGCTATTGCTCCCTCCGGTCCAATGTCATAAGCGGAGGGGCCTACCTATTAGGCCCATCAGCCGTGCCCTAACACCTCGGGTGGCCCTTTTCACCTACGAGGTACGCCGCCCCAGCTACCGACAGTCCGCGATAGCTTGCAGCATGAGAGCTATCAACTACAAAGCCTACCTAACCACCCCCAAACCATCCTTCAACTCCTCGACCTCAATCCTCCAACTTTCCACCGGTATTGAGTGTTGGTCCAGATCCCCCCAGTAAGAGAATTCCTGAAAAGACAATCGAGGCAAGCAGGGCTGCTTCACCGTTTTTTGTTTTGTTTTTTTTACTACCAACACCGCCTTGTTTTCACGCTTCCATTCTCCTACCACCAACTGGTAGATTTCCTGTTGTAAATCACCGGCACTTCAACTAACCCCTTACCTATCCACAGCCACTCGGGGGACTGGAAACTTCTCCGGGGGTGTCTGATGTTTGTAATGCTTAGGAGGAAATTGATAAGCAGGATGGAAGGTTCTAGAGATTAATACAGATGTGTATTATAGATTGATATTGTGGGGCAAGGAAAGGAAATACATGAGGGGGCAAGAGGGAAAGTAATTGGTCGACAAAGCGGGGTAGAGCGATGTCTGTAGAAGCAGAAAGAAGCTGAAAGAGGGGTAAAAGGCAGGGTCATATAGATGACCAAGGAGACTGGTCTGGATGGGAGAAGCTATGATATGGATGTATATAAAGCCCGCTGCTTGAGAGTGTAAGGGAGAGAATAAGAACGGAGAAGCAATCGGAGAAAACATCAGAATCGAGTTATGGCCAACAGTTAGAAAAGACAAAAGCTTCCAACGCGCAGATGTGAGAATATACAGACTTCAATTCGTTTTATTTCCACCATACCTCTACCTCGTTACTTGCACACATCCTTTCTCCTTCAACGGACTCGCAGATGTTTGGACTCCTATTCTCTCCTACCAAGCTGGGTTCGCAACGGGGCAGGACGAGGACGGACTACAAACCATAGTCCAGTCTCCTTGGTAGTCTCCCCATGGGGCCTCCAGGGCCCCTGGATTGTTGTGAACACTGCTACCAGGACTCGTGGGTTTTCATTATACTTACTGCTCCCTACTCGCATTCTTGCTTGTTACAACTACCGACTTGCAGAAACCAAAGGCCGTCCAAGTCGAAAAAAATCCGAGAACTAAGACAATATGCTGCACTATCTCCTGAGGATTTCTTTCTGCAGCAAGCCTAGTTTTAGCACTCCCAGACTCCGGATGTAGGAGGTTCACCAATACCGCACATTTCAGATTTGGTCCTAAGAATCATAATGGGCTGCTGCATCATGGAGGCTTCCTGCTAGTTACAGGAAAGCCACAGTGCGTATCCTCTGCCCGGAATATGAAATCCAACTCACTAATGAACCGAGAATCGGCTTTTCAGCCGTCAGGGTACCAACGATCTTTTTCGCCGGCTTGCTGGTGGGTCTTTTTTCGCTATGCAGAATGTCGCTACTTGAGGGTGCCCACTGCCATCCTCCCAACTCATCACTTGGCATCAGTCGCGGGCGTGGGGGAAGCCACACTAGTGGCAGCAGCCTGTGTTCCCCGTTATGTTCCTCGTTGTTTGTGGGGGGTTTTTTGTTTCTTGTTTCCCAAGCCTATAGTAGTTGCTTTGGTTACTTCCTCTTGTGCTTGCTGTGCCACCTAAGCTGTGACTTGTACCAGTATGCTGGTTATTTTTTTGTGGGAGGACAGGGGCCAATATCAATCCAGAACCTTAAGATTGCACATAGAGAAACTTCCACGCAACACCACTGAGATAACCTCCTAGACGTTTTTGGCTTCTGTTCCCATTTCACTCACCCGCCACAACACCCCTCATCGACCAGTACATTCATACACCGGGTAAATAGCGTCAGGCAAAATTCAGTCTGCGTTTGCATTCTAAATCCGCTCTCTGCCCCGCTGCCCCGCTAGGGCTAACTATCATCAAGAACAACCATCACAAATAATCACTACCCCGGTGATCGTATTTGCTTACGGGCTGCAATACCCAGTGAGAGATAAGTCAGCAATTGCCTCGTCCGGGAACTGTTGGTGGCCCGATTCACTTCCGCTCTACAACACCCACTGGATGAAAAGTCAGAAATTTCCTCGTCCTGGAACCGCCGGCGATCCTATTCAGGTGCCACAACCCCAAGCGAGAGATAAGTCAGCAATCGTCTCGCCTAGGAACCGTCGGTGACGTGATTCACTTACCCGCTACAGCATCCAGGGTGCCCCGGTCAGCTATTGGCCAGTCCGCCTACTCTGGTTGGTCCTCTTCCCTCACCTTCTGTAACACTCCATGAGCACCCAATCGGTAACTTCCTTCTCCGTACACCGCCCTTGATCCAATTCACCTACGCCCTACCACCCCCAGTGAACCCGAGGTCAGTGTTTATCCACCTCATACTTGCGGCCGGCCCTATCCACTCGCTGCCTTGAACGCACAACACGGCAGATGTTAGCTCTTGTCTCATCACCGAACGGTTGTTCCTCCCTTGCATCCACTCTCTATAAGATTCAGTTATGGTGAGGTCAGCAAACCGCCTGGTTCTAAATAACAACGCTAGCCATAGCGCACCAGTAGTTCCACCATTAGCTATTCCCCTAAGTGTCTCTATTATTATCAACCTTCTTACCTCCTACATCTCTGGATATCAGAGAGCATCTAGTCCCTATCCCGTGATCCTATTGTCTAACGTACAACTTGTGCGATATTATATCTTAGGTACCATGGTTTACGCAGGCGGAATACGTGAATGTTAGCTTTGTCACTCGGTTACCGACGGAATATAGTGGGGAATCGTGAAGAAGGGGAGCATTCTGGAGGCTTTTTAGCGCCGAGAATTCTAGTTGATGGTTCTCGAGGCAAGTTAATCTTGAAGTTGTTGAAGGTTCTAGAAGGATGTGGATTGATTGGGCTGGATTGTGGAAGGTTCGGGAGTCTTGCTGTATGAGGTTGGGGGATTGGCGGAACAGATTCATTGAACATGTCTTTCCTTTGTTATTACGGGAGTGTGCGTGGAAAGGAGAGCATGCATGGAGAGATAGAGATTGGTGTGGTGATCGATAGAAGGGTCAGAGTTTATTGTTTGTGTTTTTCATTTATACATCTGTTGTTACCATTAGTTTGGAAGAGAGGAACGTAGCCATTCTTTCTACCTTACCTCTCACTACTACTCGGTTTACTACCATAGTTTCACACATTCGTCCACTTCGTCTTCCATTCCCTGCTGCGCACTAAGTCCTCCGATACCACCCACTATAACAGAAGTGACCAACCTACTGCAGATACTGGTTGATTATCTTTCGTGTTTATGTCGGAGTAAAAGACAAGAATTCCTGTTTAGGCTCTGGTACTGGCTATGGACTACTCTGTCATCCCTCTTTCACCTACTCACCCATCCAAGTACTGTACTCCTGTTTCTTTGTTCTTCCAAACACGTGTTCGCCCGGCCGGCTCCCGAACCCGACCCAATTGCGACTCATACCCGGAGGTGTACAATCATTGTACAACTAGCGGGTGGAAGGTCTTAGCACCCCCTTGTAAATTGTCATGAAAATGATCATGAAATCCAACAACACCCAAGGCTGTAACCTACCATGCCACTGTCATGTCCTCCTAAAAAGTACCTCAATCCAGACGAGAGGTTCCGTATTATTAGTTTATGGATACAACAGAAGTCCTGGGAAGAGATTGTCCATGAAACAGGGAGAAAAAAAAGCACCATTCGAAACATTGTCACCCACTTCCTCAAGCATGGTACCTACCATGACCTCCCCAAATCCGGTTGGAGGAGAAAATTGGATGACCATGGCCTGAGGCAATTAGAACGTGCTGTTCTAAAAGACCCTGCAGCCACAATCCAGGATCTCGCACAAGAGGCGACATTGGACTCAGGATAAAATGCAGTAAAGAGAGTATTAAGGGAGTTAAAGTTTGGAGTTTTCCGGGTAAAGAGGAAGTTTTGGTTGAGCAAGGAGGCTATGATGAAGAGGAGGAGATGGGATTTAAAGAAGAGGAAGTGGATGGAAGGAGATTGGAGGAAGATCATCAGGTATGATGAGGTGTGAATTGAAACTGGTTCAAGGTCAGGACCATTACGTATATGCCACCATCATGGAACTTCTCTTTGGCCCTGCTATATCCAGCCAACATTTCACTCTGGGCAATTTGGTATAAGCTTTTGGGCTGCTTATTCCTATAGAAGTCGTACCCCGCTCATATTCCTTCATCGCCATGGGCCTGAGGAGTATGAAAGAGAGAGAGATCAAGGTGGACTAAATGCTACTCAATATAGGAATGAGGTTCTGATACCACATCTTATTCCATATTTGGAGAGGCTTCAGGGAGGGCCTCGTGGCCTACACTTTATGCAGGATGGTGCTGGACCATACCGAGCAAAGAAAATTGCCCACTTTCTTGCTCAAAGTAGGATACAGATATTAACCTGGCCAGCCTTGTCGCCTGATCTCAATCCTATTGAGAATGCCTGGCGTATGCTCAAGCAAAGGCTACGGAAGCGATTCAGGCAACGTTACCCTCATCCCCAAACTGAAGAGGAGCTCAGGCAAGCAGCATAGGACGAGTGGGAACTAATTCCACAGAGCGTACTTGACCGCTGGGTTGACTCGATACTGAAGTGAATTAGGGAGGTTTTGCACTCAAATGGGGGACATATGAAGTGGTGATGGAATTACTAGCTTTTCTTCTTTCATTTTACATATCTCTTAAAATTTTATTTTCTTTCTGTTTTTGCATTCACAATCTTTCATTTGCATTATGTTGTCCATGCGGTGGGGGGTACCAAGACTTTCCACCCGGTAGTTTGTAAAATTTCGTCCTCGTGAGAGGTTGTGTTCGTGCCGCCGAAATAATTGGTATTGTTACCAGAGTTGATGTTACACAAGTTGACGTTACCGGAGTTGATTTCGTTATTAGAACAGCTGTTTGCGCTACAATGGCCTTGGATGTTGCTGCCCGCCATCAAACTAGGAATGTAGCTACCGATATCAGTTATCTAAAGGGAGAATGGGTAACAGCGAGAATCCCAGAACATACATTTGGAGCGAGGAAATTCCCTCAGAAGCCGCGCTTGCATGTTGGTTACTCATCTTGTCGCTCGGTGCTAGATTTTGAAAAATTTGCTTGTATTGACGGTGGAATTGAATGTGCTCTTCGATGCTCGTAGAGATAATTGTTAAGATAGGAAAGCAAAGTGGGATGAGAGGAATTGAAAAACTGGGTAGCCATGGGGACTACCCTTTTGGGGGGACTTGGTATGTTCTTGGTGCCACCACACCACTCAATCAACGACACCGCCCTCACCTCCCCTATAATGGAAGAATAGTCCCGCATTCCGATTTGATTCCCGGTAAACATCAAGTACGAGCACCAGCACCCCCTATGCTAGGTCAGTCAACATTCCACTTTCTTGCAAGAACAGCAACTACTCCCCAGAACCCCGTACCCAACCCAATCAGCCGGTTTCCATACATATTTGATTCCAGAGCCATTCGTACCAAGATAATCCCCCGATCACCAAGCCGGCACCAGTGAGTAATTTCCCTCTGCAGCTGATAGCTATCTTCGCCGGCAAAACATTTTATTTCACGAGTTGGAGGCCGGGCGGCGCTGGGTATCCGGGATGCTATTGTATGTTAGCATAATTAACCTAATATCATGACGCAACAGTATGGACATCAGTCTGAACACTCAACCTCTTGATTTATGCCTACCAAAGCAATGAAAAAATATTTGAAAATAAGATAAATCCATAATTAGAATTAGCTCTTTGTGTACCAGCTATTATCCTCAATAGTTGCCCCAATTCAGTGTTCAGGTAGGGGTGTGGTGGGTTCGGATGTGGGAGGTAAGGCTGGCGTGTTGCATGACCGAGCACTGCCGAGCGGACTCGATTTTCGGTTAAGTATGCTAACGTATGATACTAACTGCCGGATCGGCTGGATGGCCGCGCCTGGGTGAATACTGGTACTGTACAGTAAACTTATTGCATATCCGCCGGACCGGGCTGTCGTTTCCAGAGGAGGAAGATCCAAAGCTCTCAGTACGCTGCGAACCGAGTACACGGTATACCCTATTGTAATTCGTACCGGATAGTCGGTGCTTGTTGTATACTAGAAGCTTTGTTCCCACTGGAATCGGTATTTCGTATTCTGTATTTTGTAATTGTGCCTGCCACGCTCTCTTCCTTCTCCATGACCTTATGTCTTTATATACACTGTCAAAGAAGGAGAACTCCCCCTGGCCTCCAAACATGATCGTAGTAACCCCACTCTTACCCCTCTTTCTACTGTCTCCTTGTGTTTCTTTTATCTTCGCTTTACCCGGCTTTTTCAACCAATCACTCTTCCACTTATCTCTACGTGTAGTACATTTTCTTTCCTTCCCCCCGGCTTGCTTCATACTATATAGGCTCAATAAGCTCCGGAACCTTCTACCCCTCTTGACAAATAACAGACTCATAAGCATTACAAATATAACATCAATACTAGCATCGGAGGTTTCCCTAATATCCCTCACTCGTGCTGGCCTGAGTACCGGTGATTTACAACATACCCCACAAATACATGTGTACTTCTTGAATAAAATGACCATACCTCTGTACTGGTATGCTGCATCCTCCCTTCTGAGGAGTTTTGCTGTGTATCATGCCGTAATTTCCAAAAAAAAAATACACCTCTACCGAAACACCCGTACCTTCCGGGCACCGAGAGCTTTGAATCTCCCTTGGGGAAATTTTTTACCGGTATTACCGGCCAAATTTTACAGTATGTGAAATCGGAGTGGTTATCAAAATCTTTAATCAAGTGTACAAGTTGCAAAATGGTCAGTCGTGTCCTCTTTTCGAGACACAGAACCACACCACTGCTTCACATGATCGAACCCTCTGCCCATCTTCATCCCCCAGGAGCCAACCAGAGCGGATACTGTTCTCTGCTATTCCTTGCTTTTCCATTACCCACGACACTCAAGCAATTTCTAGTCGATAGTATGGTAACTCCGATTCCCGATTTCCCAGCTGCCCCACCAGTACTCTATCGTAATAGTTTAATAACACAACGGTCCGGAACCCTATCCTTGTGTTACCTGGGACTGGAGGCTTTTTTTTTTTCAAACATTTCTGCTATTAGTACTGTACAGCACAGCGCAACTCACTTCACTGCTAATCAACAATGACATCAAATCAACGCCGATTCGGCGCAACTAAATTTACCACACTTACATGATAGGCCCGATAAGTAAGCGAGATGCGAGTTGAAGTCTGCAGCCAGTGGAAATCCGGAACCTGGTCTCCACATCCTGTCATTCCAAACTAGCGTTATCAAATTCGTAATGATAATATTATGGGAACAGATAGTAGGCCACAAAGCCACAATTCTATCCATCAGTGAGAAACTACCCACCGTTAAACTTCTGTCTTGCACTGTCATATTGCAAAATATAGGCTGCACTGTCTCCTCCCAATCATATTGTTTACAACAATTACTGCAATCATGATCCAAGTTTATATACCCACCTATATGATATCCGCAATCGTACTCTGGCATAATATGCAAGTGATTTAGACATTTCCGATCCTTTCTGAACAATTGTGGTCTCTCACGACGTAAGGCATGAATGAGTTCATTCACCCCACAATAGTCCAGATATCAGAGTAAACGAAATTGGATAGCAGGCCTGATACCGGTCGTGGATATCTCAGGTACCATGCCAGCAGAAGCTGGAGCGAGATCACGAAATCATTAATGCACCGGATTGTCCATCTATCCTCTCTGAACAGCACGGGGAAATATATCACGTTGCATGATATGTGATTGCCCTGATATCCCCATCCTCTTCAAAAGAAGGAACAAACAAAAAGGAAAAGGACATTCGGCGGTGACCAGGACATGGTGGTCGAAAACCTCCAGTGACTAAACCCCAATCCGTCGGTCCCTAATATTAGTTTTTCGGCTATGGTACTCAGTGCTTCCACCCACCCTACCACCCAGACTACGCACAAGGAGCAATTCCAGACTAGAAACTCATTATCTCTGAGTGCAGTGCCCCGGACCAGCCAAACGACACCCCATCCCACCACAAACCGAACCCACCAGCATAACCGCCACCCACCATGATCCCCTAAAATTACACCCCTTGCTTACACAGTTACCACCCGAGAAATCCGAAAGCGAGTGATACATCATGCCTTCGCCCACGCAGCCCGAGCATCGGACAGCGGTTTATAACATGTATGACCAAGCCTCCATCGCAACGATACATCACCAACAAGCCAAGCCCCAACTCTAGCGAGGATCCCCTCTCTAACATGCTGAGCCAAAGTAGTGAATAAGCCAAGCTAAATAAAACTCACCAAAAAATGTAAAAATCCGGAAATCTCGACTGAAGCACAAGCGTAGGAGGAGATATTGCTGATTAGGAGCGCACATAGAATTCCCCCTCCCTCACTTTTTTCCGTTTTCCACCACCACAGTTGAATTCGCAGTCCTGATTTTGGGGAAAACTGTGTTGTCGGGGGTTCGTGCACCCATTCACCAGCGTACCCGACCTCTCGGTCCGACACTAGCACCGTACGTAGTAGAAGAAGAGTGTACGAAATGATTGACGAAGCGAAAGAAAGGTCAAGAGCGCATCGCACAACAATCCCATACGGTCCCACCACAATCCCAGAAAAGCCATCCGTAAGAGTCTCAAGCCCATTTCCCAGCACAAGGAAGGAAGGAAGCAGGGCAATCCTCACGCCCCCCCCTGACCAAGTGAGGACATGAACCACCCACCGCAACCGGGTGTCATATTGTCTCAGAGTACGATAGAAATAAGCAAAAAAACGCCCCGCAAATACACACGTAACACCATGAAACCCCGCCCACCAAATCGCCCAATACCCACCACCACCGCCACACAAACTCCCGCCCGGGACTAAAAGATGGGAATTCTCTGGGTGGGTGAAAGGAAGTAAGTAGGTATTACGTCGAGAGGATGGAAAATGCCCTGGCCCCTAGAAAGAGAGAAACTCAGTCTTAGTGTATAGATGGGAATCGGAAACCTATACCCCTCGCAATCATTGTTCTCAACGTACTAGGCTACTGATAGTCCGGCCTATAGGTTATAGGCCAGGCCTAGGCAGGCCGCTCCGATAATGAGCCTAGCCGGGTATAGGCTAAACCCAGCCAGCCTGCAGAAGCCTACCAGGCCTGCTCGCGGGATTTCGAACCGGTTGTTTTAAGGGCTGGTTCGATTTATTACAACATTCAGTGTGTGCTTTATCATTAAACTTTCATTTATATCCCCCAATTGTTGCTCAAAGCAACTACATTAGGAGCGATTCACAACAAAGTCAACTAAGTCTAGTTAATTCACTTACAGGTTCTCAAACACAGAACTGTCCCGCAATTCTTCCTTCCTATTTGGGTTCTTCCGCCGGAATTCGATTGAATCCACCAGTGAACATAACCGCTACAGCTGACCTAGTCCTATTACACCATAGGGATGGCCATCAACAGCGAGAAAATCCATATCACTACTCACACTTAGGACTATTGGTGATCTTACCGATACTCCTTCTGGTCTATTGGAACCAATGCGTGGAATTTGTGTAAGCTTTATGCAATTTACCATTCTCAGGGAAGCAACCTGGAACTAATAAAGATATTGGCTATAATCGTAAGAGAGTACCTTGTGGTTCTTGTCATTTTCATGCTCTCAGAGGTGTCCTATATATATACAGATTTTCTACCAGAAAATATCTCCCCACCCAACCAATAGCGTATGCCCCCCTAACACGCACACACAGAAACACCCTCCACTCAAGCCTCAAACACTCGGCCTCCCTAGTGCGACACGCTATTGTCCTAACTCCACACTAGATCCCAATGTCATACTCTACAACCCCAACTATCATGCGCAAAACCATTTCCGAAACCTCCGAAACTTCCTCCCGACAAACTGAACCTCACCACCTGTCTCATAACATGTTCCATCTCTCTGCATCCTGATACAGACAACGAAACATCCTCAGAAACTTAAGAAACCTTAGACCACACCGTATCCGCCATAACTGGAACATGTCCGTACTTCATGATAGAGATGGAAGATTCACGAATATCAACAGGAACAGTGTACTAAAATAAAATATGAGCTGAACGGAAGCCAGGGATCTGAAGAGATTACAGGCCCGGGTCCATAGCATAGGCTATTCCAGGTCACATAGGCCGGGCCAACCTATCAGGTGGCAGATACTATTCATACTAGGTTTATGTAGCCTATGTTTCGGCCCAGCCCATGGTTTCCAAACCCTGCGGGCTCCAGCTAGCCTAGACCCCCAGTAATCGTGGTAGCCCGTGCCCGGCTTTGGTTCAGGTGGGCCTACTTAGCCCTTTGGGAACGCCGGTAGGCGACCAAATCGTACACCTTGTAGCCCGGGAGCAGCTAACGATGTTCTGGCTATGAAGGATTGAGCAGTGACGAACAAATAAGATTCTCAAGATCCGAGTACAGAAGTAACAGAGACATAATAAGCCACCGTGAGTCGGCCGCGAGGAATTCCCCAGCTCAATATACCCATCATACCACCAACAGAAAATACAAAAAGGAAATCACAACAGCGCAGACCAGCATAGGGCGTAGACAACCAACTGGGCATGGAGCCATGAAACTAAAATATAATAAGCAACAATCTCCAACGAACACTGCACTGTAGAGGTTAAATCTGTTAGAGAGTTGGCAAAAGCTTTACATAATCGCTATAAGAAAGTGGATATAGCACCTGCCTGTAGCCATACAGGCGACTTAACGCCAGGAGTTGATCAAGCGGCTAGGCAAGGTGTGGAGATCTCGGATGACGCGGAAGCAAAACTAGCGAAGGGTTAATAGTAACCTTGAACGAGTGAGGGCATGGGGGAATTGAACTACTAACAGGCTAGGCAAAAGGTTAGCAGGTATGTATTACGCGAAGCTAGATGTAATAAAAGTCTCCAACTCACCTCCTTGGTGCAAAATACAGGCGTGATGGGCGCGACGAATTAGTAACCCAAGTGATAGGGGAGCGAGAGAGAGGATTTACAGACAAGCTGGAGGGGTAGAAGTACTAAGGATCAGCTACAGCGAATAAGGGACAAAATGGAGGCTTACATACAAACTAAGATGTAAAAGAGGTAAACTGTTAGCCCCCCGGTATGGCGGTCTATGGAGTTCCGCGATTTATACCTCCTGTTGCAGAACGTGGGGGTGAGGTTAGTCGAGAATCGGCAGCATTAATGAGGAGCAGATAGTTGTCGACTACATACAATCTATGGAGGAACAATTGCGTGAGTTGAGTAGGAGCCATAAACAATGGAAAGGGTAGAAGAATACCTACCACCTAGTGTAGTAGAGAAGTAGGTTTTAAGTTATGGGCTGGTCGCAGAACTATGGCTGATAGTGTTTCACTTACCCGCTGCAACAATTGCCGAACTAGGGGTCAGAAATTACACCATCAGAAAACCGAGGCTAATTCTGTTCAGTTACCATCTGCAATACCCCGAGAGCGAGAGGTCAGCAATTGCAACATCTCATAGCCGAGGTCCATTCTGTCCACCAACCTCCTACATCACATAGTGCAAGATGTCAGGAACAGTTTCATCCAGGGAAAGTGGTCGGTTGGGTTCGCCTACATACTATAACAATCAGCAGGCTAGAGATCAGCAATTACCAAATGTAGGAACTAGGGTTATGAGTTCACTTACATACTAGAAGATACGGTAGACGTGGAGTCAGTAATATCCCGGGCAGAACTAGGTTAGTTTCGGTTCAACTACCTCCTATGGCAATAGGGAGGGCGGGTGAGTCAGTAACTATCGATAACAGCAATAGCCCACGGTACGGCTCATTTACCACCTACGACACCCCGGAAGCCCAAATTAAGCAGTTGCCACCACCCAGAACCGTTATTGATCATGACCACATACACACTAAAGCGGCCAGCGAAGCGAGGGGTCAACAAGAGTCGTAACCGGGAACGGCTACTTATCGTATTGACTTACATACTAAGTTATGGCGCGAGAGGTCAGCAATCAATTTGACAGGAAACGACGGGCGACCGTGTTAACCTACATACTGCAAAATTGAGCAAGCAAGGAGTCAGCAATTACATCATATTGGAAGCGAGACTGTGTGTTCACTTACCTGCTACAACACCCAGCGAGAGATAAGTCAGCAATTACCTCGCCCAGGACCGGTCGGCAATCCTCTTCACTTACCTTCCACAACACACAGCGAGAGATAAGTCAGCAATTGCCTCGTCCGGGAACCGTCAGTGATCCTATTCACTTACAAACTACAACACGCAGCGAGATATATGTCAGCAATT
>LN890986.1:506719-526326 GCA_900010015.1 Tuber aestivum
GAGAGTTAAGTCAGCAATTGCCGCGTCTGGGAACCGTCGGCGATCCTATTCACTTACAAACTACAACACCCAGCAAGAGATAAGTCAGCAATTGCCCAGTCCGGGAACCGTCGGTGATCCTATTCACTTACACCCTACAACACCCAGCAAGAGATAAGTCAGCAACCGCCTCGTCCGGGAACCGTCGGTGACCCCATTCACTTACCTCCTACAACACCCAGCAAGGGATAAGTCAGCAATTGCCTCGTCCGGGAACCGTCAGTGATCCTATTCACTTACAAGCTACAACACCCAGCGAGATATATGTCAGCAATTGCCTCGTCCGGGAACCGTTGGTGATCCTCTTCACTTACCTCCTACAACACCCGCGAGAGATAAGTCAGCAATTTCCTCGTCCGGGAAGCGTCGGTGATCCTATTCTCTTACAAGCTAGAACACCCAGCGAGATATGTCAGCAATTGCCCGTCCGGGAACTGTCGGTGATCCAATTCACTTACCCGCTACAGGGTCCAGTGTGCCCCAGGTTAGCCATTGGCCACTCCATCTACGTTGGTTCATCCTCCGCCCTTACCTTCTACAAGCCTCCAAGTGCACCCAATCAGTATTTTCCTTCGCTACCCATCCCCGATAGTACTATTCACTTACGCCCTACCGCCCCCAGTGAGCCCAAGGTCAGCGTTTATCTGCCTCCTATTTGCGGTCGGTCCTATTCACTCACCTTCTGAAACCCAACACGCCTTGGATGTTAGCCCTTCTCTCCTCCCCGAACGGTAATCCCCCCCCATTCACTCACCCGCTATATCATTCAGTAATCATTTGGTCAGCTATTTGCCTAGTTCTAAATCACATCTTTTCTCACGAACCAGCTATTGCGCCCCCGTTGCTCCACCCTCAGCTATTCCCTTCAGTGTCTCTGCTATTTATCAAGCTTCTTACCTCCTGCACCTCTAGACATCAGAAAACCTCTGTTTTTTATTCCGTGATCCTGTAGTCTGACTTACACTCTACGGTCACCAGGAACATGACGGTCAGTCCCATTTCTTGTCAAACATCGAGAATTCAGTCTCCTAACCTTCTATTGTTCCAGCTCCCTCCCATCAGCACGATTTCACTACTATATTATAAATCATAAACTTTGACTTACCCTCTGTAACGCAACACCAGCCCACCATTAGCTTTGTCCCCACGAAGTGACCGGATATACACATACTGTCTATCGGTGAACGCGAAATTTCTGTTAGCGACACACCACCCACTCTGTACGGATTGCCCCTTACAAGCGATATGTTATACGTCTTGCCGTTAATAAAAGCGTCTACTCCCTTCTTCACTAGCATCTCTGCAATAGGACCCTCATTGTGGAAAGCCGCTACGTTCAATGCGGTACCGTATCTTGCAGATCGTGCCCCCTCATCTACTCCTTCCTTCAATAAGCGCTTTACTACCGACAGCTGCCCAAGCCACGACGCTATAACCAAACGTGTGAAATCACTAGGGAATCGGTGATATCGGTCCCCAGTTTCCCAATACACCTTAAGCCATGTTAGGAATTTGTTGGATCCATGTTGGCATATCTGTTTTGTCAACTCGAACAGCTCGTTCTGCCGATCCTGCGAATCCCGGAAGTGTCCTGCCCAATATCTAGCAGCGTAATCGAGAAGGGGATATTTCTCGACATAGTCCTTGATCGCCTGTGTTCTGCCTCTCCTAGGAGTAGTCGCCGGATTCATTTCTAAAGGGTCATTTTCAAAGTCTTGTAGTGAGAGATAAGAAATACAAATATCAGCCAATACAAAGTTAGAATCTACGGGAGATAGGGTATACTGCCAGTCCCCCTTGCCAGCCATTGGCCCCTTTATCAGAAACTCCCTGGCCGTTTGGTGAACCAGGTAAACCTTTGAATCAATTATCCGCACGAAAAGCCCGCACATATTCTTGACCGTTGTTTTGCTCTCAAGGGATAAATCTCCAAGATCTTCGACAGCTGTGAGATCCCGCCTCATCCTGAATGCTACATTGATTTCCCGTAGAGTAAGTGGCCTTACTGCAGCTAGTACAATACGTGGGATTCGCCGTGCTACGTTGAGGTCTTTGCTTTTGTTAAGGATCTTGGTGTACAGCTCCGGTAGATCGTGCGGAGCGGTGGAAACAATATCCGTAAACCTCCCCTGCGAGTCATCCTCACTTTCCTCCAAAATGTCGAGAACCAGAGAAACCCAAAGAAATGTCCGATCCGCCGAAGATTCGAGGAGATTGCGCAAGTATTCAAGGCCCCCAGGTCGTCCCCAGTATGTCTCAAGCTTCCTGATACCCTCATCAATGAAGCGACTGACATCGGCAGATACAGCATTGGTTTCGTCCTCCCCTCGCAGCCGGATCGTCGCTGTATGTACCCCAAGCTCCGCCGCGATTCCGTGGTATGGGCGACTTGTGAGAAGGAATTTCAAAGGTGTATTTGGTGGCTGTGATTCCGGAAGCCTTGCAATACGACGGATGAACTCAACTCGAATCCCCTCTTCGCACTCGTCCAGCGCATCAACCACACATATTACCTCCCGACAACCTGCCTGCGCCACAGCCCGAACCAAAATCTCCCACAGGGTTCCCAGCTCCTCCGTAAACCTCTTGCCTTTAGCCCGAAACGCTTCCTCGGCGTATCTCCACAGTTCGTTTCTCTGTCGGAAAAGCTGATGTAGTATAGCGCAAAGGGCGAATGTTGGTCTCCTCTGCTCATCATTGTCGTCCTTGAAAAAGAAATAGCAAATGATGGAATCTGGCCTGGTTTTCAGATGATTCGCGAGGAATGCAGCGATAACGGATTTTCCGTAACCCGGGTCTGCCGATAGCCAGAGGAGAGCCGACTCCCTTTTCCTTAACCAGTCCTGGTACTTTTGATGTTCTGTTACCCAAACACATGTTTGCTCGGCCGGCTCCCGAACCCGACCCAAGTGCGACTCATATCCGGAGGTGTACAAGCATTGTAAAATTTCGTCCTCGCGAGAGGTCGCGTTCGTGCTGGCGAAATAATTAGAAGTGTTACCGGAGTTGATGGTGCTACCAGAGCCGGTGTTGCCGCTATAATGGCCTTGGACGTTGCTGTTGGTCATTAAACTAGGAATGTAGCTACCGATATCAGTTAAGTTAGTCAAATGGGGAATGTGTAACAGCGGGAACCCCAGAGCATACTTTTGGAGCGAAGGAATTTCCTCGGAAGCGGCGCTTGCATGTTGGTTACTCATCTTGTCGCTCGGTGCTAGAATTTGAAATTTTTCCCTGTACTGACGATAGAACTGAATGTACTCTTTGAATGTACTCTTTGATACTCGTGGAGAAAATTGTTAGGAAAGCAAAGAAGGATGAGAGAAACCGGAAAACTGGGTGGCCCGGGGGATTATCCTTTTCACGGGCGTAGGGATGTTATCGGCGGACCTCCCCACCCCTCATTAGGCTCTCCACACCATTCAATCAGCGACGCCCCACCAGCACCTAAGTTACTCCAACCAACCTTTCATCCAATTAGTAGTCCACCGACTGCAGCCAGTCTGCTGTGCCCCAACACAACATCCAGGATACGATTTTCAGTTTCGGCGAACTCAGCCCATGCAAGCCATACTGCCTAGACCTCATTCCCCACTAGGCGGTGCGGTTAAGTTAACGTTATCAGATACGGTGCCGGTACTCAGTTTAACGATTTAATGTGCTCATGCAGATCCCGGCCAGGCTAGGATAGAGGCCGCGGAATCCGCTTGACATATCGTATTTCCGAAAAGTGCAGTAAACCACAGCGCGTGCCGCCCGCCCCCCATAGGATGAAAGAGCAGTTCCGTATTCTGAATTGATCACCGGGAAACAGCTTTCAAGAACGAGTGCTGGTACCCGCCGCGGTGGGCCAGCCACCCTTCAAAGCCCCATACACAACCAGAGGGACTAGCCTCACATATTTTGTTCGAAGCACTCCTACCAACATAATTCCCCCGATCGCCAAGCCGGCAGGGGTGAGTAATTGCCCCCTGCGGCTGGCGGCTACCTCGGTCGTAGACATTTTATTTCGCAGGTTGGGGGGGGTACGGTACTGTACTGTACAAGGGATGCTCCACTTACCAGTGGACGTGCTGGATCGGCGGCACTCGGGTGAATACCGGTACTGTTCAGTAAGGTACGCCTACTGCATATCCACCTCGACTGGTCTTTCCTTTCCAATTGTATTACTGGCCGAAATTTATAGTATGTGATATAATAGGAGTACTCATCAAAATCTTGACTCGAGTATTCATGCTGCTAAATAGTCAGGCCAGCTCTCTATTCAAAACGCAAAACCATACACCTACTTCACATGATCCGACCCTCTGGCCAGATTCATCTCCCAGGAACCAACCAGAGCGAATACTGTTCCCTGATATCATACTCCTTGCTTTTCCATTACCCAGGACACTCACGTAATCTCTGGCCAAAAGGATGGTAACTCTAATTCCCGATTCCTCAGCTGCCCCACCGATACTGTATCCCAATACCGGCAGTCAAATACCGGTAATACAACAGTCCAGAACCCCAGCCTTGTGTTACAGTACCTGCGACTGGAAGATTTTTTTTAAAAAAAAAAATACCGGTATGTCTGCTAGGAGTACTAGTGCAGTGCCCCGTACAGCTCAAATCACTTAAAAGCTAATCAACAATGACATCGACCGAACGGTACCGGTATGCCGATTCAGCGCGACTAAATTTAGGATAAATACATTAATTGAAACCCTCACCAAAATCGTAAATTCTTAGTCAACCACCCCCGAGTTCACCGCACCCGTTTTTCACGTAAATTTACGATACCAGAAACGACACCCTTACCTCAGTATGATACCGCAGTAACTTATCTTGCGCTGTGAATATCTGCGAACTTGTTTCACGCCCACCCAAAATCATTGAACGCTCGAGGAACACTATGGATTTTTATGTCTCGCAAAAAATAAAACCGGTGGTGGATAATGTACCGTAGCCGAGCATCCTCCAGTCAGCAGCAAACACTCCGGGTATCCGGTTTCTCAGCCACCGGAGCGAACCTTATCAGAATTGTCGAAAAACACCGCAACCCAAAAACGCGATGCGCTAGTACGGCAGTTTACTCCAGTATGATACAGCATATAATAATCCCGCCAGACTCACTAAGTTATCGTAGCCAAAATGACCCCAGATGTGCACCAAAATTCGGTAATGACCCACAACAGTATGGACTGTAGGAATGTCATAGGCAGTTACAACACCGGAGTCTATAACCGCAATATATCCGCACCCAATAAGAAACCCCAGATTCTAAACCGGATATCTCCATTCGCATGTCGGGAAAGGATGAGAGAGGCTGTTCGTGATGTCCTGGTGGATGGAGTAGCTATTTCGAACCCAAAAGCTTTCTACATAGCATACGAGCACTGCACAGTGCACTACAGTGCAGTGCATTAGAAGATCGGGCAGCAAAATCCTGTGCTATTATGTTACGGAGATCCAGGCGTTGACCTACATATGGTATAATCCGCTTTGCTTGAAGCCGCAACCAAGCTCAATGCCAAAAAAAAAAGTAGAATAGCTCTTCTGTGATTGGTACACTTTGCGATGAGATTGATGGGGGCAAGATAGCTGTCATAGCCATTGGGGAACACACGCAAGAAGGTAATTTCTGCCCTAAGGCTATTGAATCGATTCGATAAGGGCACACCCTACAAGTCACCCCCATTGAAAGTGCCTGGTCAGGATCGGCCCCAGGAGGTGGAAGATAGGTCTCTTGGATTGACCGGGTTCCGTTATGCAGGCCCTTTACTCCATCAAAAACTCAGTGAATGGGATCTCAATGCAACTAATTTTCTGGTGGTATGGTGTTGACAATGGCCTCTAAGGCAGGACCCAGTAGGGTAGTGAAGGCACTACCAGAACAAGAGTGTGTGAATACCAACAAACCCGCAAACTATGGCCAAACTCGACTCTTGTAGGATGCCATTCACAGGAGCGAGGAGGTAGCAAAGATGCTATTGAACGGAAGTACGCACATCCCAACACGACAGATGATAGCTGCCGAACGTCACTTCCGGTGGTAGAAGACAATGAAGCCGAATCAACCGCAAAGATGCCGCCTAAACGCCACGGTATCCGGCATATGAGGCGGTCGAACGCCACCTCTGCTGGCCATTAAGGGCGGGCCCACGGGAGTTTCTGGGATGCCACCGGCGGGGAGGGATGTCGATCCAAACATGGCAGATCTCCCAGACAAGATATCACCCATGTAGGCCCCCAACTACGCATGTGAGGCCCAGAAATGAGCTCGCCAAGATAACCATACAACAGAACGACGTCAACCCCGACCAGCCACTTAAATGCGCCCAACCGCCACTCCCGGCAATTGCCAAGTGGTCGGGAGAGCCGTGGAGACACTATTAGAACGGAGGGACGCGAATCCCGAGAAGGGAGATAACAGCAGCTGCACACCACCCCCATGGCACAGAAAAATCTAGACGGCCCAGAAAAATGCAGGTATTGAAGCACCGAGAGGATGCTTCCTACGGCTTAACAAGCTCTAATACCTGCATACATCTGTCAATTATCGGCTACGAGAAAGAATATCCCACTCACTCTTCAGAGCACTCTGCCGATCATCCCACCCAATCTTCCCTCAACACCTGAAGCCCACGGCACGCAGATAGTGAAAACACCGCCCGAACGGCCCTCTCTTCCCACTAGTGTTCGAAAAATACGGTACTTACCATACCTTACCCATTGATACCATACGGTAAATCACACTAGGAAGATAGAATACCGGGAGACGGCATTTGTGACGTTTGAAATCCTGATATCGGGTAATCTAATTCTCCATCCTGAGTTGAACGTCGGCATCCTTGGCAATAAGATCAGGCTCAAGCTCCGAGCTTTTTCATGATGATCGGTTAATGGCACCTGGTATGTTTCCTGTAAGTTACTGTGCTGTATTATATCGTATCGAATGGTAACCTACTGTAAACATACCGTTCGGACCCTACTCCCCACAGAGTGACAATCTATGACTGCCCAGAAACCAGAGGAATGAAAACTGGCTAGCGGCAGCATTTCTCGCAGAGGTCCTGAAAGCCGAACAAGAATCCGGCGGTGACTTGATCATGTGTCTGACTATACGTGAAGGAAGTTAGGTTCGGACTGATTTCAATTTCACTAACCCTTCCTAGGTCGCGCTCTTTCTGCTAAATTTGTATATGTGGTATCTGTTCCGTTTTTATCGCCATTCCAAATTTGTTTTCTTCGTTCTCACTTTCAAAGGCATTTTAGGGACCTTCCTCTGACTTGGTGCATTCCTCCTCCTATCCTTTTCCTCTGTTCCGGGAACTGGAGAGGTGGTTATTTATTATTGTGCTTATATAGCATCGCTGAAAAGAGGTCTCGTTTCCTCCCCTTCTTTTGTATTCTCAGAGTTTTGATATAAATTCGGTATTACTTCGCTATCTCTAGTTCACCCTCCCTCACAGCCCGGACGACCAGTATCGACCAATGGTACTTGTGTAGAACAGCACCTTCAAACACATTAGGAATACCGCCATACTCGAGTACACCACCTTTTTGTCCCCCCACTTTGGACCTAGATTTAGTCTTGAGTTTGTATAACAGGATACCTTATTTCACACCTAAAAACAAAAGTCCATGAAAAATTGGGTAATTCTAGGAAAAGTCACCAGACCCTGGATCTATAATACCAAATGCGCGCAGATTCTATCTAGCCTCCCAATGCTCTTGGTCTCGTGGAAGAATGTAAAAGCACGAACGTGATAGAAAGAAAGAATAAGCATTGCTAAGGTTACCCCCCATGGTAAAAAAAGAAAAGAAAAGAAAAAAGACTATCGGAACAGACGGAAATAATTATAGAAGGAAGAAAAAAAGAAAGAAGAAAAAACATTTAAGGACTAAGCAAATAGCCACCGTGTTGACTTTGATACGGTACTCGTACAGTACCGTACCGGTATAGGTGTCCCCCTCTCGCTAATCACCGATCACAAAATACGAGAAAGTAATTATAGAAAACCCCCCTGAAACCCTTTGCCACATGGACCTATTACTAACGCTCGTGTTCACGGGAACGGACGTTCAGAAGCTACGGTAACCTTCAACCTCCAAAGACCACAATGTCATGTGAGAGCAACTCTTGTGCTGGTGGGATCAGCACGCCTAGGCATGTGTCTCGCCATCGCCCATCTTGACTAAATTATCGCCTAACATGATGCAGAATCCCACAGAATCCCAAACGATTTAGCCGTGTGCTATGTAGTCCAGAATTCCATACTTTGGAAAACGGGTCAAAAACATAACCTCCGAGAGACGTACAACATATATATATATATATAGGTAAAACACAAGACTTTACCGAGGAGGAAACTCCAACGACGTAGCACATGGTTCAATTATTGGAGATTTCACGGTATCCTGTCCTACTATACTTGCACGACAGGCCCAACAAGGACAGGCACTCGTGCAAGCAAGATGCGTGTTGATGTCTACGGTAGGTGGAAATCCGGAACCTGGTCTCCAGATCTGGTGTTTCCAAACTGGCGTTATTAAATAAGTAATGATAATATGGGAACAGATAGTAGGCTACAAAGCCACAATTCTATTCATCAGCGATAAATTACCCACCAATAAACTTCAGTCTTGTATTGAAAATATCGGCTGAAATGTCTCCCCCTGGCCGTATTGCTCACTAAAATTACTGCAATAACGACCCAAGGTTCCATACCCACCTACATGACACTCGCAATCGCACCCTAGCATAATGTCCAAGCGATTTAGACACTTCCGACCCTTATAAAGTAATCATTGGTCTTTTACAACGTAAGGCATGAATGAGTTCATTTCCCCCACGATAGTCCAGAGGTTAGAGTAAACGCAATTGGATAGCCAACTTGATACCTGTCTGGGATATCTCAGGTATCATATCGGTAGAAGTTGGAGCGGAATCAGGAATCATTAATGTACTCGGGTATGGACGTGGGATACCGGACGGCCATGGATTCTAGGGGCCTGACCGTTCTGCCCTCATAGGAAATAAAAGAATGAATTTGGCATGAGAATTGCTCGAACAAGCAACAAGCTTTGATACCTCTAATCCCTGCTGTCCGGTCACCCACGTCCATACCCGAGTACCGGATAGTCCGTCCATTCTCTCTGAACTGTGCAGGGAAATCTGTCTCATTGCATCATATCAGTTTGCCCGGATACTCCATCCTCTTCAGAAGGAACAAAAAAGTAGAAAAGGGCATTCGGCAGTCACCAGGACACGGTGCTCGGAAACCTCCAGTGACACCCGATGCGTTCTTGCGATCGTAGACTAAACCCCAATCTGTCTGCCCCCGATATTAGCTTTTCAGCCATAATACTCCACATTTCCACGTACCGTACTACCCAGACCACCCAGACCAATTCAATACTAGCAAATCATCATCTCAGAGGGCAGCGCCCCGGACCGGCCAAACGACATTCCCAAACCGGACCCAACAGTATAACCCACCACCCACCGTTATCTCCAAAAACTTCACACACTCCTGCATCGTCACCACCCCGGAGATCCATACCCGAGTGACACATCATGCCCACACCCACCCAACCGTAAATATCTGACAACGGTATACTCAAGTACCGTATATGTATCACCAAACACTTGCATCACCACGATACGTCACCAACAAGTCAACCCCAACCCCAGCGAGGAACCGCTCGCCAGCGTACAAAGCCGGGGAGTTGGTCGAACGGAGAAGTGAATGACCTAAGCTAAACTAGCCAAAATGTGAAAATCCGGACATCTCAATTGACGTCCAACGGTAGAAGATATTCCTGATTAGCAGCACACGTTATATTCCCCCCTCCCGCATTTTTTTTTTTTTTCTCACCACCACAGCTGAATCCGCAGTCCTGATTTGGGGGAAAATTGTCTTGTGGGGGGTTTGTGCGATTGATTCATTATGTGTCCGACCGGCCTCTCGGTCCGGTACTCGTACCGTAGTGGAAGAGTGTACGAAATGATTGAACAAGTGAGGGAAAGGTCAAGGGTGCACAACAATCACATACGGTCCCACCGCACTCTCAGAAAAGCCATCCGTAAGATTCTCAAGCCCACTTCCCAGCACAAGGAAGGAAGGAAGGAAGTACCGGTAGGATAAACCTCACACCTCCCGGACCAAGTGATGACCCGAACCACCCACCGCAGTCGGGTATCAAATATCATCTCGGAGTATGATTGAAAGAAGTCAGCAACGCCCGCCATTATACACGTAACACGATGAATCTTCCCTACCAAATTACCCAACACCCACCACCACCACCATACAAATGCCCGCCCGGGCGAAAAAGATAGAATTTCTCTGTGTGGGAAAAAGTAAGCAGGGATCAAGTCGATAAACAGATAAATACCCTGGAAAGAGAGAAACACAGTCCTCGGGGACGAGCAGAAATCGGAAACCCATCAGTCAGTCGCAGTGATGTCTTTTCTTCCCGGAAACCCCGAATTTAAGCGATTCCGAAGCCGAAAAGGGCCTCCGGGGCCGTTATGGTGATCTTCAGAGTCAATTTACGGCACAGGCAATAACTTAACCGTCAGCTACCGTCTACCGCTCTTGTCATAACTTGGCACACCTTGTTTTCTTGTCAGTAGCGAGACAATGTCTCCTGTCCACTCCGGGTTATCCGTACTCGAGTACCCACCAAACTCAAAGTATTGTCTTCCCACCGCCGCAGCATAGGATCTCGCTGACCATGTTTTTTTTCATTCTTTTTTTTATTCCAAAATTTTCAGTCGAGAGCCTACACTCCCGAAATACATGTCCGCCAGAAACGGACAAGCAAACAAACAAAAAGCTACCAAAACCGTGAACGAACCAACTCTATTATAATGATACCTCCGAAAGCAGGGCAGGTATGAAGAAAAAAGAAGGATCAAAAAAAGCCAGACCATTCACAATCCCGTACCGTACGATACCTTCGAATCCGGCGCTTGAACTCTGTATACTGACAGTAGGTATTCAATAAACAGATCGACCGATCGATCGATCCGCCGCGAGAATGTAGGGTAGCACACGGTAAAGCACAGTGCAGTACAGTACCGGTAGCAGAATGCTTAAGGTTTAATGCTCCGTCCGGGATCGGGTCGTGAGTTTCAGAAAGTGGGAAGGTACATACCGGTACCATGCGCTACCTACCCACCCACCGTGCCTACCTACCTACCTTATCATGCTACGATTGTGATTGATTGAGTGCAAAGTGCGGGCGGCGGCGGGGGGGAGGGGGGGTTGGATAGGATAAAAGAGGATGTAGACTATCCGGTCGGGTAGCGCGTGTGATCGTTCCATACGAAAGAGTACTTGTACAGTACGATACGTATCATACGGTACGTATTTTGTGCCATACCGATAAGAGGGGTACACGGTACTGCATGATGCTTATCTGCTTGGAAAGGATCAAAGCACTCACTCACTCACTCGCCCAACCCCCAAGGAACAGAACGGAACGGAAGTAAAGTAAAGTACTCGAGTAAAGTAAAGTCAAGTAAATTAAAGTGGAGGATACCTCGATAAGCCCCCCAATCAATCAATCAATTCCGCACAGCACTGTAACCGTAACGGCCCACCCTGTAATGCTTCGTGCAGTGCTAGTACTCGAGTAGAAAGTGTACGGTACTGTACAAGTATGATAGACCAGACACCTCACCGCACCAACCACCCAACCACCCAACCGACCGACCAATTAGGCAGACAGATACTCCAAATCCGGATAGCAACCCGAGTGACACACCATGACACCGCATCCATTCCATTCCATTCCGTCCGCCGTGTTCCTACCAACCAACCAACCAACCAGTGCTTGCCATGGGCTTTTATATTAAAATAGCTACGGTCTTAGGTTTCGAGGCACGAGCACAGTGCCAGCCGGACTGGAAGCTTGTATGATAATATTATTATGAAATGGAGAGAACTGTAAAACCCTTCCTTTACCAACTACCACCTTGCTATACCCGCAACCCCATCAATAAATAAATAAACCAATACTTCTTCGAGGATGGAGAGTAAGGCATATCGGATTCTTCTGCTGTTAAACAAGTCAATCTCTACAGTGTGCTCCGGTTAGCTACAGTGGTAGTGTATTTTCTGAACCGAAACTCACAATTAAATCAATTTCAAGTTACCACTGTCAGAAAATTTCATAATGTGGGCTTACCTCCTGGATCGGTGATGTCGTCAGGCATTGGAACTCTGTAGGAAACAAGAGCTGGTCATGCTTGTACCCGGCCTACAAGGCACCACGCGCCAGGCCATGTTTTTTTGGCGATCCCTGCCTACAATTTGGTGGGCAGGTCGGGCTTTGCTTGGCCCGGCCCCGCTCGGCCCATGGCAAGCACTGCAGCCAGCCACACCCAACCCCCCTTTTGACCCTTTGTGATAATTTAAAGTACTATTCTTGAATACAGTACTCGTACTCGACCACACATTCAGCCCGACGCGGAGTAAAGTTCCACCAGGTTGTTGGGTGGCCGAGTTTACTCTAGTGCAGTACGGTACTCGCACAGTACAACCTAATACACGAAAAGGGTGGCAAGGCGGAAGAAGTAAACCTTTTTTTTGACGGGGACGGTGAGGTGTTATGCCCGGGACGGGGGTGTGGGTCGTGTGACAAGAGCAAGGTACTCGAGTAAGGTATCCACTTTTGGCCAAAATGGAATGTGCCTGTCACATCGCGCGCCGTCAATGACCCCGGAGCGACGCAAGCGGTGCCGAGACACACCGCTTGTATCGCGATCATTAAGGAAGGAACACGCCAAAGATCTCGGCTAGGACTAATTCGGTAAGAAAATCCGGACATTTGTTCCGTCGTACATGACCTAGTGTGACCAGGAAGGGAAATGGAAGGTAAGAGAGGTAAAAAAGAAAGCAAGGTCAAGAGAAAAAATTGTATAATTAATAAATTCTAGAGCAAAATATAATACGTGCACCGGTCATCGCGGTTTTGAATAGTCAAGTGCGTTGCCCGTTCCCGTGCCTGAAGCGAAAAACTAGCCAAAAGAAACAGAACAGGTAAGATCCCACTATACTCCGAATTGAGGAAACGTGAAGGATAAAGTGTAAAAGGGTGGAAAAATTGTCGAGCCGACTTCGATTAAGCTTTAAGAAAGGGCCCTTGCCATAATACACACACCGCACCTACTTTAAAAAGATAAAAAAACGACCCCAGGAAGAAACTCTACATGTTCGTTGCGAATTCCCCAAAGAAAGTGACCAGAAGAAGAAAAACCAGATAAAAACACCCATTAAATGCCGTCGGTTCGTGTAAATGCCTTCCCCCCTCCATTTCCCAGACCCGCAAGCGATCGTCAAGCCGTTCGTTAAAACCGCATGAGTATTGCGGGCGTAAATGTTGTTGCATTTACAGCAGGTAAGCGACAGCTCCAATGAGACCGGCCATTGCGGCACCGGCAACAGTGGCCTTGTTGGCCGAACCGGTGAATGGCGGGGTGGTTGGTGCTGGCTTGCTGGTGTTGGCGGGCGCAGAAGGCTTATAGGTCGGGGCGGTGCCGTTGGGATAGACTGGAGCGGGGCTTCCGGTGGGGGGGTAAACAGGGGCGGTTCCAACCGGAACGGAGCTACAAAGCCGTTAATATCATAGCCAAATTGTACCAATGGAGGAATGATTGCTACTTACCACTTTCCGGTGCAGACACTGGTTGGCTGGATGGTGGTATAGACCTTGGTAACAGTGCAAGGGCAGTTGGTGATAGTCAAAGTGGTGGCCTTGAATTCAATTGTTAGAAATAGCTCAATTCCAATTGTCGAGCGGAAGGCATACCTTGGTGACAGTATAGGTCTTGTTGTTCTGCACAACGGTAGTAGGACCTGGGCAGTAGGTGGTGTAAGCAGTGACAACCTCGGTGGTTGTGTACTCAGTGCCGTTCTTAACGACGCCGGCAGAGGCACCAGCAACGACAGAGAAAACAGCGGCAATGGTAGCGAAACGCATTTTGACTAGTTTTTTTGTTTTAAAGAAAAGACTTTAAAAGGGGAGAAGGGGAATTATTAGAGTTAGGGGGTGCTATTAAAACGAATGAATACGCTATAGAGCGAGCGTGGTGATGGTGGGAGAAGCTAAAGGTAAGAGAGAAGAAGCGACTGTGGGTGGTGAGAGAAGAGGGAGAGGAGAGTTAGTGGGTCTGTTCCAAGGTCTTTATAGACGGTTTGTCAATTGTATTGCGATTGACGGAGTTGGGGGGGGGGGGGGAATAGGGTTTGTGACTTCTCTGCCCTAGCCACTGGTCTGGGCCGATGGCATGGACGTGGGGCGTCAGGTTAGCAGGGGTCGGGAAGAAAAAAAATTGCAGGTGAGAAGAAAGGGGGGTGTGGGCCTTCCTTTCCCTCCATCTCACCCACCCACCCACTCACTCGCTCACTCACGCCCACTCACTCCCTCGCTAATGACTATCCCCCCTTGCCCGCTGCCGTCTGTAGAAGGCTTGTGCGCGTTAGTTTGCGGTCAGGGCAGGTGAGTGCCACTCTCTATCAATTCCGGGAAATTAGCATCCATCCATCTCTCCCTGTCCGCTCGAGTACTTGTACGGTTCTCGTACCCTACCGGCACCGGTATTTCCTTTCGAATATTTTACCAAAAATAGTACATCAAGTACTCGAGTACACAGTACACTGCAAGGAAAGGTTACAGCATCGATTGAACTTGAACAAACTGGTTGGGTCGTTGCCCCCTGCCATGCCGGTAGTCCGCTATCGTTCAATTTTCCTACCTTGCAATAACATCCAACTCGAACAGATTATGTGTTCTATCCCTGTCGTTCCGCCACTATCATACCCCTAACCCCCTTACGGACCAAAGCACTAGCCTCAGGCGCAGGTACGAAATCCACACCAACCCCTTGGAAGAGAAGTGAAAGTGAAGAAATAAGAAAATAAAAAAAGAAAGCAAAAGAGAAAAGGGAGAAAAGGAGCTCACATGTCGACCAATACGGTAGGACCCACCATTTTCGGTCGGATCCAGGAAAACTTTGGTGCCAGCACGACACCTTAATTCAGGCATAAACGGGACACACCCACCAACAATGTTGACCTTTTTCTCTGCCCATGATAAGGAACCTACGGTAGGTGGAGAACTTGCCTAATTGCCCAAATTAGCCACACATACTCGAGTACAATGGTTGGTTGGTTGGTTGATTAATTGATCTCCAGCGGCAAGGGCGTTGTTGTTGCTCACCTTTTTTCTACACCTCTATCTGACGATCTGGTACCGTATAGTATTCGTGCAGTACCTATACAGAACCGATTGTGGGTTGTACTCGAGTATCTAATTCTGGACAATCCTTCCACTTGCACCGCACCAGTGCTACACTTTGCACCGTTAGCGAACCCGATCATCGACTTGTCTGACGGAAGTTGTCAATCAACACGTGGCGAACACGAAAAGGAGAGAAGGATGTAAAAAAAGCTATTTTCAAGCAGCCCCCCAGACGACAACTTCTACGTACCGTACTGTGACACACTTCATCTGCTCAGCTGCTCGCAATGGAGGAACAGTACCGTATGATACGGTACCGGTACTTGTGGAAGCAGCCACCGTCGCCCTCCTCATCTGCCCTCCTTATTTCACGCCCCACAAAAGCATTTTCCAAAGAGACAAAGAATTCTTACTTGTACACCGCCAAGCACCCGTTCTCAGCAGAACCTTCACTGGCGGGGCAAGCCGATGCCGGTACTTCCGCCCGGGTACAGGTACTACGAGTAGGCTGCCGCAATGCTGACCCCCCTCCTCAATCAGCGGCAATCACTGGCTCAACTCCTCCCCACTCCTTGCGTCGCCCGATGCACCCGCCACTCGCGCTTCAACAGACTCGCCCAGTTGGGTCATTTAACCGTCCCACCGCAAGCCCCTTCCTGCCTTCCCTGCGTCACCTTACAAGTAGGGGAAGTGTGAAGAAAAAACAATGAACCCTACAGTACAAGTATCCGTTAAAAACCCGCCCTTGCATCGCACCGTTCGGGATACGGTCGACTTACTCAGCACAATAATACCTTTCAGGGAATATTACCGCCCAAGCGCTGGATCTCTCCTCAGCCCTATACCCTCCGGTGCTGGAGAATAAAGAAACAAGGTTGGCTCATCTATCGTCCCGGCCGGATCGAGCTGATTCCTGCGCGTCCTGTGAGATTACGGTACCGTAAAAACTCGAATACAAGAGAAATGTGCTAGGACGTTGCAGTTGCCTCTCCTAGTATGGCGCCGTGTATATTCCTTTTGTTTTGTCTTAGCTGAGGGCTGAGTTTGCGGTGGTTTTCCCACGCTTTGTCGAGAAGGGGAATTCCAACGTCCTAGCACATTTCTCTTGTATTTGAGTTCTTACGGTATGGCACACGAGGAGTTGGTTGGCTGGCTCCGGTCGTATTCATTACCGTATATACTGTGGTACCTTACTTTTACAGTACTCGAGTACGAGTACCGGCATTGGTGCTGAGGTGCTCGAGTACTCGGGTACTGCCTGGGTATGCATGACGATCGCCCGTAGGGGGGTTGTCCCGCCAGCCAACCAGCTCCCCAATTACCGGGACTCGCGGAATTGAGAGATGCTTTCTGACGCTTGGCGCGCAGACTCCTCCTACATACCTGGTACACTCGGAATTGGCGAGTAAGCCAACCAAATGAGAGCCGGAGTGTCAAGAAGAATAGCATGAGCTGAAGCCCTCGAGTGCCGGTAGATTGCGCCAAGCCGTCGCTACCGTAGCGAAGGGCACTTGCACCGTCACCCCGTCTCCTGTTCCTGATGGACGCCTAACCCGAGTGGCAAAACGAAACAGGCATTCATAGGGAGCATGGGGAGAACACCCGACGCGATGCGGATCCTGTGCGGCACAGGAGATTTTGGTGGTAATTTGACCGTCGCACCGTAGTACAGGTACAGTACTCGTACAAGTACGGGCCGAATCACGGTATCATGAATACCGTACGGGTACTGGACTCGAGTGCTGTACTATGGCGCAACTTGCTACGTTGTCACGGAATGAGAGTGAGAGTAAATAACCGAAATTAAAAGTTTACGTTTTCCCCCCCTTTTTTTGTTTCCTTACCCGCTTTCCCTTTTTAACTCCCGTTTTTTTTCTCTGTGGCTTGTCTACTTCCAGAATGAAAGAATGAAGCGTGGGGGGAAATCTTCAGATGGCGGCGGCTGCCCGATAATGTCCGGTGGAGGCGGGCTTGGGGACGTGCCCCGTTACAAAAAGTTGCGAAATGGCCCCGAGCTCCGAGGGTTTTCTTTTCCTTCCTTTTCTTCTTCGGAAGTTGCGCAATAGAGTTCCGGGGGTCGTACAAGGACTGAAGGTTTCGCTCTGAAGAATCAGATGTCGTACCGGCAGGGTGCTCGAGCACGCTGGATTCTACTTGTACTCGAGTACTTGTAGTGACGACCTGCCAAGTGATAATTAAACAGAAACTCTGGAAAAAGGGGGGAAAAAGGAATGCGCAACTCTTTGGTCCAGCGAGTTTCTCCACAACCTTTAGGAAAACTACAATTACCGTATGGTACCGGTACCGTACCCCATAAGATGAAGTGCTACTCGTAGTGCTCGGGTACAGCACTCGAATAAAGGAGAGGGTGCCGGTTGGTCAGGTAACTCCAGGCATGACATGACATAATAATATGATAATAATATTATTATGATTATATTCCCCACCCATTATCCCTCTTTCCCTCCCTTTCGATTCAGCTCAAGCACTCAAGCAATAACAACTAACACCAGCATTAAGCCTTATTCGGGAACTTCTTCCTTTACAAGTATCGCTACAGTGTAAGTACTGTACTTGCACACTAATAAAATCCGCCAATTGGCCCTCGCTAACCGGTATTCCCGCCCACGTGCCGCCAGATAATACCCCCGTACCACCGTTTTCGCCCCCTTGCCCCCTTCCCCTCCCCCCTTTCCCCTCCCTCCTTCGGACCCTTCAAACCAAGAAACGGGACCGAACTGGTCGGCGGTTGTAACAACGCTTGGCGCACCTTTGGTAAACACAAGCACCGGTACCGTAAGTACTAGTACAGTACTCGCGCAGTGGGGATTCTACCAAGAGGGCTTGCTGGCGCTTTCTTGGCTCAATTACAACATACGAGTACAGTACTCTAGCGACGGTACCGGCACTTTACCGGTAAGAGGAGGAAGGCAGGAGAGGAATGTCGCGCGGCGCGAGGAACAAGAATTGTGAGCGGCAGCGAAGCGAGGCCGCTCACTGTTGCATTGAACAGAATTGTACTACCCGGGTACGGTAGCTGTTCGGTACCCGACACTGGTATCGTTGCGCAAAGCGGCAGTCGGAAAACAGGGCGGAAGGTGCCTGAGGGCGGTACCGGTACCGGGCCCACTCACACTCGTACCGGTATCGGTGTTACCCAGCGCGGGGCAGAGCATTCCTCCTCATTCCGCCCTTGCTGTCCCTCCCCTGTGATGAAGTATCACACTTTTTCTTCCCTGCTTGCATTGAGCGACCTCACTTGCGCGATGGTTCAACGCCAATGAAATGAAGCGATAGATAGGTGGGCACAAGTACCGATTCACCTACACTAACCAGAAAACATCAATTGCCACTCTGCCAACCCAATGTCGTGCAGCCGCGTACTGGTACTGTACTAGTGCAGTACCCGCTCAGCTGTGGTGTCACTAGCGTTTGCCTAGTACTAGTACAAGTGCCCTATCGTGAGCGCTGGAGCTGAGCGCTTTGGCAGCGTCGTGTGGTGTCGTGCCGTGCCTACCGCCGCAGGGCAGAAATAGCCCCGCAACCACGATATC
Organism: Tuber aestivum; assembly: GCA_900010015.1. Lineage (NCBI taxonomy): Eukaryota > Fungi > Ascomycota > Pezizomycetes > Pezizales > Tuberaceae > Tuber > Tuber aestivum. Next base: position 525,550 of record LN890986.1, read on the forward strand.
CCCGCGGCCAGTGCAAGTACTCGAGTAATCGTGCTTGCTCGCAGCGCAGCGGGGGGGGATACCGTATGATAGGTAAGTACCGTACCGTCCATAGGTGAAACTCACGATAAGCGGATACCGGTATCTACTGAGATGGACAGATGGGGTGGGTGGAGAACAGCGCTACCGTAAAGTTAGTTAGTTAGTACTTACTGTACGAGTATCATACTTTACCAATATCACTGCGCTTGTTGGAGTATCGAGTAACCTGTATCATACCGCACCTCCACAGCAAATGCCCTCTCATCATGCGAGTACGGTATGATACTCTACCGGTACCGTATACCGTCGTACAAACCCCCACTATGTATTGTAGAAACTCTACAAAACCTACAACGTCCACGGAACCCCTCTCCGTGGGGATGCGGGGATCAGCGCAACCTCTACTGTACTCGAGTACCTGTAACGGGTACTCTACCGCACACAGTTTATAGTCGTCGCCCCCTGCCACAATATACGGTAAGTACTCGAGTATATCGGGTATCGCATTGAAAGCCACTTACACTACTCGCCAAAATCAAAAGTCTGTCCCCGACCTTTACCTAAGCGCAGGCCCTCAGGTACTGGTACATGAGTATTTTGCTTGGCTGATGACAACAGGTGGCGTCTCCTCCTATGATGTCAACCATTACCAGCCTACATTCAAGCTGACCAACACCCAAGCGAAGCGAATCGACTCAGTTCTCCACGATTCTCCTATGAAGAGTTTGCAATGTCAGACAATATCAAAGGTATTCC
>LN890986.1:527808-575318 GCA_900010015.1 Tuber aestivum
ACCGCCGAGGTCAAAACCGTATCACCACTGCTACCAAGATGAAAGAAGCTCTCTGGGAGGCATGGGACAGTCTTACTGTAGAGGAGATCAATCGGGAGATATCAAGACTACCAACAATTATGCAAAGATGTATTGTAGTTGATGGTAAAAACAACTATCATGCTTAGGTCATGATTTTTTCTATTGGGGCGCCACCCGTTGCAATAAGCCAAGTAAAGTACTCAAGTACCAGTACCTGAAAACCAGCGCTTAGGTAAAGGTCGGGGACAGACTTTTGATTTTGGCGAGTAAAATCTCATCCTCTTGGAAATTGTTTTTTTCTTTTCTTTCACTTTTTCCTCCTCGCAGATTACCCGAGGAATATTAAAAGATCTCGTCAAGCGCTGATTGGGTCCGTGTTGGTTTATTTGCTTCTTTCCATCTAGGGGGGGTTCTTTTTTTCTGGTGATTGCCGTGCTTGGCTGTGGCGGTTTGGGCGGCGGGTTGGGCTTGGCTTGACCCCCCCGAGGTAATGACGGGTAGGTAAGGGGGTTTGTTTGTTTGTTTGTTTATTTGTTTATTTGTTTTGGGGTTCTTTTTCTTTTCTTTTTTGGTTGCTAGGGTGTTCATAGTGTAGGAGTATCATAGAAGGCAACAAGTAAAGACTGTCATGAGGGTTCACTCGGATTGTCCTTGGAGATGGGATTGTTTGGTCAATTGTAAGGGTAGAGTGAAGGAGGTTATGTACGGTACAGTGATTTCAAAGTGCAAAGGGAATCTGTGTTTTTCCATATACATCGTATCTATCTACTTATCTATCTATCCGCGGCACCTGTATCAGTTTGAGTACCGCACACAAGTGCTAGTACTGCAGTGCTGCCTTGTTTTAGGGTAGGTCCTGCGATTCCGGACAGAAGGTGTGATGATCGAGTGCAAACACCTTTGGCCGGAGTGAAGTCCATGACATGCATTATTATACTGTACTAGTACTTGCGCTATTCACCCACACCCCGATATCCCAGACGGCCAAAACCTGAAGAATCTGTCCGGCACAGCGGGTCAAGTTTTGCTGTGGAAATCCTTTGGATTCACAACATTTCACACGGGAGGGCGAGGTATCCGTATTATCGGGATCCGGGACGGCAGGGTTTGAGCATACTACGGTATCGCAGCTGGGGAGGAAAAGAAGAGGGAAGTGAGAAGAAGATCGTCTTGAAGGACTCGAATCAAACCCACGAAACGCATCGCACCTTCTCCTACCCGCCCCGTTGACTCCTTGAGTATGATGCTGCGCCAGTTCAGTGTGCAGCGCCAGCAGTTACCCCATCGATATACTGGTACGGCATGGGACGGAGTCTGGACAACAATTCAGCTCCCTTCGCTGCCGTGCCCCAGTCGGTAAGGCTAGAGTCAGCCGGTGCGGTATCGGTTCTTCCGCTCGCTGCGCACGTTGGGGATTCGGTGTCATGCTGTACGAGAACCGGTATGAACGTGGGCAATTGGAGACTTGGGTAGTAGGCGGTATGAAGTCTTTCTGCTTATTTGAGTGTTCCCGATGCCGAGTTCACGCCTGCCATACTGTGCTGGATTGCGTGCGGTGCGAGTATCATGGGAGATGGGGAAAGAATGACCAACCTCACGGTGAATTCTTGCCAGCACTTAACCACGGTACTTGTACAAGTACCATATGGCAGGAGTTTGGGGCCGATCTGTTCAGGTCGTTAGTGGGGTACGAGTACAAGCACAGCATCAGACCGTGGTTTTAGTTGATCGGCGGTAGGAGGGTACGGGCACTTGGGCAAGGAGGCTACTCGTACCGTAGTGATGAGAAGAACAAGGGATTCAGACAACCTAAACATTCTTAACGTTCCATGTTGTGGATTTCTTAAAGGTTGCGAGAAAAAGCTCCCTGGACAAAAGGGTCAAGAGCCCTTTTCCTTCTTTCCTTCTTTTCCAGAGCTTTGTTTAATTAGCGCTTGGCGAGCCACTGAACTTGAGAAATCCACTGGATACCTGATTCTTCAAAGCGAAAATCCCAGTACCGTACGGTATGACCTCCCGGTGAACGCTTTTGCACGATCAAGCTCTGGAAAAATGGCGGAATGGAGGGAGCTGTTGGCTACCTCAGGGGGGGGTTCGTGATACGGTATCATTCCTGTGGGTAAAATTAAATCTTATCCGAGGCTTGAAGGCCTTGACACAAACCCTTGTTCAGCCCAACATTAGCCTCATACTCGAGTACAACTATACAGGTACTCGTACAAGTTCCTAGGGACGCAGCTCGTCTAGGGATGCAAATAAATACAGGTCCGGGTACCGGCACTTGGAGTGGGGTTTTCGCAAGCGAGTGGTTGGACTGCGGGATTATGGACGAGGGGGAATGTCTAGACTGGTGTGATATGGTCTAGATAGGTGCTGTACCAGTGCTGCAGTGTCACCGGTGTGGAGTTTACCGGTATTGTGTAAGGCACAAGGTACTTGTACCGGTACCGTACCACAAAGGAAGGGAATAGCTGGCATACTGTACTCGAGTACAAACATTTTGTCTGGACAGGGATATTCGTGACCAGACGGAGATAACGGGTTGCAAGAGTTAATACAGTCCAATGCGGCACTTGTACCGTATCGTAGATGTATCCGTAAGTGACTGGAGCTTGCAGACCCCGCCAAACATACTATCCAACCCTCCATAGTACGATAGTTCGGTATTGTCGCCAGCCACTCCCTCATGCCATAACACCTCCTCCGCGACCCATCCTCCCACAGGTCCACCCGCCAAAACCAACACGTCGTAGGTCTACAGTAGTGCCGGTATCATACTGTGCTGGTACAGTGCTCTAGCGGATTATCATCCCGGGCAGTCCAGACCCTGTAAAACATCAGCCCTACCGTGCCGTCCACCCCCCTAAAGAACCCACGATGAAAGTGCATTTAAGCAGCGTCCTCCTGGCAGTGCAGTCTAGTACCGTATTACGCGTTATCATGCCGCTCCGATCGCACAAGATCCCTTCGCTTCGCACGGCGCATCGTAGATTACCGGTTACACGCGCAGTGCGGGACAGCGGCAAACAAAAGTCCCACGCGTTGTCGTGTCGTGGGATTTGGATGGGTGGGTGGGTGTGAGAACTTTAATGCGTTGCGGTGTTTGGAGTCAAGCCTCAGTGGTTGGCTAGTTGGCTGGTTGAAGCGCAAGGGGGGGGGAATAGAGTTTCGGAACGGGTGGGAGGGGAGGGTGAACTTAGTGTGGTACGGTGCAGTACCGGTCTCAGGTCATTACTCGAGTACACGTAGGGTTGAGGGGTTGGCAGAGGGGTGGACAGGAGTTGTTTGAGTAAGAGGGAGGAGGGATGAGTGTGCACTATTATACGGTACTGGTACCTGAGTTTTATTACACTGGATGAGAATCATACCGTGTCTAAGGATGGATCACTTCTCGCTGAGTACCCGTACCGGTATCGGTATTACAGTATCTACGGATTGGGTCGGGGAGATTCGATCATCTGTTTCTTAGCCGTATTAGACAGGTCATTATCGGTATGGAGGGATGGCGACCAACTTATGCCTATTACCGGTACTCAAGTAAAACCATAACGTCGCAGAGCACTGAGTAAGTTCACTCTCCCTCTCGACTGGATATCCGGCCAATCTCTCCTGTCTATCTGGTTGCGAGGAGCTAGACAGCTAACGAAGTTCCAGGATTCAATATTTGGATTGGATTGGATCATGTAATATCACTCGAGAATACTGTTGAGTTTAGTGCTTATCCGTCAAACAGACTAGTTTCCTTTTTAGTTAGTTTCTCCTAGTACTTCCTCACCACTCTCTTCAACGTTAGTTACTGTTTGAGTTTTTCCTCATTTCTTCTCTATTCGTTTCACAACCGCACAACCATGCCATATTCAACTATGGTATTCCGAGGTTCTCATATGTTTTTTCTACCTCACCGAGGTTTCGTTAAATTCCTTCCTCCGAGGTCCTCATTTTACCGACCTCGGGCCTTTGTTATTTCTTTTCTTTCACTTGATAGTTAGTTACCATAAAAGCCCACTGCTGCGCAGGTGGTAAGAAAATCAAGCTTCTTTTCTCGTCAGCAGTCATATCAATTCACAAATACTGCAGATATCATCATCTGAGGATATCAGAGTAGAGTCAGAGGACGGCGTTTCCTCCGGTGTGGGGAGAAAAATTGAGTAGTCGCCATCGCCATCACAGTCGAGGAGTTTGAGATATCTGGCCGGCGTCATCATGGTGTTTGCGGTCCCGAAGTTTGCTTCGTCCTATACGCTTGGCTTAGTGCTTCAGCCTTTTCTTTTCTTTGGAATTGCTACACGGACCCCAGGGGCCTCTCTTTGAATTTCGCCCCTCTAATCTTTTCCATGCTTCTCCTCTAGACCCTTACGATGCTTCAAGTCCGACCAATTTCGGGGGAGTGTTTTACAAGTTCCATTTGAATCATGTTCTGACCCTGGGCTTGGGCATTTCAAACATCCGGGTGCCGGGGCACTCGATTTCTCAAGTATGGGATTCTTGGGATAATGCTTTCGCCATATTCAGGGCTCGGATGGAAATCATAGGATCGTCTAGGGTTCCATACACCTGTGGACTGTTTCGGGTGGGGGTGCCTTGATTCGGGAATCCTACGGTTTGGCAAGCCAGGTTAAAGAGGGTAAACCCATTCCAACCAGAGAAATTTTTACTTAAACGATATACTAGGCGGAATAGAGCAGATTACCTCTAGAAGCCAGAACTGGAGCCTCGACCAATACCCCCCCCCCCCCGACGCTCCCCCATCGCGAGGGCCACCTCTCTAGACATTGATTCATCGGGTTGTCATGCGCATACACCTGCTCGGAATGTCGTGGTGTTTGCAGAATGGACTGCCACCTGTATTGCATACAGATGAAAAGTGGCTAGAGTCTTAGGGTTTCGTGGTGTGCATGCCGGTAGCAATCAGTTTTACAAACCTAGTGCTGCTGGGGGCACAAGCGGCACCTAGCTGAATAAGCCTCCTGCACAGCCCCATCATCTAGAGCCGGCTTACGATCGTAACCTAGGTTAGGCCGTAGCACGCATCGGACGGCCCCCCGAACGGTATTTGTGCAACTTCCATCCAATGCTTGCATGGGAGTGGCCGCGCGGCCTTGGTGAATTTTCTGTAGCTTACCTGGAGTGTGATATAAAGGGGTGATTCCGGACACTGACTCTCGACGAGACCAATCTGGAGTCGAATGTCTCTGCTGCTTGGGCAATGGATCGAGTGATGGGCATTGGCTAGTGGCCTGGGGGGAGCATGGGCATTGGGGTAAGGATTGATCTGTGGGGATTTTGAAATGGTGAGAGCGCTGGAACTTGTTTTGAGAGCTGCTTTTTGGTAACTGGCATACCGGTCGGGCGGAACGTTGAAATGGTGGGGGCTAACGCTAGGCGAACGCCAACTTTCATGGGACTGAGCACGCTACGAGGGTGACCGACGCTTAGCTGGGCAAAGCGCACTGTATTGCGGGTTGTGAAAACCTGAACGGATACAATTCGGATCATACGCTTTCAGACACGAAACTGAGCCTGAACTTGGCAGGTGCCCGGCGGTAGAGAAGAGTGCGGTTGAGGCGAGAGGACAAAAACCGAGTGACTAATTGTGACGCTAGGGTTTCTGGCCCAGCAGACTAACTTGTCGTACAAACATAAGCAAAAGCCTACAGCGGCGCGGAAACAAGAACGAAAATAGTGATTGCTGGACCAGCGAGCTACTATTTCGCTTCAGCAGCATCAACGTTTATCCTCCTGGCTATATGGGCTTGATAGATGTGGAGTTTTCAGTCAGATTTGTTTGTAGCTATCACAGCCAGACTGATACGGAGCATCTTGCCGTAATACCGGTAGGTCCGTCAATGCTTATTAATCAGGGAAAAAATCTCTTATCAGAGTTCTTTTGTCCGGAGGGTTAGGGTTACTACTCTTGACCGGGTCGAGTTACCGGTATTGCCCGGGCGCCGATCTAATCTGAGGCTCAGGCGAGGAATCGACGGTCGGGCCAAGGCACCGTCTTATCCGGAAGCTAAAATATCGGTATCTCCATGGCGGAAACTTCCGGCCCTTGGAAGAGCATGGAGGAAGTACGGTAAGAATACCTTGAAAGTTTTGTGGATGGAGAGTGGTAATTGTGGGAGTTTTAGCGCGGAAAAACTTGGCTTACGCTATCGGATCACTAATGCATCCTTCAGGCGAGGATGGGCGCAAGGAACGGGGAAGAGTGACTACTTTTCTACCACGGAATCCAGAGGGTGCTGTGGGAACGGGAGCGGGGCCAAAGTGGTCCCGGTTAATGACATTGGTTGGGTGGATTTATGATTATCGGTGTTACTCAGTTCCATGTTGCCTACCGGGCTTGATGAGCTGCTTTAACTGGAACCTCGGGGTCTACAGTTGTTCTTCTCCACCTCTCTCAAGTTCCCATTGAACAACTTCTTCTCTCATCCTTTGTTTCCCCCCGGTTCTGCTTGATAATTTAGGTGTGCCACGGCGGAATGGTACAGTTCACCAAGTCGACCATGTCGCAAAGAGCCCCATCGACAAACAATAACATCACTTCGTCCCCCGAGACTTACACGTTCTTACTCGGCGAATTACGAACGGCATTTTCCTCCGATCCACCGAGCCCGGAGAGTGCATCGCCTGCCGGTGACCTTGACGACGCTCAACTATCGGCGAATTCTACGGAGGGACCCGTGGTGGGGTTCGGCCTTGGAGGGGAGCATGGCGAGAGGAGGTTTCAGGAAAAGGCTAAGCGTCGGGCATCCGTACCCGTGCGGTTAGAGAAGATTCGAGGAAGGGAAAAGTATAGATTGGTGATAGACGATGAACTGAGGAAGTTGCTGGCGGGTGGTGATGGGGTTTCGGGTGGGAAGAGGAAGAAGAAGTTTAACGATGTATGTTCGGGATTTAAGTTGAGCCTTTTCTCTTATACTTATTCCTGCTGTATGGGGTGAGGACTAAGTTGTGTTCGATAGCTGGTTTTTACGAAAAGGTTCACCGTGTTCGACCACAGAAGTCCGGAGGCCGCTTCTTCTACCTTTCGCGGGTTTTACACTGTGTTCTGGTGGCTCACTCCACCCCCTGGGATACACATCACAAAGAAGCTAACTAGTAATAGGGTGTCGGTGGTAATCCTAATACTAAAACTCGCCGCAACATCCTACAAGGAACATGGCCGCCTCTTCGGAATAGACATCCTCTCAATAATGTTCAATCCAGACAACCTCATAGACTGTCTCTTAGTTGACGCAACCATGTTCTGGGGCTCAACGCTCTGGTGCGTCCCTTTACAAAAAGCCATCGCGAAGGGCAGGCTATCCTGGGAGCGCACCGGGTGGATGCTACAGATGGTCTGGGAAGCGGCATACCTCGGCGTCGTGATTGAATATACCCTCTGGAGGGACTGGCCGTGGATTCAGACGGTTTTCATAGTGTTGCATTGTCTAGCATCGCTCATGAAGCAACACTCGTACGCCTTCTATAACGGGCATTTGAGCGGGGTGTACAAGCGGCTGCAATCCCTCGAGAGGAAATTGGAGGAGTTGCGAGCCTTGGATACGAGTGAGCCGAATGCGCGACACCTTGTCAGGGCTGGGAGTGTAGACTCCGGGGTCGATACTAGGGCGGGGTCGGAGGAGAAGGAGGAATTGGGCAGCGCGCAAGTGGAGGACTTTGAGAAGGCGATTATGGAGGAAGTTGCTGCCTGTGATGGCGAGTTGAGCAGCCATGTGGAGGGTGGCGATGGGCCGGAAGTGGTATATCCGCAGAACTTGACGTGGTGGAATTATTTTGAGTACATTCACTTTCCAACGTATGTCCCCTCTTCGAAAATCCATTCGTTCATCCGGAAATTAACGGGAACAGCGTCGTCTACGAACTCGCATACCCCCGCACGACCAGCATAAACTGGCGCTATGTGGTGGAGAAGATCACAGCAACCTTCGGCGTCCTGGGCGTAATGATTGTGGTTTCTCAACACCTCATCCTTCCCGTCGTCTTGCAGACCCACGCCCTGCGCCTTCTACCGCTCTCCTCTCGCCTGCAAGCCTTCCCGTACATCATCTTGGACCTCGTCTTCCCCTTCATGTTAGAGTACCTGATGGTGTGGTACCTCATCTGGGAACTCATCCTGAACGTCCTGGCCGAACTCACGTTCTTTGCCGACCACGGCTTCTACGGCCCCTGGTGGAATTCCGCGACCTGGGCCACCTTCGCCCGTGACTGGAATACGCCGGTGCACAACTTCCTCCACCGGCACGTCTACCATAGTTGCATCTCCAGCTGGCATGTTTCCCGTGGGACCGCCACCGTGATAACCTTCCTGCTTAGTGCCCTTGTGCACGAATTGGTAATGTGGAGTCTGTTCAAGCGCCTGCGCGGGTATTTGTTCGTTATGATGATGCTGCAGATTCCGCTCGTGAAGGCCAGTCGCACGGGATGGCTGAAGGGGCGGGAGACTCTTGGGAATGTGCTCTTTTGGTTGGGGGTGTACACCACGCCGAGCTTGCTGTGTAGTCTTTATTTAGTCGTTTAGGTGGTGGATTTTTTTCTTCTTTCTCTCTTTTCTTTTTCGTGGAAGTTTTTGGGTTGGCTGAATGGTCCCGGGGTATTCTTGCAATTTTGGTTTTCTGGTTTGGGCTGGTTTGGCGCTGGATTCGGTGGATATCAATAGATGGGAATCGGACTGGATATTGGCAATTTTTAGCCTATGGGGGGGAGAGTGGAGGGATTGGGGAGCGCAGGAAGGGTAAGGCTAGAGATGGGATGGTTTTGGGTATTGAACGAAATGCCATGATGACAACCTGTCACTCTGCTCTCAAAACATGAAATGTACGAGTACAGCAGCATACAGTCGTGTCCTGGGGGTGATTATACGCGTGCATAGCAACAGGGTCTGGCAAAAGCCAAGTTATTGTCCCATCACCAGCGCTCCGGATGGTATCAAGTCGGAATAAGAAAAATTACTTGTGGAGGGCATGCTAACTCGGGACAATTAGTATCTAAAATAATAATAACAGAACATGGAGTTATGGAGCAGCTCTTGGGAGCAAGGTATAAACCACAAACATTAGACTTAAAGTTAATAAGAGCTCTGAACTTTCAATAACGGGAGTATGATGGTACAGTACACATGGAAGTTTAGGTGGTATCGGGCAGCCCACGATCTCGCTTTGAAATCACGATTCCGTAATTTGCGACCAAGTTTATGATATCATACCTCGGATTATTAATTTAACGATAATTAGCTGTATCATACGGTAATCGTAATCATCCAAATTAAATTTGCCAAGACGTGATCATTCATCGCGATTTCAGATCACAATCACGCTCCGCCGAATACCCCTTCCCTTGCACTATAGTACCGTACAGTAGTAAAGTACAGTGGCACCTCGCTATCCCGGATGGCCAAATTTCACGGATTTCATACAGGACAACGGGGTGTCCGGAACAACGAGGTATCATGAATAAAATGGAAATTTTCCAGAAAAAATTAAGATCTTTTATTCGCATTCTCTTGAGAAGGCTTAATTCAATAAATATTCATATGCAGAATTGACTCCCCCTGCCTTCCACTTTGTAGGTCTACAGGTAGCATGTTCTTCATCCTCCTCTTCCTCACCGCTTGTACCAATATAGAGAATTGGTTCCTCCTCTTCTCCCATTACCATAACTGCAAGTGCTCTCCCTTGTCCCCGTGGTCCTAGCTCCCGAGATCTAATATCATGGGAGTGGGGTTGGTTGGAGGCTGGAACAGTGGGACGAAAGAATTGGTGAATTGTTGTCTGCTGAGTTTGCCGAGTATTCCAGTAACTGTAATTTATTAGAAATCAGATCTGAAGAGATGTAGGATAAATAAGAGAATACTGAAGAAGGGCAGAATGAAGCTTGTAGGTGGATGATATCAGTTCTTCCACAGAGAGGCTATTATGGCCAAGAAGAGGTAGGTGAGTAACCGGAAGAGTTTGAAGAAGACGTTGAAGCTCAAAGCTGTAATGCGCGGCAGTCTCCATTCCAATTACGGGAAGTGTGGAAATATCATCACTGTCACTTTCTGGCTCACTCTGATCTAAGCTCTCCAATGTGCGTAATAAGATTTCTTCAACAACACCATCATGGACAATAGCATGGACATCTGAAAAAAAAACTATTCAAAGGTGAATCCAATCTCTCCTCATCATTGAGGAAATCTTCAAGGCACTCAATCTGGTCAACTCCTTGCTCTCTTAATAGACTCAGAGCTTGTTAGCATTCGTGCTGTTCAAGGCTAATGAAGTATTCAATCGGGGATGGTGTATTACAATTAATTTAAGTAGAAAGCCCAGCGCTACCTTTGGAGAACACAGTAATCACCGCTTTTTTCCAGTAGTAAACAATCATGTCCTCTGTGACAGCATCCCAAGAATCCGCAATTAGGTAAATTGCCTGTAAAATATCAATCTTCAAAGGTGCTTTTCCATAGGAATTAAAATACTCAACCATGAATTGAGCATAACGTCTTTGATAGGCTGCCTTGAGGAAGGCAATAATCCCAGCATCCAATGGCTGCAAAAAGGATGTGGTATTGGGCGGTAGGTAAACTAAAGTAACATGACTGAGAATAGGAGGCGGAGGTCCTTTGTAGTCAATTAGTACTGAAGTAGGTTGCAGATGAGTAGGGCAGTTGTCGGTCACAAGTGCTATATGCTGCCAAGCGATTGGCATTTCATCGTTCAATTTCCTAAGAAATTTGTACCAGAGTCTAGTTAATAGCCAGGCCCTTTTTGTTGTGACGATAAATGACCGGCAAGTTAGCTGGATTGATGCAATTTTGACCAAAAGGCATAGGTTTTGCTATACGTTCAATAACCTAAATCTTGCGTTTATCTGTTCCTGTCACATTAACTATATGAAAAGTAGTTATTCTAATCTTACCCTCCTTTCCTCCTCTTAACTGTTTATCTTTATCTAGTTGGAAATTTGAGGACTGTGGCTGCTTGTTAAAAACAAGACCACTTTCATCGCAATTGTAGTGGTCCTCAGGTGAAAATGTGGCTAGTTTTTGTTTGAGATGCCGGTGCTGGGCTAGTAGAGCTGATTGATTGATATCGTTAGATTGCCCATGTGTTTGTAGTCTATCGATGCTGTACCGATTTTTGAATCATTGAAGCCAACCATTTCACATCTTGAACCTGTCATATGGCTCATCAACATTAGCTCTCACTATGTCACAAATGGTGACTAAGCAAGGCAGATTTCACATAGCTTGGAATTCCAAGCTATAGGTATATTGGGATCTCACATGACGCACACCAGTGTGCCATAGGTTATTATGTTTACCTGTTTGTGACTCACAATTGTGAGTCATACGATATTATGATTTTCGCACATGACTCAGATTATGAGTCATGGGTTTTACTCAGGTGACGCGAGTTGCGCACCTGATTTAGTTATTATGTTTTGATTGGTTTTAGGCATGTTGCGCAGTGACTCATAGGAGTTGGCTGATGGATTTTGTTAGGGGGTAGGTAACTCTAAAGTCAAGTGAGTGTACACTAGGCCCTATAGTCTTCTGTCTCGGAGATAGTCAAGAAGGCTCATAAAGATAGAAGTAAGTTAGAACGAATATATTGATAAGATCTCTTCTCCGGTTACTGATGATAGACTTTAAAGCTAGGGAGGCACCTTGATATTTATAGTTTGTGTCTGGGTGGTTGCGGCCTACATACAATCTCTTACTGACTATGTACCTGTCATACTAACGATTCAGTGTCTAAGGAGTGCGAACCCCGTTTGACCCTGAAAACTAACTTCCTTGCTCTCTTCCTAAGTGGAGTGATCAGCTCCGTCAAAGGACTTATCAATAACTCATATATCTTAGAGTGCATGATGAAGATAACTAACTCGACTATTGAGTTGTTATTAACCAATCGTAAACTAGTCTCCGGATGACCCTAGTTTACGCGAGCAGAGGATGGTGCGGCTACTTCTCAGAATAGCAACACCAAGACTTTCCAGTGGTCGTAGCTCAATAACTAACTGACCAATCTGGTTCAACTAAGTCTTATCTTGTAGAGCAGAGCTCCTTCTATGTTATCTAGCGAAAACCCCTCGGTCGCATGCCACGTATCTCTGTGGAGTGGGCTGCATAGATGCCTTATCGTTCCGTGCGATCATATGATATCGTCACAATAACTATGGCGGGGCCCGGAGTTGAACATGTGACCTTATGCATTTAGTCACGTGCTGCACCATTTACGCTTTTATGTGTAACAGATTTCACATGACTCATGATTATAAATCACAGGGTTTGCATGACGCAAGGCATGAGTCACGCCAGGTGAAGAGCTACTATATAAAGAGTTACTAGGACCCCGAGCATTAGCTCTTCATACGTTCTTCTAGTTTATTTCCTATCTTTATATTTTATCAATAAAACCTACCTTTACGCTCTTTAAGATTTATCTTAAGAAACCTGAGAATTGTCTTTCCTCCCACACGAGAAAACTATCTCTCATCCCAGGTTGAACAATTATGTCCTAAGTAAGAACTTAAGAAGATTAGAGGAATAGGCGTGATAAGATAGAAGTCAAAAGGACTTGACTATCAGTATCGCATAGACAATGGCCTAAGAACTATTACCTCGCTATGAATTAAAAATCGTTACCTGTCGCACTCTTGTGCACAGTAGGACTCTTAACACACTAGCTCTTCCTGGATCATTCTTGCTTGAGCCCTAATTATGTCGTCTGTAACCTAAACTTTAGCATACTGGGCTGCGTCGATCCAAAGAGCCAGAAAGTGTTCCAAAAAAGGATAACTGCTTGCTCTCCCCTTCTGTTTATTTCCTGTTGTTTCTAATGTTATTTTATACTTTAATTAGTATTCTAGTTATTTGATATAAATCTATTATAGAATTCAGTTTAGCAGCTGGAGGCTCCTTTTTAATTTTCTCCTTCCATCCTTTAAGATGATCAGAGATGCTAGCAATGGTCAAAGGTTGACCATCTGAACGTCGAGGGCACTCATTGAGAAGGGCAAAGTCAGCCAGCTTCATTTGTGGATGTCGTGCTCGAAGGCAGCATAGTTCATACTTTTGCAAGGCGGTTAATCCAGTCTTCTTTGTTGACTTCATTGTAGGCATTATTAAACTGGCTTGCGCAGTGCAGACAACTTTCTACTTCGAAAATAAATTATCTATCTATAGTGTCTAGATATATGTATTGGAATCTCCCCCCCTTCCCAGAGTCTTCTTCTTCCTTTTTTCTCTTTACTTCTAACTATCTCTCTAAACCCGCCTTCTTTCCTCATTTGGCTTAGTTTATTGAACAGTTATCTTGGGATCCGGTTCAACAGATCAACTTTCTATGGGGACCAGGGGTGCCATTTCTCAAATATCATACGAATCCGAATCCTACCTCTTTCCGGTTCAACAGGGTGAATTCTATGACAGTCCAGGGCTGCCACAGATTTTGTCTGGTTCAGCGTGGTATCCGGTTCAGCGGGATCCGGGATAGCGAGGTGCGACTGTAATTGGAACCCTGGACGCTGAGCATTGATTTAAATCTACGGTACTTACTCTAAGGTGAAAATGAAAGTGCGTGATGGGGGAAAGGCAAAGAATTTATTATCCACGGTATCATAACTTGGGTTGATATCCGATCTTAGCTTCGATGAGCTATGATACACCTGTTTACAACTGTCTGGGTTCTCCTCATTATCGGCTGTTAATTTGAATTGCATTTTCTCGGAATCCAATGCCACGGGACCCTGCAATCGCTTTTCGTTTTTGAACAAAAGTTCTCTCTTAACACATGTTATTGCCGTTTACTTTTTTACTTTTTTTCTCCTTCTTTCCTCTCAAGAGTTTTAAGATATTTAGTATGATGGCTCTAGCAGTAATGGCTTCGACTTTGGGTGAATAGCCATTGAACTGGATTGAATGCCATATTTGGCGAGAACAACCCTGTCCGGCTGATGGGCTTGTTGCTTCCAATTCACAAGTCTCGATACGGTACCGGAGGTTTTGTTGCCTGGATAATTTATGCTGATCCTCATATCATACCGTACCGGTATGGTGTGTTTGGTTTCACCGGTTGTCTTAAGGCTAGAGTTTCCATTTCGGGTTGTGGAGCTTGTTTCGGGTATGATATCGTACTGTACTCGAGTACAGCACAAGCAGGCTACTGAGTTTTTTTATAATACGCTGCAATCCCTGTTTCTGAGCCACTCCCGCGAGTCGACGGTAGAAGACGTTGTCGTTGTAGGGGAGCACTAGGGGTAGGGGTGCATCTGCAGGACATGGCGACTCCCTTGAGGATTAAAAACTCGCCGACAAAACCCTCCCCCTGTTTTCTCACGACCCAACCGTCCAACGTGCGGAGCTTGATACTCTCGGTGATGAGTTTTGTTGCGCTCAATTTATCCCCGGAGTGAATGAGTGTGGTACTGTACTCGTACCGTAGCCGCTACCATGATAGTATCGATCCTTCGCCATACTCTCAACAAAGTTCTGCGGAATCGGTGGTCCGGGCCACCCCAATCATCGTCAGTGATTTGTTCTTGCAAGTGCGATGAAGGAAACGCTTACGAATGCCGCACCGTATCCACTCATGTAATCCGCTCTCGGATTACCGGTATCGGGAGGAGCAGTCGGCTTGGTTTGGTGGGTTAAAGGGAATCGGGAATGTTCGGACATGTATGATGCTACGAGTACGAGTACGAGTACTATGTACAGCGCGGTGCGAGTACCGGTACGGTACTCTACGAGTACTGTGCCCACTATCGGTAGGTTGGTGTGAACCAGCACTGTGCCTGTCGGAGATGGGGGGGAGGCTGAGGGCAACCCAATACAGACATCTTTTCCTAATTCGACAACGCCAAGCTACCTCCTTTCCCGAAAGGGCACTGCAACAAATATTTCTGACCATGTTGCTTATGAGCACTCGAGAAAATTACTCGTGCAGTTTATCGTGGATACCCCCACTACAGAATCAAAAATTAAGAATATGGACACCATTAACTATGTACATTAGAGGGCCTCTTGGAAGCATTACCTTTTTTGTTGAAAGGATTCGGTTGTGTAGCAATTGATTTCTCGTGTGTGGGGCGCGCTGCTTCCTCCAACATCTCCAAGTCTCTTATTATGCGCACGGCCTCCCCGCCTGAGGAGACTCCGTTGGACGGGGGGCGCGGTCGGCCAACCGGAGGAATATTTACGCCGGCTTTAGGGGGTCAGGCTCGCCATATAGCAGCTGACCTACGGTACCGGTATGATAGGGGTCCGTTTGAGCCTATCCAACTCATCAACCTACCGTACTCTACTCGGGCACTTGTACTCGAGTACTGGCATCGCACTCCGTTCACGCGTGCCCTACACCCGGTATTGTGCTCACCAAAGCGAAGCCCGCATCGAATCATAGTACCGGTATTCTGGCCTCGCTTTCGTCGATACGTGTATTGAGTACTACTCGTAGTTCCTGCTGAGGATCCAACGGTCACCGGTTTACGAGTTACGCTCCGCTGCCGCCGGGACTTCGCGTCCTTCGCTGATTGCAACTATTCTGGGAGTAGTTCTGCAGGGATAATTGCTGTGCTCCTGCCCTAGCTAACCTACAGTGGGAATTTCGAACGTCGAGAGAGCAACTTGTGGACCTCGCGGCAATCATCCTCACTGAACACCTCCTTATTTGGAACACAAAAGATACCGTAGCACGCCGCGTTTGCCCTATCGCTCACGTCGCCACAAAAGTGAGTGTATCCCTGGCGGATCCAGCCGCGGCTCATTTGCCCACCGGAGTCCTCGCTGACACGTTGAGGAAGAGCCGGTGGTCCAGGTGTCAGGAGACGGTTTGCGCGTAGTTTGTTCGGAGGGGAATAATTTCGAGGATTCGCCTGGGAAGTTTGGGCGGCGAGTCATGGTTGGCGTTCCTGGGCGATCGAAGGGTTGCAATACCTGCCGCAAACGAAAGATTGGGGTAAGCCACCTATCATCTCAATTCATGCACCTCATACACGAACCCAGGCTTCTGGAGTGGAAGGTCGCCAAGGTGCCCCACCATGATTCGCTACTGCTGCGTCCTCTCCTCCATCCGTTTGTCCGGCGGATTGGTGTGACAGATCGAGTTCTGAAGATTGGGTGGTAAATGATGCGGGTCTTGGGAAAAAGATATTACCAGGCCCAGATCGGATCTTATATATCCCTTTCCCCCGCATGTCGTTATTGCCTCAACCGAGTTGATAGGGCTGATAATCGAAAAGTGTGACCAGAAAAGGCCGGAATGTGGAAACTGCATAAAATCAAATAGGGTATGCGCGGGATATCACCGTGCGGTGGTGTTTCGTAATGCGACTGGTCCGGGACTCAGTACGCATGCAGCCAAAGCTTCGGTGCCTCCGGATCCCAAGACCGGTTCTTCGGGCGACGGTGGCTCCGCTAATAGCGGCACCGCGAAGGACGCTGTGATAAGACTGCCCCCGCGCTCAGTCAAGGAAGCGCATTTCCCGCTCCTTGCTACCCCACCTCCCCAGCCACATCACCGGTCCGCATTTGTGGCGCATTTTCTGGACTGGTACACACCAGCCAGCTCTCAGTTAGGGGGAATTCCCTCGGGATGGGTTCACTCAATCCCTTTTTCTCTGAATTGCGGCGTTCGAGTTTTCGACACGGCCATAATGGCAATGTGCACCGTGTTTGTCGGCCGGTGGAGCAAGGACGAGCGGCTCGTCCAGGAGAGCACAAGGATATACACGATTGCCTTGGCAGAGTTGAGTGCCACGCTCTCGAGCCGGGAGGTTTCTATCCGGGACGAGACGTTAGCAGCGACCATGTCGTTGGCCATGTTCGAGGTCGGTGACTGCATCCTACTGATCCGAATATCGGAATATCTAACAATGCGAAGACGATGGGGTGTACAGAGCCGAGCGGATGGCAGCGACACGCGGACGGTATGGCATTGTTGGTTCGGCTGAGAGGGCCGGAAGTGCACAAGACCGGGTTAGCCCATTTTCTATTTAGCAGTTTTCTTAGTGTTAACGTATTCCTCCTTTTCCTCTTCTGTGGAGCGCCCGGATGCTAGCTAACACAGGAATAGTTAATCAACTCACTCATAATCCGCAGACGCAGCTTCCTTGCGTCGGAGGAATGGCGCACGATCCCCTGGACCAACGTCCGAAGGGTCCCGGTTCAGGACTTGCAGGACTTGCTCCTAGAACTCCCGGCGATTCTCGAGGACCAGGACACGCTCCCGCGCTCTGCTCACCCCTCGCTTCTCAGGCGCTGTCTGGACCTTAGAGCCCGACTGAACGCGTGGCACGAAAACTTCACGCGCAACTGCCCCAACCCGCACTACTGGCTGGAGTTCTCCGCCTTAAACATCGACCCCCCCGTCTTCCCCACCCGTTACCAATTCTCAAACGTCGGAGTCGCACACACTTGCACTTTCTACTGGACAAACCTAATAATCTTATACTCGACAGTGATCGGATTAACTCCCACCTCTGAAGCCCCCCTTGTAACGATCGATGAAATATACGACCTTGGAGCACAGATATGCATGTCCATGGAGTACTATATCTCTCCGGGGAAGAAGTCGTACGGGCCGGTGCTGAGCATGTACCCGCTCAGGATTGCTGCCGAGTGTTTTAAGAGGATGGGGGAGAAGGGGGAGAGGAGTACACTTTGGTGCAGGGCCATTTTCAAAATTTTGGAAGAAAAGGGGATTGTACTTGCGAGGATGTTGGAGAAGCTGGCACGGAAGAGCAAGGAGAGTACGGAGGTTGTAAGAGCGTGGCAGGCTAAGGAGTGGGCAGGGAGGGGGTTTTGGGACCGGATGGAAGAGGGGTCGGCTGAGGGGGGAGACGTGGTGCAGAGGGGGAGGATGGAGGAGCGAATGGGATAGTAGAGTGTCTGCATGTTGCGGGGTTGTTTTTTTTTTTTTTTTTTTGAGCTGGCATACGCCGTGCGAATAAATATCAATGTGATTTCTGGCTTAAACAGGGTAGTGACGAAGCCTTTTTAGGGGATGACATGTCGTGAGTCCTAGCAGACAATAGCTAACGGGGCAAAAGGAAGATTGGGTCCTGGCTGAGGGATCAAGGTCTCCTCCCATGATAAAACCTTAGCGTTGGATAGCCAGATGACGACGGGTGATTTGTCCGGGAATGTGGGGAGCCCACGCCTTACTCGTACTGTACTTGTACGAAGTACTGCAGGTTCCAACCACCTCCGCGCCGTGCCGTGATTCCCTGAAATGCGTGGCATGGGCGGGAGCGGTACGGTAGGCATGTGGTTGCGGTTGTGATGCGATGATGGAGCTCCATTAATCAGTAAGTTAAAATTCACACACCGATAGTATAATAGTATAGTCACGCGTTTTCAAAAGTGTCGAGAAGGGAATGGATGAATGATACTTGACACCCGAGCCGCTCAGGCCTGCCGCCGAGGGGCCGGTTGTTATATACCTCCTTCACCTTTGGAGGAAGAGGGAAAAAAAAACAAAAACAATCTGGTGTACAAATATAGCATGATATCGTACAGTATTCGCAAAATACGGGAAGCACAATTCGGCACGGACCAGGACCGGATGCCCCCGCCAACAACTTGGTGAGAAAGCCCGTAGTATATTATTTTACTCAGCTGCCGGGAAGGAAGGAAGGCCCTAAGTGATTAGCGTCGCCACTCCACTCCCATGTCCGGGTGGGCGGGCGCTATCAAAATCCTCCGAGCAGAGGAGGGGAGTTGCGATGGCAAATCCTGACGCGCGCACGGCGTCTGCCGGGTAGCTCTGTGGGAGGTTGACTACCGGTATATATTAGTAGACCGGCCGAAAAGAGCATGTTGTAAAGACTCATATCGACACCAACTTACTAGACTATGATACATGTGAAGCGGACCCGGTATCATCAAAGGTTTTTATCATTTTTATCTTATCTGCTTTTTTTTATTACGTGATTAGTGGGTCTGGAAATACTGGTGCGAGTGCTGCTGGGGCTTCCCGCTACAGTGCTTCTTTTTAACTAACCGAAGTCGGGGGAAGGGAGGGGAGGGAAGTGCGGGACAGTGATGCTCCATGTTTGATTATGCTCCTGGGTGACTATCATGGGATACGGTGCCGTGAGGGCTTGTGTAATCCGGTATCTCCGATGGGTCTCTAAACTCCCTGCTAAGAGAGGGATGGTGTTTGCTCATGTGGTGTGCTGGAACTTGTTAACCGTGCTGGCAGTTTCGTCGACTTGCACGGATAAGCGAGACTATTGCGGTTTAACGCTGTTGGTTTGTCGGATAGCGGATTGTGCGAGTAAATACTTATCATAAAGTACTAGGCCAAAAGGATCCGTACGATGGGTGGTTACCGCACGACACCTCAAAACACCCCACTCCTACAAAATACTGTAGCTACTGTAGGGTACCGGCACT
Source organism: Tuber aestivum (assembly GCA_900010015.1). Classification (NCBI taxonomy): domain Eukaryota; kingdom Fungi; phylum Ascomycota; class Pezizomycetes; order Pezizales; family Tuberaceae; genus Tuber; species Tuber aestivum. The sequence goes on from LN890986.1 coordinate 547,214, forward strand.
ATGGTACGGATATTCAGGAATTGTAAAAGAGAAAAAAAGTAAGAAAAAAAGAGCACGCGTGATCAAGGAAAAAGACCGCGCGCTCTTGGCGGCCCTCGTCTAAATTACAAAACAATGGAATCATTCAATCTCACTCGCGCTCACCTTCAGACCCATCCTCTGCATCCTAACCTCACAAGCATCTAACATGATCTAGGAAAGATGCAACCTGAACCACCTAATAGCCTGCCAGAACGCCTCCTCCTTCGCCCACCTCTGCTTCTCGTTCGCCAAATTGCACCTCACCGCGAACCCATGCTCCACCCCAGAAAACAGGGTAATCTGGTAGGTGGCCTTGATTTCCGCCAACTTGGCCTCCGTGGCATGGCGTAGCTCAGGGGTGAAGATTGAGTCCGTTTCTATGCTCTCGGTATTAACTTTTTGTCGTTGCTCCAAGGATGGTTGTTGGAGGGGGGGGGGGGGGGCTATACCGGCAGCAGAAATTGCGAGTGGGGCTTTGATAGCGCAGAGTTCATCCAGGGTGACGAAACTGGGGTGTGCATTGTAGCCTGCGTCGATCTGGCCGGAGAGAAGTTGTGTGACGTATTTTGCGCCGAAACAGTATCCTACTGCGCCGATTTTGCGGGGTTCTGTGGTGTGTAAGACCTGCTCTAAATATGCATCCCCGGGAAGAATGGGAAGGGAGGCATACTAAGATCGGACCGAATATGGTCCATCACCTTCTGGATAATTGGGACAACGTGGTGGGGCTGGTGATTCTTTAGCCATTCCGGAAGTTGAAATCCAGGCTTCCGATCCGCTGGGAGGGGGACGTTATCGCCTGCGAAGATGTCAGGAACTAGGACGGTGTATCCGTTTGCTGCAAAGTCGTCGGCGATGCTGGTGCAGTTATTTGTGTTAGCAGACACTCGGGCGTAGGGAAGGAGGGAGGGGGTGGGACAGTTTCGGATTGGTGCAAAGCCCCATAACGTCCGTCAATAGCAGGATCACCTTCTCGCTGGATCCGCTGGCGGGCCTGGTGATGTACGTTTCCACTGGCGGAAAAACTCCATATTAGCTGTCACTCCGACGCGAATCAAACCGAGACTTGCAACAAACCTTCCGTAATCTGCACCACCTCTCCCTTCGGCGTACCCTCGTGCAAAACGCCCTTTATACAGCACTCTCCCGGGGCGTTTGAAGCCATGATTTCGAATCCGTTGGGATTATTTTTATGGTCAATTCCTCGCTGCCGACTGGGGATTCGATATGTAGTTCCGTTGCTGTCGCAGGGTATTTAAGCGTTGCCTCCGGTGGGCCCAAGTAACCTGCCTCACCAATCAAGCAAGTTACGCGCGGCCTTCCCTGTCGCTATACGAGTGCCGGAACTGTACTACGGTGGTCAATACGAGGGTGCAGCCATTCCTGACGATAAATCCCGGGACCGACTAATGCAGTCGCGGATATATACTGCATACCCGGGTACAGGAGCGGGCGAGAGGGGAAGAGTGCGGGGGTTGGTTTGGTATCGAGAAAGACCACCCAATGGCAATGCAGACTTAAGGGCAGTCTCTTTTTGATAGGAAAAAATTACGGCTCCCGGTCCGGAGATGAGGGGAGACCCCGATGTACGAGTACTGTACGATCGTACAGTGCCGTGATACAAGGTACCGGTGGTCTAGTATTTCCCTTTTTTCGAGTGCTGTCTTACCCGGTTCGTTGTTTGGTGTGACATTGGAGTGGGACGGGTGTGAGGTTGGTCCCAGCGGGGGTGTGCTGAGGTGAGGCTAACTAGTTTGGGGCAATCGAGATATCGCAATTCTGGATTCGATGGGGATGGGGTCCCAGTCGTGGTCTAATTTTTATATACAATCTCACGTGTGGGTAGGCTTCTCCAGCATGATAGATGTCTTTCCCTCGCTGAACTGCCGTACCGTACCGGCATCCTAGCATCAACCGCACCTATCTTAGTGGGGTCTCGCTGCCTTTCAAATCCCACTCAAAAAAAAGCACGAGCCCTCCTCCTTGCCTCCCTGCCTCGTTCCCTCTAGCCAAGTTCTCCTTCAGAACCCCTCCCGCTGCCCTCCTCAATGCGGAGCCTAGCACCCCACTCGCACCCCACTCGAGCGAGAAAAAAGAAAGGGGTGAAAAAAAAATAAAAAAACGCTCAGAATTCCAAATCATGCCTATCTGCATCGAATCGTAACAATTCCCCTGCCGTTGCGTTGCCGACACGTTTGTAAGGCGGAGCGGAGATGTGACAATGGGCCAGCGGTAAGTCCGGGTTATCCCCGTGATTGGTACTTTCCTGCCGAGGCTGCTGGATTTGGTGGGATGCGGGGTTCCTTGGACTGGTTCAGTTAGGCCGGTGTATGTCCTGGTGAGCGGTTTTTTTCCTGGGAGGTGGGGGAGCGAGTGGCTCGGCGAGGGCTGCGAGTGCCGGGGTTCTTTTTCTTTGGGTGTTGCGGTAGTGCCGGTGGTGTATCGAGCGAGTGAGAGGGGGTGATGAGATGAGGCTCTGAATGTCTTACCTGAGTGGCTACCCGTCGCCAGTGCCAATGAGGTTTTGTCGGTGATCATGTGGGTGGAAACTTTGTTGCGGTTTTCGATGTTTGAATTGTTTTAACGGCCCCTCGATATTGGATCGATTGACTGAATCTAAATTGTTCAACAGCCACATGTATCATAGGTACGACCCTCCACCCGGGGCTAAGTTGGTAGCCCAGAGTATCACTCTAGAGCTTAGAGTGCCCTCGAGTGACCGCGTATGAAACCGGCATGCATCAAAACATGCAATTTGGCACCCAACGATCCGCACCGGCGAGACCAAAAAGGTCGCACCCCATCCTCAAGCTTCAATCCCCCCCGCCCCCACCCCCATCCGACAGCCCAAGCTGTGTGATCCCGTCCTTGTCCCCCCCCAATAACAATCTAGACCCTTTTATCCCTCCGGCTCATCCGCTCGTGCACCTGTTTCCTATGAGCGCTGGTGTTCTCGCCCAACCTCCTCCGTGAATACCTCCGCTAAGTCCGCGATGGCCCCGTACACGCGGAGTTCCCGTTAGGCCCGGCACAGCTTGCTGGCATGATTCGCGTGCAGGAAGGTAAGCAGGCGCCGTATGTCTAGAGGAGTTGCAGCATACGGGCGATCTTTTCGGGTTATTTCCGAGACTCCGTAGCCGTAGCCCTCCATCGCTATGCATTGGCCGAGGCCCAGGAGGTTTACGTAATTTTTAGGATCGGGGGTCGCCGTGAAGAGGGACGTTTGCCGTGCAGAGAGTAGGCCAGGTCGTAGGTTTAGCTTTTGGCGGTGTAGAGGTCTGAACCGTTTCCTGGGGGTATGATATCGGTATTGGCCTCCCGGTCATTTAGATCAACTGTCGCTCAATCGCTTGCCCCAATCCCAGACCCCCTCCTCAATTTGGGCAGCATCCCTCCCACCTTCGGTCCAACTCTGGACTTTACCAGATCCCCATCACATAAGGTAAACCACGGCTCCTCTCCCGTGACATGTCCCGTTATAGCACCCTTTCAATTTGGAAAACGAATAACATGAACCGTGGCTAGCAACAGTCCCGCCCGCTTCCTCGCCGGGGCCCGCCTGGTGTTTCCATAGTCTGCGCTCCCGAGCCGGACGGTGTTATGCGGTAAACATTCCGCGGACCACGTCCTCGCTCTCCGTTATGCGTCTACCCTCCTGATCCTGTTCTCATGTCTAATGCTGGTCTATCCATTTTGCCACCGCGAGCGTGGAGTTCCTATAGCGATGCCTATTGAGAATCCGGAGTTGTGGTGTAGGGCGCACCTGTCTATGCTGGCATCCTCACTCGATTTCGGGCAGAACTACACCGATAAGCGGGAGGAGCGGTGGCGGTACCTGGGCTGTTACGGATAGGAGACCTGCTCAGAGACGCGGGCCGCCGTCGAGCCCATTGGGAGTGTTCGAAGCCGGAATTGTCCGGTTGCGGGGTGCTCGGAGTCCTGGACCGCAGCCACGGCGACGACGACACGGAATGATATGCACAATTTTTCCATAAGAAAGGTAAAAGGGGTATCGTTAGGAAACTATTTACTCCTCGAGTTAGCGGGATCTCGCGATGCGTAGGGCTGATTTTCACGGAATGGCGTGGATGAACAAACGGGCGGGTGAATGCTGTACCGGCACTCAGGACTTTCGACTCAAGTACCGTACTCCATACAACCTGGGGATCCCCTCTGCTTAAAACTTGAGCGCTACAAGTTATCAGTCCTCATGACAAATTGCCGCTACCGTTGCGCAAGCCTGCTGGTGACACCGCTGACACCGCCACGTTATAATCACCAATACCGGTCTAAAGCCCTTCCACTGCAGCCCAGGATATATCACAAAATACTCGCGCAACCCCTTGCTGTGCCGCCCGCAAGGGCATGAAAAGTGTCTTCCACTACCGTACAGTACTTGCGCTGTGTCTGTCAGGGTAACCCTCATGAGCAAGACCTTGGGCTTGAAGATCGGTTTTTCTCACGGGGGCTTGAGACGTGCGAATACCGTATACCTGTCTCGGGTGGGCTCGCTGGTGCTGGTGTTGTGCGGGAGGGAGTGTCGCCATGATATTATGGGAGAGTTGTGCGGGCAGTTGATGCTGTATCGGATGGTTTTTCGGGCTCTGCATTTTTAGGATACTGGGCTAGCGTGAGAGGATGGGCTATGACGGTGGGCTTTAGGGGGTTGATAGGCGCGGTATTACTATGTGAGTCACGGGGAAGTGAGCAGGCAATCTTCTGGAAGGAATATCAAGAGGAGGAGATTCATGTTAGGCAGGTACAAGTAAAGTCGAGTATTTCTACAGAATTGAATGTGGTTGTATTGCGTGCGGTACACGGTATATGCTACTCGAGTACAAGTAATTTAATTTAGAGGTTGTTTGGGTGTTGAGAGTCTCCCAGAGAGCGACGGGCTGGTGTGACGATGGACAATTCGTCCCGGGGCCAATTAATCGAGCCAATTTAACGCCATGGACCTTCCTGCCAGGCACCATCGCTTTCCATCAACCACAAATTACTCGTACAATGGCACATCCTCATCGGAAGCATTTACAGCACTTCTCAAGCTATCCACAACGTCACGTCCAATACAATCCATTCCTTCAAGCTTTAACATGTTTCCTCCCCCGTTCTCTCAGGTAATGTCCCTTGATTTGACCTTGCTAACTTAACATTACATCTTAGTGTGCCGGTTCCTAGCCAATTCCTCAAATCGAACTTCGCCCCTCATTCTACTCGGGTGCCTCGCCTCGAACCCGTATGGCAGGGTAGATTTCGACCCTCAAGTCTCTCAAGGGCGAAGCAGGCGCCCATCCAGCGTGTGGGCGTGGCCTTTTTTCATTCTTTTTTTTTTTCTTTTCAATTTACCCCTGATACAATGCCGCTATACTCGCCACAGCTAAACGACCGGTCCGGGAACCGGCGCCAGGAGGAATGATAGCCGGGTATAGGAGGATGGGCACGCAATTTTGACTGATGAGGGGTTCGGCAATGATGGGCTTACCCCCGCCCGCGAAGGTGGGTACGGGCCGGGTATAGGCAAGTCGTTCGCCGGAGGGGTAATGTGCGCGTCGGGGTAGGGGGCGCGGTCGTGCGAAGTGGCCCGAATACGGTAGTCCAGTTAGTGAGAGGTACTTGTATCCGGTTAGAGACCTGCTGGGGAAGGCACATCGCTGAGTTTGGTGATAGCAATCTTCCCGGTGGCTTATTGGCGTTTGGATGTTACAAGTACATTTTTTTCTCCTGATAAGTTTTCGCTTAGTAATACATACTAAAAAGTACCTTGCTCGAGTATTACAGGTACCGGTACTCGAGTAGTGGATTTACTGAGTTTTTGCGGTATACCACAAGAAATACCCGAACAAGGCGCTTAGACGGCACAGACACGCACAGATCATCTGCCATACAAATATTTAATCCCTGTGTTCAAGTACGGTATTTCTTGCTGTACTCGTACACTCGAGTGCGGTATTCTTGTAGTATCAGACCCGTACTGGCAGAAGGGGGAGGCTTGGCGAAAATTGGGGAGTGGTTGCCATTAGGTCAGCACTTGGCGCTCCAAGGTAGTCGTGGAACCACGATTCCTCACGCGTCGTGTTTGGGCTAAGTTAGTCCTTCCTGAAGGTTCGGCACTGGTAATTGCAAGTGACAAATGTGGGTATCAAATACCCACCGATGATCTAATACCGGGATCGCTGCGGATCAAACCTCTCTCGCTTGCACCTGTAGGCCTCAGATCTCATCTCTCCACACAGGTAGCAGCATTCAACTCGCGGATAAGGCAAGGGGAACGGATACCGCACGCCTTCCCCGCCAAGCACTCCACCACCCCCGCGCTCTCAACCCTCGATTGCCAATCCAAATGGCATCCCCAGAGACCTGCATATCCTGCCACGAGGCCCTCACCATTCCGGACGAAGACCACCCTGAGGAACCCGGCCTCGTCGACGATGTGGAATTACGCTGCGGGCATCATTATCACTGGTATCACCTATCCCGCCCGCTCACGCTCACCTTCAGAAACGAAGGAAGGGGACTAACGGTGACACAACAGGTCCTGCTTCGCAGGGGAATACTCCGCAGACGGTGCCACGCCCGCGACCAAATCGCAGTGCCCGGCTTGCACGCAAGACATAACCACAAATGGAAAACTCCTGGTCACCTTACGGAATGAGGGTGGCGAGCAGCCGAATACTGATATCGGAACGCTACTCGAGGAAGAGGAGTTTTATGATCGGAATCCGGAGATGAAGGAAGTTAGGGCTTTTCTCGAGTTTTGTGCTGAGGGTATGATACCTCCCACCGCAGGCCTGTGGTTTTCTTTCCGTCTTTTCCCTAGCTAATGAGGATAGGTGATGAGGAAGACGTCCGGGAGATGCTCGCGGCAACCCCAGAACTTGTCAGTCGACAGGATCACGAGACGGGACAGACGGGATTGCACGTTGCTGTTATGAACGGGCGGGAGGCGATTGTCGGGATTTTATTCGAACACCATGTTGATCGGCATGTTACGGATGCGGCGGGGAAGACGGCGTATCAGCTTGCAGTTGATATGGGGGCTACAGAAGAGCAGCTGGGGGTGCTTTGTGGTCCATGATTTCGGAGGGGGGGTATGTGTATTGGGAGAATTGAATCGGTGCGGTTGGTGGGATCTTTGGCGCGGAGCCCTATCTGCTAACGCCATTCCATGCGGCCAACCCTAACTTGGGGGGCAAAATTCATCTCTCGCGAGCAGAATTTTTAAAATTCCGACACCCTATCCACTTCCTATAAACAGCCATCACTGGGAACGGGTGAATGTCTTTCAATATCGAGTGATTTCTTGTGAACACTGTTTAGGTACAAAGAGATAATAAAAAAAAGTTATAGTAAAAGGGGGGATAATTTGAAAATAAGCCACACCGCCAGCGCAGCGCAGGGGCTGCAGGTGAGGTGTATGGATGATAGTGCGGCTCTACCAATTTCCGAAGCTGCAAGCGTCTCTAATTGAGGTCTCCGGGACATGCCCTTGATTGTGAAACGTGGCATGAGGGATAGCCGTTTTAAGCCGTTCATGGCACTTAACGATAGGATACATATAAACGAATCCAACATCTCCCCTCCCTTGACTTCATCCGAAAGGCATATAGCAGAGTGGCCCATGCTCCAGGGTCGGGGCTGGCTGCGGGTACTTGTACAGTACGGTGCAATGCCTTGGCTTAGCCGTCTGCAAATAGAAGAGCGCTGTGGATCCGAGAAGCGGGTCGGGGCGGGGTTAGGGTTCGGCGAAGAGAGGTTTCCGGAAATCGCCAGCTAGCCTTTACCCCGACTTGGTTATTGGAATTACAGTATGATACAAGTATAACCCGCGTGGATAGAGTAATTTTTCGAAAGCGCCCGAAATTTCATAGAAATGCATGATATTATATAAGTGGAAATTCAATTATGTGGGGAATGGCTGCTGCACCACTACTCGTTCAGTACAGTGCTAGTACTTGTACAAGTACTATTACCGCTACAAAGTCCCGGAGGTGTCCCTCTCTGTTTCCTAATCCTTGTTGTTTTCCAAATTTGTCGCGCCTTGCCGGGATTCAAGTTCGAGCCGGTTTAGCGTGCCTTAACGCCCCAACGAACTTTCCAGCTTTCCCTCTCTCTTTCCCTCCAAAAGCTCCAGACAGTCGACCTTTCCGAACCAGCAGCTCGCAATATGGAAGCGGATCGAACGATACCACCGGTACCACCGGAGAACCCTGTGGACGATACCGGACAGCCTGAACCGCTGGGATTAGCTGCCCAGGAGGAGGAGGTACCTCTACCACCTGAGGCTGCGGCTTCGAGCGAGAGCGAGGGAGCGGTAGCTCCACCGAGAGTCAGCGTTGCAGAGATCGCCCACCAAGTCCTCGCCTTTCTGTCCACCGCAACACCGGAGCTACTTGGCGTGACGGTATTCGTAATCGCTCTCTTCCTCTACGTGGTTTTTGGGACTCTGGGGTTAATGCTCGTCGGCGTCGTGGCGGGCGTTGTTCTGCACGCGAGTTTGGAGAACTTACAGTCAACCGGGGTAAGGGGTAGGGGCGGGACAACGGCATTGATGACGGATTGGCTGGAAAAGAGACTGGCGGAGAGGGATACCCTTAAGGAGGGAGATTCCGGGGACGAGAGGGCAATTGTGAGGGTGCGCTCATTCTACTCCCCTGCTCTCCCCCCTTCGGGGATGATGAAGGAGGCTAACGGTGGACTAGAGGAGGAAAATTTCTGGATCACCGAGGAATATAGGCTTTTCGTCCTTATCCCCCGAGACCGCGGCGGCTTTCGAGGAACTCACGGAGGCTGTTATTAGGGATTATGTCCGGTAGTACCTCTATCACCTCGGGAGGGCTAGAGCTGACGTTCCGACAGATACTGGTACACGCCGATTCTGCCGAATGATGAGAAATTCCCGGGTTCCTGTCGGCAGTTACTTACCCGGACCCTGCTTAACATGCACGGACACATCTCCAGCAAGCGGCCTACGGATACCTTTCTACTTTTCTTAGTATCTACTTCCAATATCTTCATCGTCTTCTTTCGCGAACTGGCTCAGACTGCGCAGACCTCAATTGGAACCTACATCGAAGAATGCCCCTCGTCAGCGTTAGCGCAGTTGGTAGACCGGGAAAGCCAGAGGAGAAAGCTACGCATGGCAGCGGAGGATATTCTTCAGACATTTCTTCCTGCGGAAGCGGTCGATTGCACTCCCATGCGGACTTTTCTGACAGAGGTATTGGCTGGTGCGGTATTAGAGAGGACGGTAGAAAAGTGCTCAAGCGCTGACTTCATTAATGGTTGGATAATTTACTTATTGGAGGCGGAGACACAGCCAGATATATTACAGAAGATAGATATCGGTGCAGTCGAGGGCTCGGATGAAGGTGCCGCTGCGGCCGAACAGCTCGCGAAGCGGAAGCGGCTGAGCAGAGCAGAGGAGGAAATGGAGAAAGCGATGAAGGAGGCACAGGAATTATCAATGATGATTGCCGAGGATGAAGCGAGAGCGGTGCGGGACCCCGTGGACATTGGAGAGTCACCTGCCACTGCTACGAATGGGGTATTGAGTGGTGGCACGATTGGGGACACTGTTCGGGCGTCGTTCGATAATAAGGGCGTTTCACCCCCCTCGATACCCCTCTCGAATCCAGAAGAGCCCAGCACGGGGGAAGAGGAAAGGCCACCGACACCTCCGCCGCGACCGGGAGCATTCACTTCTTTCGATCAACTAGTTGTGCCGACCGCGGAACCCCAGGAAATCTTTTTCCGAGCGCGTGTCGAACTCTCCGATCTCACGCCTGTCACGAGCGGCGCCGACAAGCCGCTTCGCTCAAGGCCTACCAGCTCAGTATACCTTCTCCAGATCGAACCAGCCTCCGGTTCCATTCCTGGCTGGATCGTTACCAGGAAATACCCCGATTTTGAAGCGTTACACGAGGTGCTATCGCGGATATCGAAAATTTCCGGTGTTGTCGGATTCTCCGACCTGCCGGCTTGGAAGGGGCAGACAAAAGAATCACTTAGGGCAGGATTGGAAAAATACTTGAACTCTGCGTTAGGAATACGTGGTCTGGCCGAGTGCGAAGGGATGAAGAGGTTCTGGGAGAAGGACATCCCAGCCACTGGGTCAGGAGATAACGGTCAAGGGGGGTTCGCAAGGTTGGGGAAGGCCTGGCCAAACCCTCAGGCACTCGCAAAGGTTGGTGGGGGAATGTTGGATGCGCTAACCAAAGCACCGCAAGGGGCTGCGGAAGGCGGAAAAGCCCTCTTTGGCGGGGTATTTCGAAATAGTGTTGGTATGAAGCGATCGTCCGCATCAAGTACTACCCTATCATTGCCTTTAGAGCACGGGAACAACTCTCCACAGAACGGAACATCCAGATCCTCTATGGAAAGCCTGAGCCTCACCCAGCCCACCGCCCGCGAACACTCAAAATCTGCTGCAACAATCAACGAATCACCCGAAGGGGACCTCATGAATTTAGCATTCGAAACACAGGCCCCAACGCTCCCGCCACGCCCGTATTCCACCGTTGAAGAACCAACAGAGGCTAGGCCAGAGTTACCACCCCGGAGATCCGGCGCTAGCCAAAGCCTCGCGGTAGAAATGCTCGGCGTCGACGACGAGGAAATGCTCAACCTCCCGCCCCCACCAAGTGATATGCCGGATGACTACCACCACGACTCCGACCCCGGCATCACGCTCTCCAGCCTACGGGCGAATTCCACTTCTTCCCCCCTGCTGCAACCAAACCCGAGCCTGCTCTCAACCAGCAGTAGCGGATCAAATCTGCAAACAATGATACACTCTCAACCCACAACCACATCTTCATCACCTGGAACGACAACAACCCTACCCCCCGAAGCCTCTCTAAGGAGAAAGCCCGCATCTCCGCTCTCCGCCACGGAGACCCAATTCGTCGTAGAAATCATCTTCGCCATCATCTCGGAACTATACACCCTCTCATCAGCCTGGATCTTCCGCCGCTCCCTCCTGAACGTGGCAAAGTCAATCCTCCTCCGCCCTGGCAACGCATCGCTGGAATCCATACGCGTGCTAATCCAGGAAACCGTCCTTGAGGCGAATACAAAAGACGAAGCGGTATCATCCTACATCCGCAAGATCCGGGAAAGCGCCTTCATGACGACGGAAGAATTGAAGATCTGGGAGGCCTCGGCTGCTAAAGCTGCGGAGGTGGAGGGAGAGGGGGAGGAGAGCAAGAGGGAGAAGGCACGCAGATTGGTGCGCGAAAGGGGGTTACCGGAGGCATTGAGGGGGGTTATGGGTGCGGGGGCGAGCGCGGAGTGTTGCTCTGTCATGTTTGATGCGTTGCAGGAGGAGGCGGTTGCAAGGGGGGTTGTGGCTGGGTTGGTTTGTGAGGCTGTTAGGGGGGTTTGTCAGTAATTGCAACGAGGGGCACATAGTTTTATCCCTTCGTGCGTTTTCAAGCACAGGGCTAACTTGCGCACTGCGTGAACCTTAAAATTTTCTCGCCAGCACTATCGTCATTAGCAAGTAATACTGTTGTCAGTTATGATACTAGAAATTTGCAGGTGTGCACGTTTCGGGATGCCCATTATTACGGGTATGATGGTTGGTCTTGACGGGGACGTGAAGCAGATAGCAGATTCAAATAAATGCTGAGTGCTTTTTATGAGAGGGTGTTGATCTGATACAGGGCTGAGCTAATCAACGAGGATTACCGGTATTGTGGCAGGTAAGTGAAAGAGGAGCATAAATCCAAATTTTTCAGGAAATTATCCCAGTTGTAGCACGTGGGGCTATCTATTTATATGCACTCCCAAGCTTTTATTGATATTCGCCCCCATCCTTTTACAAAAAAATAACTAGTATAAGAGTTGGGATATGTTGTTAATCATTGGGGTATGCTGCACGGATACATTCCTCGGATCTACCGTGCAAAATAGAGGGATCCAGCAGTGAAAATTATCCCTGCAGAAAATGCGGTAACTGCAGCAAGAGTGATAAATCAGGAAAGGTAAAATACCAAGCACCCCCACTTGGCATATCATAATACGTAGGGATGATTAACACCCCTTCCCAGTGTTCCCAACGCTCCCCCGCCCCCCCGTTCTGGGCGGGCGACGGAACCGGCAAGAGCCCTGGACAGGGTGGAACAGCGAGGAGCAGCCCGTCGAAGGCATCGTGAGTCTTGGACAGCCGTCCTTACGGTGGACGCGGCCCTGCAGGGTAAGAGATTTTGTATTTTAGACAGGATCTTTCACTTCCTGCACGAGAGAAGCTTCCGTTTCTTGATGCTATTGACATCTTGTATTGCCTCTAATTGCTAATGTCTGCCGTAATTGTGGCCCTCTTCCGCGATCTCGTGCCTTTTTTATACATCTAAAGAACTTCCAAAGCCTTTCACCTTGCTTTGTTCTCTGAACTTCTCTTATAGCCTCTTTACGCTGCTTTCATCAACCACTCTGATTCCTCTTCCCAACTACCTGCTACATAACACCTCTCAAGCTAAACATCCTCTGTAATACATGAATATCAAAGACCCTCCAGAGCCTTCAGTCCTGAATCCTGATAGAAAGCGCGTAAGCATTGCAGACAGCAGGTCGACGCTTGACTGGCTCTGGAGACTTCCGACATACGAGTACCCGTAATCCATGTGCACAATTCACGCTATCAAGTGGAGTATTAGTGATTTGCAATATGAAGTGGGGTTTAAGGAGGCGCTAGAGAGGGCAGAAGAACCCAATGAATGGTGGTGGACGGCAGGGAACTACAATGGATAGTAGGGCGTGAGAGTAGACTGCCGGGAAACAGAGGTAATCACCCTAAGCGTTTAGTCCGTACGTTTGAGGGATCACGACGGAACGGATTGTGGTCTGGAACCGGTGCCCGGGACGGAGGCTCGATGGATGGGCGGCCATGACCTTAACCCGGAATCAGTGGGCAGTGATCCGAACTGTCCAGTCCTTCCGTCTTTGGGGTGGGACCGGATGGACCGCTGGTTGTAGCCCGTCATTTTTCTAGTCCATAGACGAACTAGGGCAGATGGAGGATGGACGGGAAGCCGGATCGGACCCGGTAAAGCCCTGGGTAGTTTTTCTGTTACATCCTGTGGGCTATTATGCTCAGATGCTTCAAGTTCATAATTTCATCACACTCATGGTTTACAATGCTGCAAATCATGTGCCATGTGCGTAAACCAATAAGAAAGGAAGGTTTCATTTTTAAGAAATAAAACAGTCCAAAGTCTTGTCAAACCAGCACTCAAAAACTGCCAGCGTGAATCGGTAATGCGGCAAGAAAATCCTCAATCTTTTGAATGTCCAGATCTAAGAGGGTCACTTAAGTTTCCCGGTAACTCTTCCGGAAAATCCTAGGCATTCTGTGGTGAACATTTAGGGTATCCAGTGTCATATTCTTTCGTACCAATAAAAGAGTCTTGTGTTCGGTCTTCTTGGATTGGATCCGCTGTGCTCCCACCCCCCTTTGTTGTTCCAAATTCTGCTGAAAGTGAATTTCTGTCGCATCGGTTCTTCGGCTTTGTTGCGGCATCACCAATATAGTTGACTGGGATGATTTATACTTGTAGAAGTATTAGAAAGAGAAAATAAGGCTTGTAGAAGAATGAATTGGTTCAGTCTTATCTTAATACTCAGATCACATGATTATCTATTTAACCTTCTCCTCTTTCATGCGCGCATATCGTTTACCGTGTTGGTTACATGGTATTATAACATATCACATATAGTTTCTCCTCAGTCCCTGGAAGTCATGAGCCATCCCCTGCTGTCCCCCTCATCTTTGCTTACCTATGCCCGACTGCCATTCCCAATACCTACCGTCTGCGGCTACACCCCGCAGTCCATCCCCTACACCCTGCGGTCCTTTCCTACACTCTACTGTCTTGTGATACCCACTACTAGTATGAACCACCTCGAGACCTCGAGGATTGTTGTTTCTCAGTTGATTACACAGGTGGAATATTGTAATTCAATTCAATCTCTTGTTGACATACTTAAGACCTTGATAATGTAATGTAATCCTCTCTCTTATTACATGTAGAAATTAAAAGTTTATATCAAAAATTTTGATTTGTTTAATTATATAACAGTATTTCAGAAAGACAATATAACTATTAAAGAGAAGAGGAGCAATAAAAGTGAACCTTAACCCATCCCTCTCCAAGTCTCATATTCCAATTTCCAAGATCAATCTTCTTCCAAACAATAACTTCTTGTTCTATCCACTTTCATGTTGTCTCTTGACAATGTATACTATTATTTTCCTTAGGGAAAAAGTGAAACATGTTGCAATGCTACATCACATATATAATTTCGATACATAATACTAAATGCACTTTCTGAATTTGCTAAGTACTTGGCTAGGACTCTATTTCAAAATCTAGTCTCTCTATACTCATCTGAAATAATAACAGTAATTTTATTACTTGTAGGCAAATTCTCTCTTCTTCTATTTACATGTGTCTCTATAACTATTCATAATTGTAGATTCAGAACTACCTGTGTCTCTGCTCTACTGGCTTCCGTACCATCCAATCCCTTCTTTGTAGTCTTTTATATATATATATAGATTCACCTCATACAACTTATTAGTTAGACAGAAAAGTACAAAACTATCTAATCTCAGATGTACTACCTGTCTAAGATCTACTACATATTCTGGATCATAAAAAAACACTTGAAGTTGTATATATACTGGTGAACTGGCATGGTCTGTTTGCAAAGGACTCAGACCTTGCAGATGATATAATTCTCCATAAATCTAAAAGTATTGAATGCTTGTATCTTATACTTCAGATTAGTTATCAGGCTGGTATTTGAGTAATGTAAAGATAAGAGCAGAATTGCCAGTATATTCATTGATCTTAGAATAAAAGTTTCCTGCAACTGTATCAAGAAATTCTGGAAGATACTCTAAATATAGTAGTGCTGGTTTTAACTGGTCCAGTTGAATATCTTCTTTCTTGCAGCAAGTTTCAAACTTTAAAGCCTTCTTTAAAGTTTTAACTTTGAGAAATTTATTTATCTATTTAATATAATTTTATATAGGACATGCATTTGAGCCTGTGTCAATAGAAAACCCACTCTCAGGTAAAGTAGTTGTAAGCAGAAAAGTGCATGACAACCTGAGTAACCCACAAAAGAAATTTCGAGCAAACATCACCTCAGTGACAACATATCTTTTGAACCACTACTTGCTATTCAAAAAAAACTTCATTATCAATTGAAGACCTATATAATTTAGTTTATTACTAATTCTCCTATCCTTGGAGCTTGTGGTTTAGGGGTGAGCTTGTTTTGTGTAGTAAAGAGTATATTTGATCAAGTTTTAGTTTTTTCTATATAAAATGTTCTACAGAGGTCATTAGGTGACAAATAATATTTTCTGAGCTACTGAACATATACTCTAGGTGTCTGGCTAGGTGGCTAAGCTCAAATAAATTATTTGTGGTTGTGGCCCGAGAGTGGGTTTTCTATTGACACAGGCTCATTTAATAGATATAGTTCCTTACTGGAATGGTATCTATTTATATTATGATAAAATGAATACTATTGGTTGATTGTAATTTTGACACTACTGTTAGAAATAACTTAGTAAATAGAAATCTCATCTACTTCACCAATGCTTTAGAGATTAATATACCATAGTATCCAGAGTTAAATTGTAAGCATTCTGTAATTGACATCTGTAGTATTGATTCTCTGCTCTTTTTTTCTTTGCTTCTATTAGTACTTTTAATTCTAATATGTATTCTATAACTTATACTAAGATCTCAAGATTCTTACTGAGTATGACTTTTTGAAAATGCTGCATTGATATTGATCAAATTCTACATCTTCTCTTTCTTTTCTACAACTTAAATACTTGATTGTTGCTATCATATTTCTTAATACTATGTATTATAGTTTTCTAGTATTAGCTGCCAAAAGTTAGCTTTATATGAATAAATGAACTTAAGATAGTGAGAAGAAGATAGCTCTCTTATATATAGAATAAAGAAAGGGTAAAATATTAGAATCTGGCAGAGAAAATAATGTTAAGAAAATTAAAAGAAAAGGAATAAGCAAGAGAGAAGAAGGAAGGAAAAACATAAAAATAATGGAATAAAAGGAAGGTGATAACAGTGAAGTAGTAAGTAGGAAGTGTGGAGTGCCAGTGAGAAGTGGTTAGTGATGAGATAGAGGAGAGAAGGTTACAGAGATATTATAAGAAAGAAGAAATTAGTTGAAAACAACTTCATTAAACCTAGACTATTATTTTAAAATGTCCATTTAGCTTTGAAATAAGTTATATTTAGTAATAGTTGAATCAATATCATATTAGCCATATCTGATAAAGCTTGAATAACTGCTTTATCATAAGTAATTAGTATTTTCAGTTTGAATTTAAATGTACCTGCACCTTACATGAAATATCATACAAAAGTAAGTATGGGCTAGGAACCTCAACTGTGGACCAATCAGAAGGCTGGGAAATCCGCAAGACCACCTTGTAGTACATAATAGAAATAGATGGTCCCCCACGTAATCCAGGCCAAACCGCCATCTCCCCTGCCGTTCGTCTGAGCAGCGGCTGTCCTGTGTGTCTCACGATACTGATAAGGGCATAGTGTACCGGGCCTGGCGGCCTAGCCTGGTAGTCCCCAACGTAATTTGCCCTGCATAGGACCGTGTTTAGCAGTCCCGTCCCGTCCCCTCTGCTTGGCATTATCCTCGCCTTCCCTATGAGGCCCCCGGACGGTTCGGAACACTGCCGGCAGGTGATCTATGGCCTATCTTAAATTCTGGGTTGTTCCAGACCCTCATCGGTCAGGTCTGAAAACTGCAAGACCGATAGCCTGTTTCTCAATAATCAGGAGATAGTAGCTGCTTCTGCTATCATGCAATTCTAGAGAGCTACTACAGTTATACTCGCCCGCTCAGGCTGCATATCAGATTAACTGGAAGCTGAGGAAGCTGTACGGAGGTACAGCCAATAAGTTTTGTATGTTCCACAGGGGCTAAGAGCGACGAGCCTCGCTTGTGGAACATACAAAACCTATGGGCTGTACCTTCGTAGCAATCCTCCCTTCCGATGCCTGAATTCAGGTGCCGAATCATTTACCATCTCGGCCACATCTGGAATCTTGCTTCCTCAATCAAGCCTGTTTCCTCGAAAATATCGTGCGCGCGATACCTTCGATGGCCTCATCGCCTGGGCGGCTGTGGCGTTCAGTAGTTTGCACCATTCAGATGGCAGCCACGCCCCGGAGGCAGTACACAGGGTGGCCTGGAACTGCAGGACCCCACGAACCAATAAAAGTATTAACCCTCTTTTGGAGTGAAGGTAGACATGCGAGAGGATGGAGATGTATAGTGGCTGTCTGTGGCCGCATCATTATGGGGGCACATATGGGTGTTGTTGGACGAAAAGAATTTTGGCTACTTACCGCATAAGTTGCCGGGGGGGGGGGGAAAACTAGGTCACACACTTTACGCCGATGTTCAATCTGGAGTAATTGAACAGACCCAATTTCGGTGGAGTCACAGATCACAACCTGTGTGATCCAATTACGCAAGACTCAAGTTCGTCGTAATTGAGTCCACACTAAACGCGAAGAAGATACAGGACTGCAGTCACATACACACACCAGCGAGATGAGATTGCCTTACTACAACTATTAGCTAACCTCCACTACACCACCCCAATATACCATCAAGCCTCTGAATCTCTCTGTCTCTCATTTGTTGCACCTAATACATCTTATACAGTTCGGAAATGGTCCTGTATCTTCAACTCGATACAACCCTCTTGGGATTACCACAATGGATCATACCTCGGGAGACGTTACACTACCACCTTCCCCTTCCAATGAAACCTGAGAGACTACCACCAGACTTCAGCCACAGCTGTTATTCTCGGGCCCTGTTCGGACGTCAATTACTTTTACAGCCTCGGCCATCCACATGGAAAAGGGAGATACGGGTGTGTGCTGCGATGGAGCATGGAAAAAAGGGTGTTGGGAGAAATGTATTGGAAGCACAAAGTACTCTGGCAGTACGGGTGGGCTTGAGAAGGATAAAAAGGGTCCTGTTTTCCTGTTGTCAGTTTTTTTTGCTTCGGGTTCGTTGCCGGTCGTTCGCTATACTCCTCTCCATTATCTGTATTAGTTCTTTAGTTTTTCTATCTTCTGTACTCTTGGTTCTTTGGACATTTACCTCCGTTTCTTTTCTGTTGCTTGTTTATTGCAGAATTCTATACAAATCAATTCGCTCAATCCGCTGTTCATTCAACGTGTTGTCGAAAGGGTGTGGGAAGTGAGTTTTCTGTACTGGGATATGCCCTAGTTGTGGTATTTGTATGGGGTTCTGCCGGGACCGTAGTGTTTTCTATTTCTATTGGTCGTTAGTTTGTTGTCGTCTGTCTACAAACATCATCTCTCCTCTCCTCCTATGTGGTGGATGAATAGGTATTTGTACCACTACCACACATGATGCGTGACGGGGAGATCACATCGTCTTACCCGCAGATGGGCGTCTTGTGAAATTGCCACGTCGGAGGGACTCTGGAATACCCGTGCGTCGTGTCGGGGTGCTCTTGGCAGTCTGCCAGGAGGGCCCTGTGAGTTTCCTGGAGGGCTGGAAACACTGCCCCTACCCAATAAGGCCACTGCGGTGCTTCCGTTTTGAACACCATGGTTTGTGTGGCAAATTGCCACCCCATTATATTCGCCGCCTATCACTCATCTTGTTTTGCTTGGCTCCCTCTCGTGTTGTGGAGAATTTCCAATCTTAGTCGTGGTATTATCCGCTGCGTTGCATTGTAATTTTCAGCGCGGCCGCCAGGATCATTATCAATTGCATCATCGTGGTCCTCAACACATTATCGGTTGCCATTGTTTTGGTGGTCGCCATTTTCATTATTCCAGTGATTCGCATTACTATCAGTTCAATCCTCCATGTCCTTCCTGCCCGCATCTCCCCTATGCCCCGCATTGAATCTCTGTTAACGCTCCCGACACCGCCTGTATCTTCATCTAAGTCACGATTTCTGTGATCAGCTCCGGCCTTATCCTTTTCTGTGGCTGAATTGTGGTGTTCCTCCACTTCCTCAAGTTTACTGCCACTGCCTGCCATGCCAGGTGAAATTACAGATCACGCAGTATCTGGTTGTAGTCTGTATTGAGCTGTCCATGTCCTGTACCAACACCAATTGGATAGTTTAGGTACAAAAATAAAGCGAGGGGACTCCGATTTTGCGGCCCAACCGAGTGCCCACCATTCGTAGTAGGTTTATCCATTTATCTGGGAGTGAGTTCCCCCCACACTTGCGGAACAAGAGCGTTTCTGCTACGAGCTGAACCACTTGACAGTGTGCAGGTTCACAAAACGGGCCCGCCACCTATGCGGAACGTTATGGGGCGGTCCAAACAGCGCAGAATTATGGTAGCGGGTCTCTGAAAAAAGAGAGAAAGAGGAGGGGCGACCTTGGCTGGCACAGGTACTATATATTCAAAGTGGAGTCAGAACAGAGTTTTTGAAATACCCTTAACCCTCGCTCTCCCGGTTCTCAATAATGTAGATATCATACCTCACTGTCCCGTATGAAATACCGCAAAAACTCACCAAACTCGCTATGCAGGTATTGGTGGTAGGGCTTGGATGGGAGCTGTTTTACCCAGAGAAAAGACAGAAAATGACAATAATACCTGAAAATAGCTGTATACCTGTGCCAGTACCCACGGATACATAAAATACTGTAATAGTAATACTGGTCTTATCAGATAAGAGAAAATAGGTTCGTCGCTGGAATGGTCTTGGCTGTATCGCCACGTATTAGCACCAAAACTCTCCTACCTGTATAGCAAGTTTCGCGAGTTTCTGCAGTATGTGAGTTGATCGTGAAAAGATTTAAAACTAATTAATACCCCTAGCCCTGATCACTGCTGGTATTTAAGGGTGGAATAGCATCGGGACACACCTTCCATACCGCACACTGGCACCGAACAAGAAACCTTGTTTGCCCACGCCCTACTCCCTCACAAACCTACTATACTCTACACACTCTGATCAATCATTCAAACGTGTCTTTACACCGAGTTCGTTTGATTTGCACTTTCAGACTTTTCCTGTTTTTCCGCTGGTGTACTAATGTTTGTTTGCCCTTTCTCTTAGTGGACTCTCCTGCTCTTGCGCTTGCTCCCTACGCGGGGAACAATGATGACCTGCTGTGGAATCTCCCTTCAATCCCACAGCTACCGGATCAGAGTTCTCAATCCTTCTCTGTTTGTCTACAAGGCGTTTGTTATTCGTTCTGTTAGTGTTTTCCTCCGCTAATACTTGTTTTAAGCTCCCTTCAAACAGAGTATCCGTTCAACACTACGGTGGCCTTCTAGATTGTACGACAACAGAAGACGTCACACAGTCTGATATATCGTCGACCACAGTCCAAACCTCTGCGAAACCTCCCCTCGGTGGCCTTACGGCTCCTACTATACACCTCACCATGTCAGACCCGGTCCCTACACCTCCCTTCATGGTTACCACAAGTGTCTCCAAGGTCTACTATAAGGGCCTGCCGTCTGAACCACGCCTCATCGCTACCACTAAACTCAACCCTTTTGATGCTCCAACTGGTCCCGAGGCCTACACTGTTCTGAAGGAGCTCCGGTATTTGGGCGAGCATCCTCTCGCAACTCTTTGGGACAATGGTCTTGCCGGTGAGCTTTCCTCTAGCCTGGCCTCCATGGACGTCAAATGGTCTTCGCTCGATCTCCTTCATATTCCAAATGTTGGAGAGCCGTCGGGCCCAGCTGTTGTTTGGATTGGGGTGGAGCCCGGAGTACTGAGCTTTGAGGAGGGTAGTAAAGTTGCTATCAATTGCCACCAACTCATCGGCAGGCATGGTGTTGGTGACTACTGTGTTGAAATTCGTGAGTCACGTATTTTCCGGGAGGCCGGAAATAGGTTCCTCGATCCTGTCCCCGAATCCAATACCACATTCACTGCTCGAGACCCCTATACCGCAACCCTTGGGATTCCTATTACACCCAAGAATCGACTTTCCGTGGGGGGAACTGGGGGCTTCTTTCTTAGTGCTGGCGGTGATGACAAAAGTATCTACCTGGTCACTGCCCGGCATGTTGTTTTGCCCATTGATGAGAATTCCAACCAGGAATATATCCGGAAAAATGAGAGTAGGTGACGTGAGGAGGTTCTTGTCCTTGGCCCTTCCACTTTTGATAAGAAATTTGATGCTATCACCCATGAGATCAGCTGTCAACTATCTGGGATGGCTGACGCGAGGGAGCAGACCCTCATGTTCCAGGACCGTGATGATCCAAAGTCAGTCGAGGCATACCTGAAGGCAGAGAGGCAGTACCAGGAAGCGGACGACGGGATCAGGGAACTCGATGCCTTACAAAAGGAGGTTGAAATCTACTGGAAGGAGGTTAGCAACCGTGTTATTGGTGAATTGACCTGGGCACCTCCTATTATCCTCTCCACGGAACCTGACGAGTATACTCTTGACCTTGCGGTGATCAAGCTCAAGCCAGGCACCCTGGACACCCTAAACTACTATGGCAATACCATCAACATAGGCAACAAGATCCCCCGCCAAGAGTTCATGAACAAGATGTATCTCCATCATACGAGTCGAAGGCCCTTCAAATATCCTCCTGATCGTCTTGTAAAGCTAGCTGGCCAGGTACCGGAAAGAGCCCTGTTAATCCCACCCATGCTCGATGTCAACAACGAGCCGTGCTTGATCGTCTTCAAGAATGGCGCTGCAACAGGTACCACTATTGGTAAAGCAAACCGTGTGTCCTCGTATACACGTTGCTATTTCGCCGGCAAGTACCAGGAGTCGCGAGAGTGGCCAGTCATCGGCACAGACAAGAGGTCGGTGGCCTTCTCATCTTGGGGGGATTCCGGGTCTTGCGTGGCTGATGCCTATTCCCGTATTGGTGGTATTATTACTGGTGGTAGCGGTGCTACTGACACATCAGATGTAACTTACGTTACCCCAATTTCATTCATCATGAAGGTACTCCAGAAGACAAAGACCTTCAAGTATGGCCACCTGGACCCGCAGCTTACCTAGCTGGGTACTGTGTTGGGTGAAAATGTATTTCTTTTATAGTTTTTTTTTTTTTGCGATTGTAAAGCTACTATACCGGATTAGCTCAGAGACTACCTTGCGGGAAGTTGAAGGGGAACGTTGTAATGGGTGGCCGCCCTGCACAGTCCAAGTTACCTGGCCGGACGTGACTGGAGGACTGGATGAGGGGATTATTGCTTGTTAGCTGCCACTGGGGGGGGGGGCGAATTTGGGTTTTCTTTTGATGCAATTTTTTTTTCTTCACTCGAATAGGGTAACTTTCAAAAGAATTATCAGGAGGTTGATTGGTCCATTCAGATGAATTGAGATATGCTCCTGTGATTTTAGTTTCTTTTGAGAGGTTTGATTCAGATACTGTTCACTGGTTTCATTATGATGGCGGGCCTAGGTTGTGCCGACTACCAGAATTCTTTTTTTTTCAGTACACTGTAAGTCTATCTGTATCCAAGAATGGTGATAAATATTGTGCGGATACGTGAAAAACTATATCTGGCACAGTGTAATAATGACAAACTGACATGACAGCCAAGAATGTGAGAATAGTTAATCAATTATCAGGGGCCATAATGATCAATGGTAATAATCTGCCCTCAGTTCAAGTTGCAAAGACCCGAGCCAGTGATATAGTATATCTGCCCACGACTCCAACTCTAAAAGTTAAATACCTTGAATCACCCGGAATAGCCCAGAATGCAACCAACTGGAAAACCCATAAACCAACTACCACTATAACAATTCAGAACCCTGTATTACCAACGGGCTAGGCCACTGATAGGGCGGCCCATAGGCCTTAGGCAAAGCCGAGACAGGCCGCTCTGAGAATGAGCCTAGGCAGATATCGGCCTAACTCCATCATGCTTATCAACATGCTTCTAAGCTTCACAAATCCTACGACATATCCGGGAAGGGCTACGGACCATTAGGTGGAACTCGAGGAGCATGGTCGTTACTCCGAGTACCGGTAATTTACAATACCATCAACAGCCGGTAATTCAAGACCTCCTCACCCAGGACTGCTTCAATATGACATTTGAGTCGGTCGGGCCCCCAATTCCCTCTCTATTTTCGTATTCCCTAGATATTCCATCCGCAGTAACCTCCCAGGATCATTCATCGTGTTTCCAGATGGGTGTGCAGTGCCTTTAACCGTATCCATACATGCACAGAAAACGATTTCTACAACCTCCCTAACAACAGCCGAGTTAACACCTGCCGATTATTTAGCAAGGTTCTCGCAGGAGACCCCTCCGTATTCCAGTAGAAATAAGGCATTACCTATTAGAAGCGTCCTGTCCCCTAAAGGCTCCCATTTGTTGCTCCTGGTACCATATCACACTATGCTCATTGAGCAATACCCCTTGCGTATATATTCGGCGCAGCGCAATCCTCGGAAGAACAATAGATTCATGGAACCTTCCCGGGAATTATGCTCGTCCTTCCAGAAGTCCTTCACTACGCCATGGTAGATGCAATTGAAATTGAACCCCCCCCCTTGGCACCGGCAATTAGACCCTTCTTGCCCTCCTTGTATCTTACTCGTAACCTTGCGTCCTGTCCCGCTCTCGCCCCTCCATGGATCAAAGCCTCCTGTAAAGATATGGTTCAATCATGCGGTCTTTCTGCCTGACGTGGTAGCGACAGCGGGACCGGTAGTAAATGTGAATTTGCGGCATCCTACGTTAGAGTTGTGAGGGCATGGAGGGGCGGTTGCGTGCTGTGGCTCCGGCCAATATGAGACTCCACCCTGGCGGAAAATGGTTAAAGATAAGTAAAACTATCACTTCACCCTCACGTTGAAAGTATAGATAATCATACAAATCACGGGGGAGAAAAGTACGTTAACCTCACTAGTATTCTTTACTCCCTAACGGCCTTAATCTCAACCCGAGCGTTGTAGAATGGGAATGATAGTTAGAAACAAGCATGGTCCAGACAATGCTCCCACCAGGGGCACTCCCTCCAAGGTCTTCCACGACTGGATATCTATTAGAGACCTCCTTGGTGTATTCCATCATCTGGTCACGGTGTTGGGCAGTGGTAGTATCAGCATTCAATTTAGTGGTTGCCTTGAAAGTCCTGTGGCTGATGATGCTGAAGTGACGATACTCGGAAAAGGAGGCGCCGGAGACATGACCCATGTCTAACTAGAGGTCATCAACACATATACTGAACTCTATAAAGAACCTTGCCAATTTGGAAACCCCAACTCCTTGCAAGCCTTGCAATGGGCTAGCGCGGGTCGAAAAAAGAGCCGATCCGGCCCAGCCCAAGCCCAAGGAACCTTAAGCCCGACCCAGCCCGGCCCAAGGAAGTATAGCCCGGGCTAACCAAACGAGCCCATCGGGCCCCCGCACAGGTGAACAGCCATAAAAGAGATGAATGTAGATCTATTAATACTAGATTAAAATAAAGAATTGACAATGAGAACAGATGGTGCTTGAAATAGGAGATGAACACAACATAGTGAGAAATAGTAGTGATTATTTTCAATAGAAAGAGTGAATTTTATATGGACTGCCAACTTCGGAGGCACTCGGTTGACTCAATTGTTTCAGCATTGAGAGAGTGACGGGAGTCAGAAACAGTCCTCTTGCCTCCTGAGAATACGCGGTCAGGTTTGGAAGACATGGCAGGAATTGATAGGAGGGTAATTGCCCATGCCGCAAGTGTTGGGTATTCGCTTTGTTGACGATTCTCCTGCCACCAACTGGAAGGAAATTAGCAATTGAAAAAGGAGAATCAGGAAGACAATTAAGTTGAGATTCAGGAGGAGATACACACAGAAGAGGATTTTGAACGCTAGGTTCAGGCTCCGCAGGTGAACAATACCGCTCATAGTCATCTCTTATAGCGGCTTCCTCTGTGCTCCGCAGATCCATCCATGCCCAAAACTGATTGTCCCCCTCCTCGTCTAGCTCAACTGATGGGCTAGACAGATGATGACTCCTCCAAACTGCGCGACAGTCTGAGAGCACATGAATCCAAAATGGATTAGTTCTGCACTAAACATTCTAGATATAGAGATGGTTGGGTTGGATCTTACCGCTTGTAGTAACGCGCTTCCGGAAAGCCATGTGCTCGGACAATCGTTTCCCCGGTGATACGGATTGCAAGACACCATACAAACCTTGGGAATGGGGCTAATCCTTGGCCGGGCCCGCCGGGCCGCCCGGGCTTGTCCCCCCCTCAGCCCGGCCCAGCCCAAGGAAGCCCATGAGTGAGCCCAGCCCAATGAGCCCGACCCAGCCCAACGAATAGCCCGGGCCAACGAAGGCCCGACCCATTGCAAGGCTTGTCTGCAATTCCCGCCCATAGCGTCGGGGCGCTCTTTGGCAGTCCACCAGGAGGGCCCTGTGTGTTTCCTGGGGGGCTGGAAACACTGCCCCTACCCATAAGGCCACTGCGACGCTTCCGTTTTGAACACCATGATTCATATGGCAAATTACTACCCGATTATATTCACAACATATCACTCATCTTGTTTTGCTTGGCTCCCTCTCATCTTATGGAGATTTGCAATCTCCGTCGTGGTGTTAGCCACTGCTTTGCATTGTAATTTTTAGCGCTGCCACCACGATCATTATCAATTGCATCATCGTCGTCCTCAACACATTCTCGGTTGCCGTTGTTGTGGTGGTCGCCATTCTCATCATTCCAGTCGGCTGCATTACTATCAGTTCAATCCTCCCTGTCATTCCTGCCCGCATCTCCCATATGCCCCGCATTAAATCTCTGTTAACGCTCCCGACACCACCTGTGTCTTCATTTAAGTCAGGATTTGTGTGATCAGCTCTGGCCTTATCCTTTTCTGTGGCCAAATTGCGGTATTCCTCCAGTACCTCAAGTTTACTGACTGCCACTGCCCGCCATTCCAGGTGAAATTACAGATCACGCAGTATCTGGTTGTAGTCTGTATTGAGCTGTCCATGTCCTGTATCAACACCAATTGGATAACTTAGGTACAAAAGTAAGGCCAGGGGACTCCGATTTTGCGGCCTAACCTAGTGCCCACTACCCCTAGTAGGTTTATCCATTTATCGTCGAGTGAGTTTCCCCCCACACCTGGAGAACAAGAGGGTTTCCGCTACAAGCTGAACCACTTGGCCGTGTGCAGGTTCACAAAACGGGCCCACCACCTATGTGGAACGTTATGGGGCGGTCCAAACAGCGCAGAATTATGGTAGCGGGTCTTTGGAAAAGGAGAGAAAGAGGAGGGGTGACCTTGGTTGGCACAGGTACTATATTTTCAAAGTGCAGTCAGAACACAGTTTTTGAAATACCCTTAACCCCCGCTCTTCCGGTTCTCAATAATATTGATATGATACCTCACTGGCCCGTATGAAATACCGCAAAAACTCGCCAAACTCTCTATGCAGGTATTGGCGGTAGGGCTTGGATGGGCGCTTTTTTACCCGGAGAAATGACGGAAAATGACAATAACACCTGAGAATAGCTATATACCGGTGCCAGTCCCTACAGATACATGAAATACTGTAATAATAATGCTGGTCTCATAAGGTAAGAGAAAATAGGTTGGTCGCTCGAATGATCTTGGCTGTATCGCCACATATTAGCACCTCGACTCTCCTACCTGCATAGCAAGTTTCGCGAGTTTCTGCCGTATGTGAGTTGAACGTGAAGGTGTTTAGGACTGGTTAGTACCCCTAGCCCTGATCACTGCAGGTATTTAATGGTGGAATAGCATCGGGACACACCTTCCACACCGCACACCACACAAGAAACCTTGTTTTCCCATGCTCCACTCCCTCACAAACCTACCATGCTCTACACACTCTGATATATCATTCAAACCTGTCTTACCTTACACCGAGTACGCTTGATTTGCACTCTTAGACTTTTCCTGTTTTTCTCATGGCGTACTAATGTTTGTTTGCCCTTTCTCTTAGTGGACTCTCCTGCCCTTGCCCTTGCTCCATACGCTGGGGACAATAATTACCTGCTGTGGAATCTCCCTTCGATCCTGCAGCTACCGGATCATAGTTCTCAATCCTTCTCTGTTTGTCTACTGGGCGTTTGTTATTCATTCAGTTTGTGTTTTCCTCTGCTAATGCTTGTTTTGAGCTCCCTTCACACAGAGTATCCGTTGAACGCTACGGTGGCCTTCTAGATTGTGGGACAGGAGAGGATGTCACGCAGTCTCATATATCGTTCACCACGGCCCGGGCATTCGCAAAACCTCCCCTTAGTGACCTTACAGCTCCTACTACACATCTTACTATGTCAGACTCGGTCCCTCCACCCCTCTTTATTGTTACTACAAGCGTCCCCAAGGTTTTCTATAAGGGCCTGCCCTCTGAACCACCCCTCATCGGTACAACTAAACCTAACCCTTTTAAGGCTCCAACTGGGCCCGAGGCCTACTCTGTTCTGAAGGAGCTCAGGTATTCTGACGACCATCCCCTGGCAACTCTTTGGGACAATGGTCTTGCCTGTGAGCTTTCCTCTAGCCTGGCCTCCAAGGATGTCAAATGGTCTTCCCTCGATCTCCTTCATATTCCAAATGTTGGAGAGCCGTCCAGCCCAGCCATCGTTTGGATTGGGGTAGAGCCCAGGGCACTGAGCTGTGAGGAGGGTGGTAAAGTTGCTATCAATTGCTACCAACTCATCAGCAAGCGTGGTGTCGGTGACTACTGTCTTGAACTTCGTGAGTCGGGGATTTTGCGGGAGACCAGAAATAGGTTCCTCGATTCCGTCCTACGATCCAATGCCACGTTCACTACTCAAGACCCCCATACTGCAACCCTGGGAATTCCTATTGCACCCAAGAATCGACCTTTCTTGGAGGGAACTGGGGGCCTCTTTCTGAGTGCCGGTGGTGATGTCAAAGGTATCTACCTGGTCACTGCCCGGCATGTCGTTCTGCCTATTGATGAGGATACCAACTAGGAATATATCCGGGTAAATGAGAGTAGGCGACGCGATGAGATTTTTGTCCTTGGCCTTTCCGCTTTTGATAAGAAATTTGATGTC
>LN890986.1:575338-620046 GCA_900010015.1 Tuber aestivum
TAAAACGAATTGAAGTTGTATATTCTCACTTCAGCGCGTTGGAAGCTTTTGTCTTTTCTAACCCTTGGTCGTAACTTGATTCTGATGCTTTTTCCGATTGCTGCTCCGTTCTTTTTTCACTCCCTTCCTTTTTCTCCCACTACCTGAGCGGGCTTTATATACATCCATATCATAGCGTCTCCCATCCAGACCGGTCTCCTTGGTCATCTATATGACCCCGCCTTTTACCCCTCTTTTGTCTTCTTTCTGGTTCTACAGACATCGCTCTACCCCGCTTTGTCAACCAATGACTTTCCTTCTTGCCCCCTCGTGTATTTCCTTTCCATGCCTTGCCCCGCAATATCAATCTATAATACACATCTGTAATAATCCCTAGAACCTTCCATCCTGCTTATCAATTTCCTCCTAAGTATTACAAATATCAGACACTCCCGGAGAAGTCTCCAGTCCTCCGAGTGGTCGTGGATAGGTAAGGGGTTAGTTGGAGTGCCGGTGATTTACAACAATGTCATCACACACGAGATCAGCTGTCAACTATCTGGGATGACTGGTGCAAAGGAGCGGCCCGTCTTGTTCCAGGGCCGTGATGATCCGGAGTCAGTTGAGGAATGCCTGGAGGCAAAAAGGCAGTACAAGGCAGAGGACAAGGGGATCGGAAAACTCGATGCCTTACAAAAAGAGATTGAGATCTACTGGCAGGGGATTGAAAATCGTGTTATTGGTCAAGTGACCTGGGCACCTCCTATCTAAAAGATTTAGACTATGTTGGCATGAGAGTGTATTGTGGTTCTTGTTGTCTTTACGTTGCCGGAGGTGTCCTATATATACACAGCCTCGACTTTTTCCAGTCTCCACTTCTGATCTTGTTCCCACTCGTCCATGCCATTCCCTCCCAACTTCTTCTGATACAGTTTCCCCCTTTCCACTCGGTCAAGGCCTCCAGCCTTCCATCCATCCCAGTACCTCTGACAGTCCTAACACTCATACAGTTTCTTCCACATTTCCTAATTATCGTAGTGCGACATCCTCCAGTCGCAGCCCCGATAAACCTTAATCTCATACAAGCCCTCGTCTCACTATCCTCATGGCTGAAACCCTCCAAACACTCTCGCTACGCTTTCCTTCTAAACAATACAGCCTTTCACAAATCTCTGACAATCTCCAAACAACCTAATGCACCTCCAACAAGGTTTCCGAAACTACAACCTAGTCATGATTACGGTAACATATTTTCGTTGGGAACCTTCGTGAATTTTAACACTATCAGCCTCTCTACCGAACCTGGCCGGTATACTCTTGACCTTGCGGTGATCAAGCTCAAGCCGGGCACCCTTGACACCCTAAACTACTACGGCAATACCATCAACATAGCCAACAAGATCTCGCGCAAAGACTTCATGAAAAAGATGTATCTCCACCATACTAGTGGAGGCTCCTTCAAATATCCTCCACCGGGTCTTGTAAAGCTGGCCGGCCAGGTACCGGAAAGTGCCCTGTTAAACCCACCCATGCTCGATGTCAACAACGAGCCATGCTTGATCGTCTTTAAGAATGGCACTGCAACAGGTACCATGATCGGTAAAGCAAACCCTATATCCTCGTACATGCGTTGCTATTTCGCCGGCAAGTACCAGGAGTCGCGAGAGTGGCCGGTTATTACCATAGACAAGGGGTCAGTAGCCTTCTCATCTCGGGGGGATTCCGGGTCTTGCGTCGCTGATGCCTATTCCCAGGTTGGTGGTATTATTACTGGTGGTAGTGGTGCTACTGACACATCTGATGTAACTTAGGTCACCCCGATTTCATTCATAATGAAGGGACTCCAGAAGACAAAGATCTTTGGGTATGCCCACCTGGACCCGCCGCTTACCTAGCTGGGTACTTTTGGTGGTGAAAATGTTTTTGTTTCATTCTTTTTTTTCGGTTGTAAGGCCGTTATACCGACTTAGGTCGGACACTGCCTTAAGGGAAGTGGAAGGGGAGTGTTGTAATGGGTGGCCGCACTGTACAGTCCAAGTTACCTGGCTGGACATGACTGGATGACTAGATGTGGTGATGATTGCTTGTTAGCTGCCACTGTGGGGGGGGGGGGTGAACTTGGGTTTTCTTTTCATACAATTTTTTTCTTTCTTCACGGGGAGAGGGTTACTTTCGAAAGAAATATTAGGAGGTCGATTGGTCCATTCAGCTGAATTGAGATAAGCTCCTGTAATTGTAGTTTCATTTGAGAGGTTTGATTCAGATACTGTTCACAGGTTTTATTGTGACGGCGGGCCTAGGTTCGGCCGACTACCGGAAATTTATTTTTTTAGTACGCTCTAAGTCTATCTGTATCCAAGTATGGTGATAAATAGTGTTAGGATACATGAAAAACTATATCTGGCACTGTGTCATAATGACAAACTGACATATGACAACCAAGAATGTGAGAATAGTCAATGAATTATCAGGGGCCATAATGATCATTGGTAATAGGGACTTTGCGAAAAGACACTGGATGTGGGTCGAACAGGGTTCTGGGCCAATGAGATCGCTAGAATTTGACTCTGGGTGCGAAATCGCAAAGTCTCTAATAATCTGCCTTGAGTTCAAGTTGCAAAGACCCAAGGCAGTGATATAGTATATCTGCCCACAACTCCAACTCTAAAAGCTAAATACCTTGAATCACCCAGAATAGCCCAGAATGCACCGAACTGGAACACCCATGAACCAACAACCTCTATAACGATTCAGAACCCTGTATTCCCAGAGGGCTAGGCAACTGATAGGCCGGCCCATAGGCCTTAAGCAAGAACAAAGCAGGCCGCTGTGAGAATGAGCCTAGGCAGATATCGGCCTAACTCCATCATACTTATCAACATGGTCCTAAGCTTCACAAATCCTACGACATATCCGGGAAGGGCTCCGGACCATTATATGGAACTCGAGAAGCATGGTCGTTACTCAGAGTACCGGTGATTTACAATAACATCAACAGCCGGTAATTCAAGACCTCCTCAACCAGAACTGCTCCCATATGACATTTGAGTCGGTCCGGTCCCCAATTCCCTCTCGAATTTCGTATTCCCTATACATTCCGTCTGTAGTGGCCTACCAGGATCATTCATCGCGTTTTAAGATAGGTGTGTGGTGCCTTTAACCGTATCCATACATGCACGGAAAACGATTTCTACAACCTCCCTACCAACGGCCGAGTTAGCCCCTGCCGATTATTTAGCAAGGTTCTCGCAGGAGACTCCTCCGTATTACAGTAGAAATGAGGCATTCCCTGTTAGAAGCGTCCTGTCCCCTAAAGGCTCCCATTTGTGGCTCATGGTACCATATCACAATATGCTCATTGAGCAATACACCTTGCGTATATATTCGGCGCAGCGCAATCCTCGGAAGAACAATAGATTCATGGAACCTTCCCCGGAATTATGCGCTCCATCCAGATGTCCTTCACTATGCCATGGTAGATGCAATTGAAATTGAACCCCACCACCTCGGCACCGGCAATTAGACCCTTCTTACCCTCGTTGTATCGCACTCGTAACCTTGCGTCCTATCTAGCTCTCGCCCCTCCATGGATCAAAGCCTCCTATAAAGACATAGTTCTATCATGTGGTCTTTCTGCGCGACGTCGTAGCGACAGTGGGACCGGTGGTAAATGTGAATTTGCGGCATCCTACGTTAGAGTTGGGAGGGCAATGGAAGGGCGGTTGCGTGCTGTGGCTCTGGCCAATATGAGACTCCACCGTGGCGAAAAATGGTTATAGATAAGTAAAACTATCACTTCACCGTCACGTTGAAAGTACAGATAATCATACGAATCAAGGCAGAGAAAAATCCGGTAACCTCACCAGTATTCTATCCTCCCTAACGGCCTTAGTCTCAACCCGAGTGCTGTAGAATGGGAATGCTGGTTAGAAACAAGCATGGTCCAGACAATGCTTTCACCAGAAGCACTCCCTCCAAGGTCTTCTACGACCAATATCTATTAGAGACCTCCTTGGTGTATTCCATCATCTGGTATTGGGCAGTGGTAGTATCAGCATTCAAGGTAATGGTTGCCTTGAAAGTCCTGCGTCTGATGATGCTGAAGTGACGATACTCGGGAAAGGAGACGCCGGAGACATGACCCATGTCTAACTAGAGGTCATCAAGACATATATCGAACTCCATAACGAACCTTGCCAATTTCGAAACCCCAACTCCTTGTAGTCCTCTTTGCTGGCAAATGGTCCAGCTGCAATAAAAGTCTTGAACTCGCTATACCGAATCTGAAAATGAGCTGAGAAAGTCTATCAAGGGGTACTCAAGCAAGGAATTTTGTTCGACAGGGTTTATCCGCAGCCAAAGCTCTCAAATCCCAGACTCTATAGCGTGCTTGAATAGTCACGTCGGCGAGGTTACCGGGGTCACGAAACACTATGGTGGCATTGGCACCGCTGATTTTAACGGTTCCATGAAATTCGACCTTAGCAAGGAAAACCATCTTGGGCCCCCGGGTTCAAAGCCGGGCTGAAAGGACCATAAGAAAATCCATCCTGAAACCAAGAAAGTTCCCTATGTTTAGGTACTTGAAAACCCCTGGGGGTTCACCTTAGTCACAGTTTTCCATAGCTGTCAAAAATGTCAGAGAAACTGCTCACACTCTTTTGAGCAACGGGGACTCAGAAGAGAATTCAAGGCGGGGCGTGTAGTGCGAGGAGTCGCGGGGTAAAGTATGGTATAACATGCCGAGGAGACGAAACTAAGAAAATTTGTTTCTTGAAGGAGGATATATGGTGCAGAGAACAACGAGAAGTGTGATAACCAACCGTAGAAAACTTAAGGCGAAGGGGCGGGGCCTGGGAGGTTACTGAAGTTCGTGGGCGGACTCCGAAATGGGGACTGGGCGGAAGATGAAGAGGTGGAAAGAGGGTGTGTCAAGGTGGGGGAATGAGAAGCAAGCAAAACACAAGGCACGACTGACATAGGGTGCAAGGCCTAGGGAACAAGTGTGAGGGGCTACTGCGCTCAAATGTCCTCACTCGCCTCCTCCAATTTATTTGAGCCAATAATTCTAGTGAGTTTGACTCCTCTCTCCAACCTCACAATCCACCCAGTTACTCTCAGAGTGTTAAAGAAAAATAAAGGAACCGAAATGACGCTTCAACAAACTCCAAATTCCTGAACCGGAATCTCACCCTAAAACCACATGCAGCTACCACTTTCAAAAACTATGGTATCTCTCGTCCCTAATATACTCTCACTTTCCAGAGTCCTTCCCTACGCCAAAGGCATGCAGCGTCTCCACAGCCCCCTACAGAACACCAGTACCCCGCTAACTAGCGGCGTCCACGGTACTATCCTGGGCGGTTACGTCTCCTACGTTATCCACTATCTTACTTCGCTCGCAAGCAGTTTCTTTTCTTTTCTGGAATGACCCCCGTTGCCCAAAAAAACATTGTGGAAATGGTGAAGTAATCATGGGTGCTAGTTGTCTTGAGGAGTGTCAAGAAACTATGAGCTATCTGGGGAAGGGCTGGCTTCTGGAAGGGGTGATTGGAGTTCAGAATGGGCTTGGGTGGGGTACAGTATGCGGCAGTTTGACCTAAGGACGGTGTTCTCTCAAGCAGGGGAACGGGAAGGGACGAGGGGTAATTTAGGATTAGTATTAGAAGAGTAAACCGTCACAACCACCTGCCACCTGCTAATCTAACCTAGAATGATCCCCGCCAGAACTTCCTCCCATCTTGGGAGACTGTTTGCTGCTTCCTTTTTCCTCGCTGGAGATTCGGTCCGCCATCATCCTCGGCCTCGGCTCCCATTGTTAGACTTCAGTTCCCCTGAGGTAGAAATAAGTCCATTCCAACTCTTTGTCCCATTACACTTCATCCGAGTAGAGAAGTGCAAGGCTCTTCGTCACAAAGATAAAAATCTTTTTGGCTACATCCAATGCTCTGGGCGACTTAGCCCTGCCCTAAGTGACTCCTGCTGTGGCCCTGGCTTTCCCGAGCTCACCTCCGACGCAGAGGTATCTAATTAGGCCCTGTTTGGTTGCGCTGGGCCCATTTCGTTTTTACATACAAGCGACCATTTCCCTTCCATTTCAAAATGGAGGAACCAAATGGCTGTTTGGTAACGGCAAAAGGTATTGACCTTCCATTTCAGATACAGCCCTAACACAACAGTTGCTATGTAGAAACATCATATGTAAATAGTTGTAATAATAATAGTATCAATAGAATAAGTATTTTCCTGTAGAATATATTTTCTATAGTATAAATATTACTATTTATAAGTCTTAGACATCTTTAATTTGAATTCCAATTTGAAACAATTCAATAATGAGTCCTCCAGCAGATAATAATCACATCCATGCTGCGATCCTTCATCAATGAATACAAATTGCAATCAGTACAACAATTTATGTGAACTTCTTTTTGCCTCCCAAGTATGTACATACTTCCAGTTGTACAGGTTACCAATATACTGAAGAAATCCTAAGAGCACAACTATGTTGCAGGATGGGGCTTATACATATGCCAACAAACATTTTCTTGGATCTTCAGGACTGGATAACTGAGCATAGTCTACTCTGACTATCTCATCATATAAGTGTTGAAGCGCAACTAGTTATATTTTTGTGGATTGTCGGCCACAGAGCATCAAAGAAAGAGGCACAGGAGCAGTTTCAGCATAGCAGAGACACTATTTCATGGTGAAAAATTGTTCTGTTTTATTATAAGTAGCTATTATTAGTGTATCTAATGTTTAATCTATTATCTAGCTATTTTCAGGAAATTTTTGGTAGAGTGTTAAAAACTTAAATTTTAAAAGAATTGAAGGCACTGGTAAAAAAATTTTCACAAGGCCCTAAAGTGAAAATTTTTCATGTGTTTGCCACTAGTAAATGGTGGTGCCCAACTGGCAACCGTTCCCACAGGTCCGTCCATTTCACACTGGAATGGTCCAAAATGGGCCCAGCGCAACCAAACAGGGCCTTAGCCTCCCAGTCGATAAGGACCTCCCCGTCTGGGAACCTCTCCCGCAAGCTTGGACTCCCAGGAGTCCCAGGACTCACGCTTCCAACAAGACTTAGGTTCCCAAAATCTAAAAGTGCCAGTATATTTGCGCTCTTAATCCCCATGAAATAGCTCCCAGATTCCACAGCCACCTGGACACCACAACTGGCCCATGCTCCCGTGGTCCCTGGCAATAAGTGGTCTGGATAAGGTCCTTGTGGAATCTGAGTCTACCCTCGACCTAAATTATTGTTCCAGGTGAAACCCTACATCGGGGGAAGAAAAATACAAAAACCGAAATTAATCACACCATGTGTTCGAGTTCACCCAGGACTTGGAGCATTATGCTTTTTTTTGCGTTTATTTTCTTGGTGTTTGATTCTTGTGATCGGGCGGGTGGCAGTGAAGTCCCTCCGCGATAAAAGGGCATTTGCTATCCCTCCATGCCCGCGCCCGGCCGCTCACGAGAGGAGTGTTCACTATACCGAATGTCATCCCCCTGTTCCAATCATAACTGTTACTACCCCCTGATTCCCAGTCACAGTAGCGTTAGCTATGTTGGCAGTCTACGGTCTTAGGATCGGCATCTTTTGGCTACAGCATCAACCATACAACACTGTCATTTCCACCCCCTGCCCCCGAGAAAGATGGTTGGGCATACCGAGTGCGGACTGGAGCAGGACTAATATCCGCTCCCGTTAAAAGTGCCTTTGCTGCTTTCTCATTCCTGTGCCTACCGGGCCAGGAGAGTGCCGTTTGGCGATATGTTGTGTCTGGCTTGTCGGGCCTAAGTTACTATCTTCGTGTTTGACGAACAACCCCCACCACCTTGTGGCGCCTTCGGATATCTTTCTTATTCAACACTTCGGGGTTTCATACAGCGGATGCAATTTCCAGTTCACCGGACAACACCGAACCTTTGTTGGTACGAACAATAACGAGAGAGAGAAAAATGGAATCAAAGAATAAGAAAGAACAATAGAATTATGTACGGTAACGAATGACTTTAGCAATATAACTGAAGACGAAGCGGAGGGACAGTGAATGCGATAATGTAAGAAAAAACAGAGAAATTCGACAGCCTTATATCGTTCTCAACAGAAAGTCCTCTCCCCTAGCGGACCTCCAGCGCATGCGAAATCCCTCTCCTACTCTGCCCTACTTGGCAAGCCATATTCTGCTGGCTTTGCCGGAGCACTCCCGAGGTATGAGCACCATGGCCGCAGGTATAACTCCGCCACCGGTATTGGGCACTGTCCATTACTGAGGGTGCAGTGCGTTACCAAGGGCACAGCCCAGCGCCGAGGGTATGGTATTTGACAGCCGTCTGTATTGGTGTTTGATTGTAGGCAGAACGGTATCCAATATTGTCGCACTAGGTAGGCAGGGTCGGTATGAGAGTTGGTCTGGTGCTAACGGTGGTGGGGCGTCCTTAAGACAATGGTGTGAATCAGAATGGTTGCAGGTATGTTTTCCATCCTCCGGGAACAGGAAACCGTATATGTGGTCAGCAGTCGAGAACGATGATTGTCTAACATTTCTTAGATGAGAGCTATATTCCTCATGCTATTGATCGCACTAGTATCCCTGCCCTTCCTCTCTGATCTAGAATGAACCATCCCCAAAATTGCCAGAAATGGAGTCCCGAAAATCCCTTGGGTCCTCCCGCTGCGCCCAAGCAAGGGTCCGTGCCCCCATCCCACTTACGGAGCAGGGACATTGGTTGAGCAGGCATATGCTGACTATATCTACTGAAAGGCCTGAGTCCAAGTTTCTTTCGCATTATCCGCCATTCCTCTTCTTGCATGCACAGCCCAGGGATAGG
Organism: Tuber aestivum; assembly: GCA_900010015.1. Lineage (NCBI taxonomy): Eukaryota > Fungi > Ascomycota > Pezizomycetes > Pezizales > Tuberaceae > Tuber > Tuber aestivum. The sequence goes on from LN890986.1 coordinate 584,156, forward strand.
AGGTAAATTTATCTTTGCAAAAGGGCATTGTTCGAGGAGTCGAGGTAAGTGTTGCGAAAAGACCCCTGACCCCTCCAAGGCCAGATAGGTCCAGCAAACCGCTGCAGCTGTCCGATGGAGGATGTGGAATATGGTTGGATCGCTTCGGAGTTCCTCTTGCCATGTGCAATGCACTATTTGGAGGGAGGATCAATGGGCCTCAACCGTGACAATGCCGGTAGGCCACTCTACGAGTGTCCAGGTCGCAAGAACCTTTAGAAATTCCAGATCAGCAGAGGTTATCTCCACTCCAGGAGAGTGTACGAACGGACATAACTAATATGTGACATGGCACGCTAATGCTTCTTTCCATTGGCTGTAGTAGCAGAATACCGGGAGGAAGTGTCACGGGCGGATTCGGGGATTGGACGGATTGTTCGACCAAGCACGCACCTGTGGGAGAGACAGACCTTGACCGTGGGATACACCAGAGGATAAGCTGTAGGTAATTGAATGGAAGGTGCATCAGCATAATCCGGCGATGAATGAGGAGGGAGAAGAGGGTAAGTGGAACCTGATTTAGACGGAGGAGAAAGATTGTTTTATCACCCGTCGATGTTAGGTGTTTGTCGACCCCCTATACGGGGATGTTGTTGGGTGTCTTCCATCTCTCTCGTCTCTAGAACAGGAAGAGAAGCAGCCTTTCTGCATAATATTATTATGCACAATTTATTGCTTACAAAGGGTGGTGCAAAATGCAACCACAGTCCAGTAAAACCATATTTTTCCACACCGGGACCTGGGCACACCGGCGAACAGGAAAGTGCTCCAGCTCTGGAAAACAACGTTTTCGCTGCGCAGCAGCTCTAAATTTCTACCTACCGCCAAAACCAGTCCCACGCTACCACCTAAATTGTTGAAAATCACCGGTACTCACATGGACGGCTGGAAGTCCTCGGGTCAAAATATCTCTTTGTTATATCCTTAGCTTATTTGCAGTTTTGTTTCTTTTGTGTTTCATAATGTTAGACGCTAGGGATTGAGGAAAGACCATCCACCGGCATTGCTTCTCAGCCCTCGGTCTGTTCTCGGCCTTCAGAATCTGCAGGCAGATGAAGGAACCTCGGGAACCTCGGAAAACCTCGGAACTCGGTAATGGAGTTTCTTCCGGATGTGTACGCGGAGTTAGGAAGGCAAGGTATTGGATACCGGGAGTGTGATAAAGTTGTGTTGTCTTTGGTATACATAGAGTAGTCTTGTATTTTCTATTTAAGCTACGACAGTGCCGGAGGATTCAGAAAATAAGCAGGGCTTCAACAACGATACTGAATATACATTCATTTCTTCCCCTTTAGCATCATACCTCCACTCCGATCAGGACTTCATAATAATACAAATCTCCTGGCATTTCTCCGCCCCTACTAAAACCGTACACTCCCGATTTGCCCCAGGCTCCAGCTAGCACCCCAACACAGCAGCTACTGCAGAGAAACGCCTTGGGGACAGCTCAGTCAAGAACAGCTAAGCCCAAACAAAACTACCTCTGAAAAAGAAAGGGAATGCCTGCATTGGCGCGTGGGGCACGACGAAACTGGGCTGGCCACGAATAGGGACCCATTACTAGGAGAGGCTAGATACTGTGAAACGGACCATGACCCCCCCCCGATCTGCCTCACCGACCATTCCTACCACCGGCAACTCCTCCGTCACTCCTCCCCTGCACAGCTCTCAAAAACTCTATCATTCTTTTGCACAACTATTCGAGCATAGATCCGCAAGCCCCGTATCTTGGGCTTATCATACCAGCTAAGGTGTCCTTGCCAGGATGTGTAAAAATTAGTATCTATAGTACTCGAGACCCCTGAAAACCGCCAGTACAAAATGCCCGGAAAGACAGCGCTAAAATGCACTATGAGACATGCACTATGAGACAGTGCTAAAATGCCCGGAAAGACAGCACTAAGCTAGGGTGGGTTGAAGGACATAAAGGACACCGGGGGGAAGAAAATAAAATGAGAGCGGAACAAAAACGGAAAGGGTAAGGGGTCAGTGGTTAGCTTTGATGCTGGAAATAGGAAATGTGATATGTGAGGGGAGAATAAAGTTACCCTACCTTAATAAAATATGAAAAGGTTACCCTGCCTGAGCTCAGATAATTATCCTACAGGTGCTACAAGCAGTTACCCTACTTAAAGATGAAAAAGTTATCCTACCTGAATACTATAAGAGCCTGTTTGGCAATGACGGTTCTGTTCCATTCACCCATACAAATTGCCTTATGGTTCCATTCATGAACAGCCATTTTGTATGGATGAATGGAATAGAGCAGTCGTTACCAAACAGGCCCTAAAGTGATTACTACTCAGAGGCCACATAGTTACCCTACCTTAGTATAAGAAGTTACCCTACTTGAGCTCTAAGTAGTTACCCTACCGGAGCTACAAGTAGTTACCCTACTGGAGCTACAAGTAGTTACCCTACTTAAGTACAAGAAAGTTACTCTACCTAAAACTATATATAGTTGATGTACCAGCGTAGTACATGGTTACTATACCATGATCTGAGAGGTTCAAGTTACCCTCTTCAAGGTTCAGGTAGTTACTCTACCTTAATCTTAGAGGTTACCCTACTTGAGATTCAGGTAGTTACCCTACCTCAGCTACAAGTAGTTACTCTACCAAAGTACAAGAGAGTTACTCTACTTAAGCTACAAGTAGTTACTCTACCAAAGTACCAGAAAGTTATCCTACATGTAGAGTAAACTGTCAGATTTATGGTATAGAATGTGAGCAGAAAATTTTAGCTCTAGAACATCAGATGAATCCAACAAGAGACCATGGTAGCTCAAAGCATATTTCTCTTACAATGTGGCATATATACTATCGTTTTGAGTAAAGGAAAATTAAGTCACTTCTTCACTATAATAACTGATTGTTTTAAGAGTACTTGGTTGATACTGCAGCTTTTAATGAGCAAAATTCTCTTTGCTAGATTAGAGAAAACCAGTCTAAGTTGAGAGCTTAAAGTCTGTCAGCATTAAGGGAAAGGCTAAAAACAACTGGTGGAGATGATGGAATTAGACTGGAGATAGTTGATAACTGCCTGCTTCTTTCTTCATCCATTTCAGGATTATGGCATCAAATAAGTAAGAATTATTATGACTCGATGGCAATTGTCCGATATTATGAGAAGTAAGATCTTTTTATAACTATGACTTGCAATACTAATTGGAATGAGATCCAGGATAATTTGAAACCAAGACAATTAGTATCAGATGGACCAGATTTGATTGTTCATATCATTAATCTTAAATTTAAAGCACTGATGAGTAATATTAGAAAAGGAAAGATATTTGGATCTGTATTGGCTTTTATGAGGACAATTGAATACCAAAAGTAAGGACTCCTACATGTATATCTTCTCTTAATTCTGGCGAAACAAATTGATATAGTAGAAGAGGTTGATTGGATTCTGGAAGCTGAATTTCTAAATCTAGCAGATGACAGTAAGTTATGGCATACAGTAACAATAATAATAGTTCATAATCTCTGTAGTAAAGAGTTTCCAGTAGAACCTTGCATGCAAGATGGATAAGGAATAAATGGCAAATGTTCTAAGAGATTTCACAAAGAATTTACTCTGGCAACTACCTTAGACATAAATGGATATCCAAGATATATGTGAAGACCATCAGAGACTAGAAGTAATACCTCCTCAGTATTCTCCTTTATGGAGCAAATTCAGCAACCAAGTGGAGCATATTGTAATTACAACTACTCCAGCCAGTAGATTGTACCTCATAATGAGTCTATACTTGAGTAAGAAATACAATACTTATATTAATATTGAAGTTTATTCTTCTATTAAAGCAGTCAAGTATATATATAAATATATATATAAAGTTGAAGACAAGATAAATATTTTGATTGCATATCAAAATCCAGATAGTGAACCAATTGATGAAGTTAAGAACTATTTTGATGCACAATATATTTCTCCTCCTGAAGCATGCTATAAGATTTTTGATTATAAAATACATGATAAGGATCTTGCTGTTTATCAACTAGCATTATACTTGAAAGACAAACAGTCAATATACTTCAATTCAGCTGAGGGAAGAGGAATTGCACAATTGTTTGATTAGTCCTAGCAAGATACCAGTCGTAAAGCATAATTAAAATTGAATCTAACATATTCAAATAGCCAGAATTTATTATATGAGAATTATCCAACAAGGTATGTTAATATACTTCTTATGCCTGCTTAAATTATTATTAATATAAATTTTATATTGAAATTATAAGTGCTAATAGAATTAAGTATATAGATTTAGATTTGTTTTTGACAAAAAGAAATAGGTCAGGAAGCCAAGAAAGTGAGGTTGTGTTATTGGTCGAATCTACTTCATAGGACCTAAAGCTGATAAACTCTTCTATCTTCAAATGCTATTATATCATCAAATAGTAGCAATATTGTTTGCTGATCTCAAAATAGTTCTAGGAGAGTTAGCTGTAAAATCAACATATCAAGAAGCCTGTATGGTCTTAGGACCACTTAAAGATGTCAATAAATGGAATACATGTCTGTTGGAAGCAACTTCAATTCATACTGGAAAACAGCTATGAAATCTCTTTGCAATTATATTGTATGAATCAAGTCCTTCTGATCCAGTTAATTTGTGGTTGATATATAGAGATTTTCTGTCTGAGAACTGTATGTATGTACTGAAATAGAGTATAGGAGTTCTGGGTCCATCAGATGAGCAAATATATAACTGTGGACTATATCATCTTTAAAAGATACTCTCTGATATGGATAAAGGGTTAGATGACTCTGGATTGCCATTACCTTTATCTGGCTTAAACTATAGTCTTTGCAGTCAACATCAGAATAGGTTACTATATGATTAGATATCATGAAATCATGTGGAACTAAATGGACTGCTTCAGAGATGTCAACCACTGTTAAATTCTGCAGACATGCATTTCAAGTAGTTCTTAGATCAGTTGATATCAATGCTAGAGATATGTTTTTCCTTAATAGACTAGAAGGAACAGCAAAGACATTTTTGAAGAATGCAATTCTTGCAAAAATTCGAAGTGAATACAAGATTGCTTTAGTAGTAGTATCTTGCAACATTGCCACAATACTATTGCAAGAAAGACAAATAATACATTCAACTTCCTAAATTCTCTTGATTTTAGACAATCAATTTGAATCTATTTGTTCAATCAATCATAGATCTCCTTCGGCTGAGGGTTTTCCTCGAATATGACTTATTATTTGGAATGAAGCAACTATGTAATATAAATATACATATCATACAGTTTCAAGAATGTTGTCAGATATTTATTAAGAGTCTCACCCTTTTGGAGGAATAACCATGGTTTTTGTAAGAGATTTTAGACAATGTCTTCCAGTTATTCCTAGTAGTTCTCAATCACAAATTGTCAACTCTACTCTGAAGCATTCCACCTACTGGCCTCAGATTCAAGTCCTACAGTTAGAGGGAAATATTTGCCTAATACATGCTAATATGACTCTCAAAGAATATACAATAGAAAAAGAATATGCTGATTATATTTCCTGAATTGGAACTGCAACCAAGCCTTTCTCTGTTCTTGATTATATTATTCTTCACCCAATAATGCTTCTTTCAGATAATAGTATATAAGGTTTAGTAGAGGAAATATACCTGCTTAGTCTTTTTACCTCTTCTTTGAATATGTCAATTGAGGCTTTAGCTAAAAGAGCTATTCTAGCAGCATAAAATATTGATGTGAACTATATCAATAATGAACTCCTTATTCGCCAAACCAGTGATTCAGCTATCAAGACCTATCTTAGTACCAATACTGTTTCTGACAAGGAACAAATAATGCATTCTTCTGAGTATCTTAATAAATTACAACATTCTGGAGTTCTACCATATTCGTTATGTTTAAAAGTCAGTAAACCTGTTATGCTTTTATGAAATTTGAATCTATGTCAAGGTCTTTTGTAATGGAATAAGACTTAAAATTACAGGTCTGTTATGAAATCTAATAAATGGCAAGTTTTATTAATTCATTTAATTTTTCTAATTGAGTGTATTATTATTAAGATTTTTACTAATATGATTTTGAATTTTGTACTTTACAGGTGTTATAATGACAGGCAAAAAGGTAGGAACTGAAGCCTTGACTCCTTGCATTCACATCTTTTCTCAAGTATTACAAGATATTTCAGTAAACCTTATTTGACTGCAGTTTCCAATTTGGTTAGCATATACAATGACTATGAATAAGGCACAGGGGCAGTTATTAAGACATATTGGAATTAGTTTATATGAGGAGGTATTTGGACATGGGCAATTGTATGTTGCATTATTAAGAGCAACAAGTAGTGAAAGGATTAAAGAGTTAATTCCTGATTCAGTATATAAAGGAGAAAAGTTGTGCGGGAGATGTTGTGTATTCTGAGGTTTTTCATATATAAGTTTTTCAATTTTTTTTTTTAATATCTCTGCCCTTTCTACTCTGTGATTTGATTGTTCTCTCTTATATTCTATTTACTTTTATTTCCTACCTTTATTATTTGTCCTCACTGAATTTGTCCATTCATCTTTTTGTATGATCTTATTTTCTCTTTTACTTTGATTATTTCTTAAGACTTTCATTTTTCTTATTAGTGGTTTTTTCGATATGTATCTAGCATTGTATTTTGTGGGTAAATCGCTATTTATCAAACATGGTAATTACTTAAAACTACACTCCATTTCGGCCCCGTGTGGTACCCACACGGGTGACTACTTGTATCTAATGTCTTCTTAGGGGGCACCCGGGTGTTAGGGCAGTGCCTGGTGGCTTCAGTGATGGAGTCTGAAGGGGTGTGAAGCGCAGGCGGGGGGGTATTGAGTGGGTATTTCTGACGAAGTATTTGTCGCCCTGCTAGCTGTTTCATGGTTTGATTTTTTCTCACAGTTGCCCAGCTGTTCCATCCATGCAATATAGGTCCACCACCTGCTGAGGGCACAGGGGTTGTCTCGTTTCAGAGCGGTTGCCTATTCTGTTGTCAAGCCACTTTATCATTGAATATAAACTCGGAATTTCCAGGGTTCCCATAATTCCCCTGTAGAAGCGTTAGATATACTGTTGTGGTATTGTGGGGAGCAAACTTTATGGGGGAATTATCATGTGTAAGCTTCGTGATTAATTGACGCCCAGGATTTTCTCGGCTGCACATCTCCCGTGAATTTCTCGCTGCTATCTAAGCGGTAAGCGTCGTTCAGATCCTTCGTGCAATGTGCGTCAACGGGTTCCCTGTCCTATATTCTATCTGGTGAATCTTTGGAGTCTAAGTGGAGGTGTGTTCGGGGGCTGGCAAGCGGGTCGGAGGGCGGCGGGGAGCAATGAGATGGCAGAGTCCCCTAGAGAAGGGAGACGAATTGAGCCTCAACCCATGAGGTATCGTACCTGGTTTAGTAAATCGTGATCAAAGGTAGTTACTTCTGCACACAGGAAGCTTTTTTCTCTTACCTTAGGGCGGCAACCTGATCCCGACCCCCCCCCCGATAATTGTCTTTTCTGTGCTCTCTGGGCCCTACCTTTACCAAAGGAACACCTGGCTTTATATACACTCGTGGGATGATTTCTTCCTCTCAGACCACCCTCCTTTATCATTGTCATACCCCGCCTTTTCTCCTTCTACCCCTCTCTTCAGTTTCTTCTTCAAGATTCAACCGACTTTTGGCTACCCAACTTTCTTAACCAATCACTGTCCATCTGCTCCCTCGCCCCTTCCACTCCCTTGCCCTGCAATATCACTCGTGAATACCTTAATATGAAATAACCTCTAGAACCTTAAATCATCCTTACGAACTCACTTCTAAGCTTCACCAATCCTGCACCAGCGACGGAAAGGTCTCCGAACCATCCGATGGAACTAGAAGAGCAAGGTAGTTACAGGGAGTACAGGTGATTTACAATACCCGGATACCTGTATCGTGTGCTCTTAGGGTGTCATTCTTGGGATTCCGGGCGCTATGCGGGTTAGCGATTTGAAGTGATCGCAAGTCACGAGTATGGAGTACGAATATGGTCATTTGGGGGGGGGGTTCTGAGAGTTTCCAGGAGGTGATATGTCGGGTGAGCGTATTTTTCCAGCCCCAAACCTACTAACCACACCCTTCACCCTAGCTCCCGTCCGAATTTCCTCAGCAAATTCTCTTGCGGCTATCTCGGTTAGCTGGGACTCAAAGCTCACCATTCTTTGGAGGGGCAAGTCTGGAAATATCTCGGCAGGATTCAGCTTGGTGTGGAGGTCAACCTTCTTAAAAATCTCCCAATAGTCATCTTCGTGTATTTGGCCGTTTTCCCGAATATGAGGTATAATCTGCAGGCAAGCCTGTCTAAACGCCTCATCTCTAGCGATTATTGTTTTCACACCGGGAGACCTCCCGCCGTACACCAGGCTTACCTACCGCCGAAACAAGAATATGTCCTATCGGACCACATCTTGTCCTTGGTAAACTCAAGTACCGTCAACTCAAGCCCCCTCCGGGCCTACAAAGTGACCGTCATGGGGGGACGAGTCACTCCATAGTGGAGATTGGTTCTGCGAGTTGCATTCCGGATATCTGACTTCGTATTTGTGTTTCCTTTGTGAATCCAAGTTGGGTAATGAGTCTGCCAAGTGCGCCTCCCACATTCACCGGTATTGCGAGGGTGCTAGGGCGACGATTGACATCCAGACAGAATTCAGTAGTACCGAGGATGCTGAGTGGGATTGATACAGAGGCCCTGACACCAGACTTGGGGTTATGGGGACTTGATCTCAATCCCAGGGAGGACGGCGTTGGTTCCAGCATAGGTCCCGCAGAGTTTTGACAGACGGTGTTGTGCTGCATATAGAACGGCGCTCATGAAGACGAAGGCACTACTGTGGCCTCTCCGGGGGCCCCCATGTTGGGGGAGGTGAATGATGGGGGCCCCCCTGGAGTTCTATCATCACTTGTTATGCGTTAGAGGAATTCCGGAAGATGATCTCCGAGGTGGAAGGTGACCAGATGGATTGCGAGACCGGAGGTTCCTTTAGCCCGCGATATGATTGATCGGCATGATCGCCTCTGAGCCCGTTGGTAGTAATTTTGGGATATATATCGGGGAGCAGTTGGGAAGCGGGTTTTTCTAGCGCAAGTGTTGGTCTATCCGATTGGTAGGATTTGTGGGTTAACTGCTCCGAAACCTGTTCCTTCTAACCTTGGATAGAACCTGGTTGCAGTATGAGACCCTTCACATTCACCTGTAACTTTGGTGACCAGTGTTTAGCACAGACCATAAGTTACTCAATTTTCACAACCTACTTCACACCGTCGGAGAACCACCAACAGCTGCTAGTTCAGGACCTGCACAGCCAGGACAGGTTCCGTATAGTATTTTAGTCAGTCTCGGCCCCAATCCCTACTCGAATTCTGTATTTCCTACAGATCCCGCATGCAGATCCCTACGAGGACCACTAACCCAGTTTGAACAGGCGTGCAGGAACGTTGGTCATCACACATGTACGGAAAACGCTCTCTGTAACCTCCCCACCAGTCTTGCGTCATCACCTACCTGTTATTTGGCAAAGGTTCGCTCAGGGGAGCCCTTCGTATTCCGCAGGAATGAACGCTTCCCTATTAGCAACTTCCTCTCGCCTAAAAGCTCGCCTTTTTTGTTCATGCTATGATACTACACTACGTTCAATACACAACGCCCCCTCCCCCGGGTATTCGGCAGTGCAATTCTCCAATAGCTAGCAATTCACGGGGTCTTCCCTGGAATTATGCACGTCCCGCCAGACACACACTACTCCCTTCACAACGCTATGGCAGGTGGTACTGAAATAAAAACTCCCCCCAAGGTTCCAGTAATTGGACCCTTCTGGCCCTCTTTACACAATACTCGTAACTCTGCGTCCCGACCGACTCTCGGCCCTACCTAAACCAAGGCGTTCAATAATGATGTGTTGCTGCAAGTCCCTTAACTAAATGCTAAAAAGCTCCAATGCCATCCTTATCCTTATCTATTGTAGAGATAATCAGCAAATTTCGCTCATTCACCTTAAGTAAGGAGGCCTCGCGGGACCGGTACATTTAGAGGGTCATAATTCAAGCTTATATTTTCCGAACAGGGATTTGAAAGCCCATCAAAATAAAATTTATGAACTGCGCCTGGTTGGGTATACCCTTACATGCCGTCTTCTCACCCAATATAGTAGCGACAATTGGATTCGTGGTAAATGTAAACTCAGGGCATTCCACATTAGAGTTATGTGCCTGTAGCTGTGGCTATTCAGCCCTGGTAACCCCCCCGGATCTAGCCCCCCAATATTGATCCCAAATTATCTCTCATCCCTTCACCATCCTGTACATGAGAGAGCACTCACTTTAGGACTGACTGCTGCTACACCTCCCAAGTTCACTCTCACCACAATGACCCCCTGTAGCAACTGCCCCTTCCCCAAATAACTCCAACTTTTTGACACTACCCAACAAAACTCCCACCTATGATCAGCTAACCCTTCTACTAGTATATCGGTTAGACTAATTTTTTGCCAGTGGGATGAGAATTTCTGAGGTTTGGGGGTGTATCCCCCTCCCAAAACGGAATGTATCTCAATTGGCAATGGGGGTCTTTCCTCAAGCGGGAGGGAAGTGCTCTCCAGCGATGTAAGATAGTGGACAAGGTAGGCTACGCAGTTTCCCGGGAGTGTGGAGGGCATCTCTGGTTTGCAGGGTGCTTGGGTTCTGTAGGAGAGTATGAAGAAGCTGTCTTCTCTCATGTTAGGAAAGAATCCTAGTGAGTGCGAGAGTAGAAGGGACGGGAGAGGCTACCTCCTGTGGGAGCTCGCTATAACGGAAATGGCATTGGTAGAGAGTAAACATACGGATCCTACGCAACCATATCATATCTGTCCTTCCTGCGCCCAGGTACCAGCTCTTTTCCTCCGAGAGAGTAGACAGAGAATGCAAGACATGTTAACACATTAAGTAAATCATGGTTTGCCTTTCCCCTCGCCCTCAATGCCGTTGAACACCCCGGATAAACCTTTGGCAGCACCAACCCCCTGACATAATGTATCAGTCTCTTCAATACCATGAATCAGTATAGGTACAGAGTTTGAGATCCAGAAACTATCCCCCACTATTTGTACAACCCATTGGTGACCCTAAGCATTTCCTCAAAGGACGGAGGTCCATCCTGGGGAAGGAGGTAGGATATGTCCGCTTCTGCCTCCGCCGTGGCGAGAAATCAAGTGACTTCCCCCCCGGTCTTTTACGGGGTAAGACCGACGATCTGGAAGGGGCGCGGGGTGACCGAAGGGACCAGTGATGCAGTACTGTATTTACTCGTTCGATTCGTTAGCTCCGTCTACTCACGAATATCCCTGGTACCTTATAGGTACATTGCTAGAATAGCCCAAATAGGTTTGGTATTGCAAGCAACTGACTCAAGCTATACTGTGTCGGAAAAGTAGTAATCCTTAAGAACTTTTGTCTCTAAATCCGGAGATTGCTGACCAATGGAGATAGCGAATCGACCGAGTAAATACGGTATTTTATTCATACCGATTCCACAGGATGAAGGAGATGGGAAGAAGTACTGATCGAGCTATGGCGCGTACGGTGCATTCGTTCAAAAACATGGGAATTTCCATGGCCTTACTATTATCCGCTGTGGAGGGGGGGGGTGAATGAACGGTTCGTTGCAGATAATACCGCCGTGAGAATGCCGCCTAGCCAGAACAGGGTACGTTGCCCATAGACTACCCCCCACACGTGGTTTGCTAGTTAAAAATAAATAAATTCTAACATAGCGTACCTCGCCAGAATGTAGGAGTGTCTCGGATAGGGTACCTTACCGCGCTCTTTGCAATAGGGAAATGGCCTTTGGTGGTTTCTTTAAAACCATATTGGCTTAGAGCCATCTGCTGAGGGATAGTTTGTAATGATAATTATTGCACAGTTTCGGGGTGAGATTCTAGTTCCAAAATTTGTAGTGCGTTGTAGGGTGCTTCCAACTCCTTTATTTTTCTTTAATGGGGGAAGCGGGTGGAATCCCGAAGTGGGAGGGCCGAACAGAACTAGCGATAAATTTCCAGCTCAACAAAACACGCAGACCGAGTGAGAGACTGTGATTCGGCTAGTTTCCTCTCCAGGCAGAAGAACCCAACGAATGGCAAGGGACGGCAGGTAACTACGAGGGATAGTAGGGCATGGGAGTAGGCTGCCGGGAAACACAGGTAATAAACCTAAGCGTTTGGTTCGTGCGTCTGAGAGCTCATGACGGAACGGATTGTGGTCTGGAACCGGTGCTCGGGACGGAGGCTCAACGGATGGGCGGCCATGACCTTAACCCAGGATCAGTGGGCAGTAATCAGAACCGTCTAGTCCTTCTGTCTTTGGGGTGGGACCGGATGGACTGCTGGTTGCAGCCCGTCATTTTTCGAGTCCATGGACGGACTAGGGCAGATGGAGGATGGACGGGACACCGAATCAGACCCGGTAAGGCCCTGGGGAGTTTTTCTGTTACATCCTGTGGACTGGTATGCTCAGATGCTTCAAGTTCATAATTTAATCCCACTCATGGTTTAAAATCCTGCCAATCATGTGCCATGTGCGTAAACCAATGAGTCAGGAAGTTTTCATTTTTAAGAAATAAAAAAGTCCAAAGTCTTTGTCAAACTAGCGCTAAAAAACCACCTTCGTGAATCGGTAATGCGGCAATGGGCTCCTCAATCTTTTGAATGTCTAGATCTGGGAGGGTCACTTGAATTTCCCTGTAACTCTTTAGGAAAACAGTAGGCATTCTGTGGTGAACATTTTCCCTTCTCTAAAAGGGCACCCAGCGTCATCTTCTTTCGTACCAATAAAAGGGTCCTGTGTTCAGTCTTCAAGGATTGGATGCGCTGTGCCCCCACCCCCCTTTGTTGTTCCAAATTCTGCTCAAAGTGAATTTCGGTCGCATCGGGTCTTCAGCTTTGTTGCGGCATCACCAATATAGTGGACTGGGATGATTCATACTTGTAGAAGTATTAGAAAGAGACAATAAGGCTCGTAGAAGAATGAATTGGTTCAGTCTTATCCTAATACTCGGATCACATGATGATCTATTTAACCTTCTCCTCTTTCATGCGCGCAGATCTTTTATTGTGTTGGTTACATGGCATTATAACGTATCACATATAGTTTCTCCGCAGTCCCTGGAAGTCATGAGCCATCCCCTGCAGTCCCCCTCATCTTTGCTTACCTACGCCCAACTGTCATTCCTAATACCTACGGTCTACGGCTACACTCCGCCGTCCATCCCCTATACCCTACAGTCCTTTCCTACACCCTACCCTCTTCTGATACCCACTATGGTCCCCCACGTAATCCAGTCCATACTGCTATCTCTCCTCTGCCATCTCCCCTGCCGTTCGCCTGAGCAGCGGCTGTCCCGTGTGTCTCACGATACTGATAAGGGCATAGCGTACAAGGCCTGGCGGGCCAGCCTGGTAGTCCTCAACATAATTTGCCCTGCACAGGACCGTGTCTAGTAGTCCTGTCCCGTCGTGTCTTCTTGGCATTATCCGTGCCTTCCCTATGGGGCCCCCAGATGGTTCGGAACACTGCTGGCGGGTAATCTATGGCCAATCTTAAATTCTGCGTTGTTCCCGACACTTATCGGTCAGGTCTTAAAACTGCAAGACCTGTAGCCTGTTTCGCAATAATAAGGAGATAGTAGCTGCTTCTGCGATCATGCAATGCTAGAGAGCTACTACAGTTATACTCGCCTGCTCACGCTGCATATCAGATTAACTGGAAGCTGAGGAAGCTGTACGGAGGTACAGCCCATAAGTTTTGTATGTTCCACAGGGGCTAAGGGTGACGAGCCTCGCTTGTGGAACATACAAAACCTATGGGCTGTACCTTCCCCGGGATCCTCCCTACCGATGTCTGAATTCAGGTGATGAATCATTTACCATCTCGGTCACATCTGGAATCTCGTTTCCTCAATAAAGCCTGCTTTCCTCGAAAATGTGTTGCGCGCGATAGCTTCGATGGCCCCGTCGCCCGGGCGGCTATGGCGTTAGGTAGTTTGCACCATTCAGATGGCAGCCACGCCCTGGAGGCAATACACTGGGTGGCCAGGAACGGCAGGACCCCACTAACCAATAAAAGTATTAAACTCTTTTGGAGTGAAGGTAGACATGCGAGAGGATGTAGATGTATAGTGGCTGTATGCGGCCGTGTCATCATGGGGGCATGTATGGGTGTTGGACGAAAAGCATTTTGGCTGCTTACCGCACACCGGCGGGGGAAACTCGGTCACACACTTTACGCTGATCAATCTGGCATAATTGAATGGGCCCAGTTTTGGTGCGGTCACAGATCACAACATGTGTGACCCAATTACGCAAGACTCAAGTTCGTCGTAATTGAGTCCATACTAAACGCGAAGAAGATATAGGACCGCAGTCACATACACACACCAGCGATATGAGATTGCCTTACTACGACTATTGGCTAACCTCCGCTACACCACCCCATTATATCACCAAACCTCTGAAACTCTCTTTGTCACTCATCTGTCCCACCTAACACCTCTTACTCCGGTGTGGACATGGGATACCAGACAGCCAGGGATTCTAGAGGCCTGACCATCCTTGCCCTCATAGGAAATAATAGAATAAGTCTGGCATGAGAATTGCTCGCCCAAGCAGGAGTTTTGGCACCTCTAATCCCTGGCTGTCTGGTATTCCATGTCCATACCGGACTACACAGTTCGGAAACGATCCTGTATCCGTAACTCGTTACAATCCTCTGGGGATTACCACAATGGATCATACCTCAGAAGGCATTACACTATCCCCTTCCACTTCCAATGAAACCTGGGAGACTACCACCAGACTTCAGCCACAGCTGTTATCCTCGGGCCCTGTTCGGACCTTAATTACTTTTACAGCCTCGGGCATCCCCATGGAAAAGGGACTTACAGGTGTGTGCTGCGATAGAGCATGGAAAAAAGGGTGTTGAGAGAAATGTATTGGAAGCACAAAGTACTCTGGCAGTACGGATGGGCTTGAGAAGGATAAAACGGGTCATGTTTTCCCATTATCGGTTTTCTTTGATTTGTGTTTGTTGCCGGTTGTTCGCTATACTCCTCTCCATCGTCTGTATTAGTTCTTTAGTTTTTCCATCTTCTCTACTCTTAGTTCTTTGGACATTTACCTCCGTTTCTTTTCTGTTCCTTGTTTGTCGCAGAATTATATACAAATCAATTCGTTCAATCAGCTGTTCATTCAATGTGTTGTCGAAGAGGTGTGGGAGGTGAGTTTTCTGCACTGCGATATGCCCCAGTTGTGGTATTTGTATGGGGTTCTGCTGGGACGGTAGTAGTTTCTGTTGTTATGAGGTGCAGGGGACGTACCGGCAGGAGAGAGGTTGGAGAGAATACAGTAAGTGGAAGCGGATGTGATTGATAAATTGCCTTGCCTTACTATTTCTATCTATGGGCAATAGGGGGTTTATATAGACCAATCCGGCTTCCCTTTCATAGACGAGATCTTTCCGAGAGGAACTATCCCTCTACCATAGTCCATCCATCACCGAGGTCCATCCTTCACCGAGGTCCAGCCTATTTCCATGCGTCCTCCCAATGGCCAGCCAATTTACCGAGGATGGCTGAAGACTCCCGAATACTACCGGCCCGTATCGTATCATCTTTTGCTCCCTTCTTTCTGTTACAGCCCGAAACATAAAATACAACAAACTAGAACTACTAGCAGAGAAAATCTCTGCTAGCGTGAAACCCTTAAACTACCATCCCCACACAGAATAGCATGAGTCCCGGTGCTTTTTCAATATTTTCTATTTCGATTGGTCATTAGTTTGTTATCTGCCTACAAACATCTTCTCTCCTCTCCTCTTATGTGGTGGATGAATAGGTATTTGTACCACCACTACACATGACGCATGACAGCCAGATCACATCGCCTCACCCGCAGACGGCAGCCCTGTGAAATTGGCACGCGGGAGGGACTCTGGAATACCCGTGCGTCGCGTCGGGATGCTCTTAGCAGCCTGCCTGGAGGGCCCTGTGAGTTTCCTGGAGGGCTGGAAACACTGCCCCTACCCAATAAGGCCACTGCGGCGCTTGCGTTTTGAACACCATGATTCATATGGCGGATTACCACCCCATTATATTCACTACCTATCACTCATCTTGTTTTGCTTGGCTCCCTATCGCCTGGTGGAGATTTTGCAATCTCCGTCGTGGTATTAGACAGTTTGCGCAGGTAGACTTAGGTGGGAGTTATTAACGATGTCACTAGCGGTTGCCACTTGAATCAACCGCCCATCAAACTCCCGACAATTGTTGAGTTTTTAAATTCCATATATTTAAGAGGTCAATCCATCAGCCAATTCTTAGCTTTCATGAAATTTCTCTTCTCAGGATTGTCCTTGAGAAAAATAGCTACCAAATGATACATGAATAGAGACATAAAAGTGCAGTTCAAGTGGGCATTCGTGGTCCTCAATTCCAGGTCCGATTTTCGGGTTTTTACACCTTAACCAGGTGGGACCAAAGAACCAGGTGGCCAAGCCTTATTGTTCACTTATATTAACACCCCGTAGGTCTCACTTGCGCAAACTCTCTATTATCCGCCGCGGTGCATTGTAATTTTCCGCGCCGCCACCATGATCATTATAGAAGCATCAATTGGATCATCGTCGTCCTCAACACAGTATCGGTTGCCATTGTTGTGGCGGTCGCCATTTTCATCATTCAAGTCGTCCGCATTACTATCAGTTCAATCCTCCATGTCCTTCCTGCCCGCATCTCCCCCATGCCCTGCATTAAATCTCTGTTAACGCTCCCAACACCGCCTGTGTCTTCATCTAAGTCACAATATCTGTGATCAGCTCTGGGCTTATCCTTTTCTGTGGCCAAATTGCGGTGTTCCTCCACTGCCTCAAGTTTACTGACTGCCACTGCCTGCCATGCCAGTTGAAATTACGGATCACGCAGTATCTGGTTGTAGTCTGTATTGAGCTGTCCATGTCCTGTACCAACACCAATTGAATAGTTTAGATACAAAAATAAGGCAATGGGACTCCGATTTTGCGGCCCAACCGAGTGCCCGCTACTTGTAGTAGGTTTATCCATTTATCGGGGAGTGAGTTCCCCCCACACTTGCGGAACAAAAGGTTTTCCGCTACAAGCTAAACCACTTGACAGGGTGCAGGTTCAGAAAAACAGGCCAGCCACCTATGTGGAACGTTATGGGGCGGTCCAAACAGCGGAGAATTATGGTAGCGGTCTCTGAAAAAGGAGAGAGGGGGGAGGGGTGACCTTGGCTGGCACAGGTACTATATTTCCCAAGTGCAGTCAGAACACAGTTTTTGAAATACCCTTAACCCCTGCTCTTCTGGTTCTCAATAATATTGATATGATACCTCACTGTCCTGTATGAAATACCGAAAAACCTCGCCAAACTCGCTATGCCGGTATTGGGGATAGGGCTTGGATGGGAGCTTTTTTACCCGGAGAAATGAAGGCAAATAACAATAACCCCTCAGAATAGCTGTATACAGGTGCCAGTACCTGCATAAAATGCTGTAATAATAATCCTGGTCTCATCGGATAAGAGAAAACAGGTTGGTCACTGGAATGAGCTTGGCTGTGTTCCCACGTATTAGCACCTGAACTCCTAGCTGCATAGCAAGTTTCGCGAGTTTCTGTGGTATGGTGCCTTGCGTTCAAAAGGAACACCATGGGAGGTGCAACACGTAACGCTCAACCCTCTAAGAAACTTGTACTATACCCTAAACACTAAACTCTTAAATTGTCTCATGTTCTATTTTCATATTTTACTTATAGGTTAGAATATTTAATATATAGTCTTAAATATATTAAATATATATACATACCTTCTCAAATTAACTCTCTTATTTTTTCACAGATTATATTAATATTATTATATATCATACTAGTAGATATTTTCATACAATCATACCTGATTCTAAATTCTCATAAAACTTTAAAAAAATAAATTTAGTTTATATTTAGTAAAGAGAAAAGTTTAAGCAACAATTACCATTATTCCAACTCAATAGCACTTGTAGCAATACGATGGTGGGACCTGTATGTCTTATGTACAAGAGTTTCATACTCAGGAGATGTATAAACAACCTGGTTACGATAGGCTTCCATGATACGGACTGTTCTGGCATGGTATTTCCAAATAAGACTATTTGGAATTGATTCTAAAGCTTCTGGTACCATCCTTTGTAATGATTCAAAGGTATACTCACACCTCTGTCTTGTATAATGCTTTGCTGCACCTCAAAAATAGTCAATAAAATTGATTTCACAATGGAAAGCAGGGTAGAGGATCATTAAATGACCTGCCTTTTCAATTGTTTCCTGTAGCTCAGACTTTTGAGCTCTGAAATCAGGTTGAGCTGCTAAGAGAGCTCGAGCACAACAGGTTCCTCCGTGTAGGCATAAAGGATTAGGTTTAGATCCTTTCTTATTTGCAGCCGGAATTGAACACTGCATTCGGAAATTTGGATTGTCCTGAGGCCATAGTCCTCACTCAATTAAAACCAGCTTCAGCCCCTTTGGTATACCGCTTGGAAGTGTCATTGACTGAAAATATCCTCCATTTAGATCTCGGTTATCAACTACCCATGTGTCCCGCATAACCTTTTTGTTTAAGCCTCCAGGTTCCAAGTTTATTTCTGAAACTCGCAAGGTATCATCTGCGTACTTTAGGTGGTTTCTGGAGTTGTCGAAAGCAAATAGTGCTTGGCAGCCAGGAAATTGTGCTTCGAAGGCAGGAATTGCTTTGTCCGTAACTTGCTGTAATAACTGTTCTCCAGTCCACCAAGTATTTCCTCCACAGGCCATAATAACACAAGCATCTCCATCACCTAGGCATCCAATTGGTGTTAAAAAGTCAGAGACATGGAGACCCTTTCTACATCCTTTTTTTCGTAGAGGCTGGTGCTCATGATGGACCCACAGATAATGCACCCCATCATTTGCATTAAATGTACATTCATCCTGGGTGACGAGTATAAGAGGCTGCAGTTTCCCAGATTCAAGATTTGGGTTCTGTACTTCTTGGAGATTCTCATCCCAAGCCAGCATCCGATCTTTGTATGAGTTCATTTGTGGAAGAAAAACAGTTTCATGATATTGCTTAACATCGGATCTTTCATGCCCATCATTATAGACTGCTTTTCGGTATTCTTTCCACTTGAATCTGAGTTTTTTCAACCACCGTGATGCTGTTGAGGAAGATATTGCCTTTTCCACCTCTCTGGTCACATTTTGGATAGATCGATTACTGACATCATCATTATTCCGTTGCCAATACTCCGTTACAGCTCTTACTAACCCCTTTGCTGTCAATTCTAAAAATTATAAATAATTAGTATACTTAATTTCAATATGTATAATTTAGTAAATAAAATTAAAATGGATTTATAGAAATAAAACTTACTCTCACCAACTGAATTGATATAGGTTCGAACCATGAGTATGGTTTCAGCATCCTCCAACATGCTAACTATCTTCTGATAGTTCCTTTTCTTAGGCTGTGCAATGTACCTCCTCTTTACCCATGTTACCTCCTGTTGCGTAATTCGGCGAGATATCTTATCAGTACTACTATCTGCCAATGCAATTCTCCGTGCAAGAATCTTCCGATTGTCTAGTACTGGTACCACTCCAGTAAAGAGGTCTAGTCCATCAAGTCCTTTTTGTTCTTGTTTGACTTGTAGCTGTAAAAACTTATAGACCTGGAGATGCCAGGTAAAATTCAATCCATAAAGTTTTGGCTGTCTACTACGTGGCTTGACAAGTTTCCATAACTCCTTTTCTGCAGATTGTAAAATCTGAAGTCTCACTGCAGAGGGGATAAGCTTGCGACCAGGTTGGTTAGGCCAAAGAGAAAGAGTATTTCTCATTTCTCCAGCTTCAATTTCTGACATTGATGGTTGAACTTGAATATGGGAATCAACAGCAGGGCCTGTATGATTCTCTGACTCAATCTCAGGCAGCTGAATGAGGGTAGCTGCAGCAGCATCACGTAACTTAGCACGATATTTACGTACTCGTAATGTATTTGCTGCAACTATGTATAATAACTTTAGAATAATTAATAGAAGAATTAGAATTCTAGAATTACCATTTTGTATTGCTGAACTACTGGGGGGAGGGCTCTGGCTGTTGGCTAGTATATTACTACTATTTGGACTCGCAGACAACTTGGCCAGCCAGATTCTCTCCCTTCGGGCATGGCTGCGGAGGGTAGATCGATTAACCAGTGGTGGTGGTATTGGTTCTGGCATTGAGGAGCTTGATGTATGAGCAGGACCTGGTCTTGAATGGAATTCTGATTCCATTATGCAAGGGAGTTGAATAGAAAATAGAGGTAGCTTGTGAGAATTTAATTGAAGATGTAAGTATCATAGGTAGACCATAGGAACTGATCTTATGTTATTGAAAATAATCTAAAATAATTATCTTATTATGAAAATAATTTACATAAAGGTTAAATTAAGACATTTAGGGTTTAGTGCTAGGTGTTTAGAGGGTTGAGCGTTACGTGTTGTACCTCCCATGGTGTTCCTTTTGAACGCAAGGCACCATATGTGAGTTGAACGTGAAAATATTGAAAACTAATTACTACCCCTAGCCCTGATCACTACAGGTATTTAAGGGTGGAATAGCATCGGGACACACTTTCCACACCGCACACCACACAAGAAACCTTGTTTGCCCACGCCCTACTCCCTCACAAACCTATCATACTCTACGCGCTCTGATCTATAACTCAAACCAGTTTTACTTTACACCGAGTTCATTTGATTTGCACTCCCAGACTTGTCCTGTTTTTTTCACTGGCGTACTAATGTTTGTTTGCCCTTTCTTTTAGTGGACTCTCCTGCCCTTGCGCTTGCTCCCTGCCCTGGGGACAATGATGACCTGGGAGACTTGCTGTGGAATCTCCCTTCGATCCCACTGGCACAGCTACCACTGGCAGATCATAGTTCTCAATCCTTTTCTGTTTGTCCACTGGGCGTTTGTTATTCATTCTGTTGCTTATTTCCACTGCTAATGATTCTTTGAAGCTCCCTTCACACAGACTATCCAATCAACCCTACGGTGGCCTTCCAGATTGTGGGACAAGAGAAGACATTACGCAGTCTCATATATCGTTGACCACGGCCCGGGCATCCGCAAAACCTCCCCTCAGTGACCTTACAGCTCCTACTACACCTCTTACTATGTCAGACTCGGTCCCTCCACCCCCATTTATTGTTACCACAAGCGTCTCCAAGGCCTACTATAAAGGCTTGCCCTCGGAACCACCCCTTATTGCTACCACCAAACCCAATCCTATTGATGCTCCAACTGGCCCTGAGGCCTATACTGTTCTGAAGGAGCTCCGGTATTTGGGAGAGCATCCCCTAGCCACTCTTTGGGACAATGGTCTTGCCGGTGAGCTTTCCTCTAGCCTGGCCTCCATGGATGTCAAATGGTCTTCCCTCGATCTCCTTCATATTCCAAATGTTGGAGAGCCGTCCGGCCCAGCCATCGTTTGGATTGGGGTAGAGCCTGGAGGACTGAGCTTCGAGGATGGTAGTAAAGTTGCTATCGATTGCCACCAACTCATCGGCACGCATGGTGTCAGGGACTACTGTGTTGAAATTCGGGAGTCGCGTGTTTCGCGGGAGGCGAGAAACAGGTTCCTCAATCCTGTCCTACAATCCAATGCCACGTTCTCTGCTCGAGACCCCTATACCGCGACCCTTGGGATTCCTATTGCACCCAAGAATCGACCTTTTGTCCAGGGAACAGGGGGCCTCTTTCTGAGTGCCGGTGGTGATGATAAAAGTATCTACCTAATCACTGCCCGGCATGTTGTTCTGCCCATTGATGATGCCAACCAAGAATATATCCGGAAAAATGAGAGTAGACGACGTGAAGAGGTTCTTGTCCTTGGCACGTCCGCTTTTGATAACAAATTTGACGCTATCACACACGAGATCAGCTGTCAACTATCTGGGATGACAGGTGCGAGGGAACGGACCCTCTTGTTCCAGGGTCGGGATGATCCGGAGTCAGTTAAGGAGTGCCTGGAGGCAGAGAAGCAGTACAAGGCAGCGGAGGAGGGGATCAGGGAACTCGATGCCTTACAAAAGGAGGTCAAGATCCACTGGGAGGGTATTGAAAACCGGGTTATCGGTGAATTGACCTGGGCACCTCCTATCATTCTCTCTACAAAACCTGACGAGTATACTCTTGACCTTGCCGTGATCAAGCTCAAGCCAGGCACCCTGGACGCCCTAAACTACCGCGGCAATACCATCAACATAGGCAACAAGATCCCCCGCATAGACTTCATGAACAAGATGTATCTCCACTATACTAGTGGAAGCTCCTTCAAATATCCTCCTGATGGTCTCGTAAAGCTGGCAGGCCAGGTTCCAGAAAGCGCCCTATTCGACCTACCCATGCGCGATGTCAACAAAGAGCCGTGCTTGATCGTCTTCAAGAATGGCGCTGCAACAGGTACCACTACTGGTCGAGCAAACCGGGTATCCTCGTACACGCGCCGCTATTTCGCGGGCAAGTACCAGGAGTCGCGAGAGTGGCCGGTTATTGCCACAGACAAGCGGTCGGTGGCCTTCTCATCTCGAGGGGACTCCGGGTCTTGCGTGGCTGATGCCTATGCCCGTGTTGGTGGTATTATTACTGGTGGTGGTGGTGCAACTGATACGTCAGATGTAACTTACGTCACCCCGATTTCATTCATCATGAAGGTCCTCCAGAAGAACAAGATCTTCAAGTATGCCCACCTGAACCCGCAGCTTACCTAGCTGGGTACTTTTGGTGGCGAAAATGTATTTGTTTTATTCCTTTTTTTTTTCTTTTTCACTTGTAACGCCATCATACCCAGGTAGGTCGGACACTGCGTTGAGGGAAGTGGAAGGGGAGCGTTGTAATGGGTGGCCGCCGCTGTACAGTCCAAGTTACCTGGGTGGACATGACTGGAGGACTAGATGAGGTGATGATTGGTTGTTAGCTGTCACTGGGGGGGGGGGGGCGAAATTGGGTTTTCTTTTCATACAATTTTTTTGTTTCTTCACGGGGATGTGTTACTTTCAAAACGATTATTAGGGGGTCGATTGGTCTGTTCAGCTGAATTCAGATAAGGTCCTGTGATTTTAGTTGCTTTTGACGCGGTTGACTCAGATACCGTTTACTGGTTTCATTGTGACGGCGGGCCTAGGTTCTGCTGACTACCGGAAATTTGTTTTTCAGTACGCTGTACGTCGATCTGTATCCAAGAATGGTGATAAATCGTGTCGGGATCTCATGCATGAAAAACTATATCTTGCATGGTGTAATAATGAGAAACTGACATATGACAGCCAAGAATGTAACAATAGTCAATCAATTATAAAGGGCAATAATGATCAATGGTCATAATCCACCCTCAGTTCAAGTTGCAAAGACCCGAGCCAGTGATATAGTATATCTGCACACAACTCCAACTCTAAAAGCTAAATACCCTGAATCACCCGGAATAGCCCAGAATTCAAGCAACTGGAAAACCAATAAACCAGCTACCTCTATAACAATTCAGAACCCTGTATTCCCAACGGGCTAGGCTACTGATAGGCGGGCCCATCCCTTAACCCGTTTTCAAACACTGGGGCTAAGGCAGTACTAGCAGAGAAGCAGGAGCAGCAACCGAGGACGTAGCTGTAAAGAGCATTAGTATTTCTCGGGGTGCGGGGGCGTAGGCGGGATTAGATTTACACAGACCCTCCTGCTTCTGTCATGGCCATGCTGATTTTTACGAACTTCGCTACATTCTGAGCACTACTCCACTTGGGATCCGCAGAGTGTTTCCTATCACAATTACTCAAATAGACTAGTGTTCAAGACTTTAAACAGAGCCGGATTTCTCAGCACTTTAAGGATAGATCCAGCTTTCCTTATTCCGCCCTAGCTATTGTCGATCGCAGTGTTAGTGCCGCGCTAAAAGTGAGTGAAATTCGGGACAGACGAAGGGATAGGCCTTAGGCAAGACCAAGGCAGGCCGCTCTGAGGATGAACCTAGCCAGATATAGGTCTAACTTCATTATGCTTATCAACATGCTCCTAAGCTTCACAAGTCCCCCGACATATCCGGGAAGGGCTCCGGACTATTAGATGGAACTCGAGAAGCATGGTCGTTACTCAGAGTACCGGTGATTCACACTACCATCAACCGCCGGTAATTCAAGACCTCCTCAATCAGGACTGCTTCCATATGACATTTGAGTCGGTAGGGTCCCCAATTCCCTCTCGAATTTTGTATTCCCTAGACATTCCATCCGCAGTGGCCTATTAGGATCATTCATCGCGTTTTAAGATGGGTGTGGAGTGCCTTTAACCGTATCCATACATGCACGGAAAACGATTTCTGCAACGTCCCTACAAACAGCCGAGTTAACACCTGCTGATTATTTAGCAAGGTTCTTGCAGGCGACCCCTCCATCTTCCAGTGGAAATGCGGCATTCCCTATTCGAAGCGTCCCGTCTCCTAAAGGCTCCCATTTGTTGCCCATGGTACCATATCATACTATGCTCATTGAGCAATACCCCCAGCGTATATGTTCGGCACAGCGAAATTGTCGGAAGAACAATAGATTCATGGAATCTTCCCGGGAATTATGCTGGTCCTTCCCGAAGTCCTTCACTACGCCATGGTAGATGCAATTGAAATTGAACCCCCTCCCCCTTCGGCACCGCCAATTAGACCCTTCTTGCCCTCCTTGTATCGCACTCGTGACCTTGTCTCCTATCCAGCTCCCGCCCCTCTATGGATCAAAGCCTCCTATAAAGACATGGTTCTAACATGCGGTCTTTGTGCCAGACATGGTACCGAGAGCAGGACCAGTAGTAAATGTCTATTTGCGGCATCCTACCTTAGAGTTGTGAGGGAAATGGAGCGGCGGTTGCGTGCTGTAGATCCGGCCAATATGAGACTCCACTGTGGCGGAAACTGGTTATAGATAAGTAAAACTATCACTTCACCGTCACGCTGAAAGTACCGATAATCATACGAATCATGGGGGAGAATAATACGTTAGCCTGACCAGTATTATTTACTCACTAACGGCCTTAGTCTCAACCCAAGCGTTGTAGAATGCGAATGATGGTTAGAAACAAGCATGGTCCAGACAATGCTCTCACCAGAGGCGCTCCCTCCAAGGTTTTCCACGACCAGATATCTATTAGAGACCTCCTTGGTGTATTCCATCATCTGGTGTTGGGCAGTGGTAGTATCAGCATTCAATTTAATGGTTGCCTTGAAAGTCCTGTGGCTGATGATGCTGAAGTGACGATACTCGGGAGAGGAGATGCCGGAGACATGACCCATGTCTAACTAGAGGTCATCAACACATATACCGAACTCCATAAAGAACCTTGCCAATTTGGAAACCCCAACTCCTTGTAGGCCTCTTTGCTGGCAAATGGTCTAGCTGCAATAAAATTCTTAAACTTGCCTTCCCGATTCCGAAAATGAGCTGAGAAAGTCTATCAAGGGCTACTCAAGCAAGGAATTCCGTTCCAGCGGGTTTATCCCCAGCCAGAGCTCCTAAATCTTAGACTCTATAGTGTGATTGAATAGTCACGTGGGTGAGGTTATCGGGGTCACGAAAGACTATGGTGGCATTGGCACCACTGATTTCAACCGTTCCATGAAATTCGCCCTAAGCAACGAAAAACGATCTTCGGCCCCCGGGGTTGAAACCCGCGCTGGAGGGGCCATGGGGAAATCCAGCCTGAAACCAAGAAATTTGTAGGTGTTTGGGTACCTGAAAACCCCTGGGGGCTCCCGTGGTGACAGTTTTCCATAGCTGTCAAAAATGTCAGAGAAACTGATCACACTCTTTTTAGCGACGGGGACTGAGAAGAGAGTTTAAAGCGGGGCGTGCAGTGCGATGAGTCGCAGGGTAAAGTATGGTGTAACATGCCGAGGCGACGAAAACTAACAAAATTTGTTTCTTGAAGGAGGATATATGGTGAAGAGAACAACGAGAAGTGTGATAACCAACCTTAGAAAACTTAAAGCAATGGGGCAGGGCCTGGCGTGTTACTGAAGTTCGTGGGCGGAGTCTGGAATGGGGACTGGGCATAAGATGAAGAAGTGGAAAGAGGGTGTGTCAAGGTGGGGGTATGAGAAGCAAGCAAAATACAAGGCACAACTGACATACGGTGCGAGGCCTAGGGAACAAGTGTGAGGGACTACTGCACTCAAAGATTCTCACTCGGCTCCTCCAATGAATTTCAGCCAAGAATTCTAGTGAGTTTGACTCCTCTCTCCAACCTCACAATCCACCTGGTTACTCTTAGAGCGTGAAAAAAAAAGGAACCGAAATGACGCTACAACAAACTCCAAATTCCTGAATCGGAATCTCACCCTAAAACCACATGCAGCTTCCACCTTCAAAAACTATGGTATATCTCATCTCTCATATACTCTCACTTCCCAGAGTCCTTCCCGAAGCCGAAAGCATGCGGCTTCTCCACAGCCCCCTTCAGAACACCAGTACCCCGCAAACTAGCGGCGTCCACTGTACTATCCTGGGCGGTTACGTATCCTACGTTATCCACTATCTTACTTCGCTCCCAAGCAGTTTCTTTTCCTTTCAGGAATGACCCCCGTTGCCCAAAAAAACAATGTGGAACCTGTGAAGTAATTATGGGTGCTAGTTGTCTTGAGGTGTCTCAAGAAACTATGAGCTACGTGGGGAAGGGCTGGCTTCCGGAAGGGGTGATTGGAGTTCAGAATGGGCTTGGGAGGAGTACTGTAGCCGACAGTTCTATTGTAAATCACCGGCACTCCAACTAACCCCTTGCCTATCTACAGCCACTCGGAGAACCGGAGACTTCTCCGGAGGTGTCTGATGTTTGTAATGCTTAGGAGGGAATTGATAAGCAGGATGGAAGGTTCTAGAGATTAATACAGATATGTATTATAGATTGATATTGCGGGGCAAGGGAAGGAAATACACGAGGGGGTAAGAAGGAAAGTAATTGGTCGACAAAGCGGGGTAGAGGGATGTCTGTAGAAGCAGAAAGAAGCTGAAAGAGGGGTAAAAAGCGGGGTCATATAGATGACCAAGGAGACCGGTCTGGATGGGCAAAGCTATGATATGAATGTATATAAAGCCCGCTGCTAGAGAGGTCATGAGGAAAAGCAAAAAAAAAGGAGAGAAAAAGAACGGAACAACAATCGGAGAAAGCATCAGAATCGAGTTACGGCCGACGGTTGGAAAAGACAAAAGCTTCCAAAGCGCTGAAGTGAGAATATACAACTTCAATTCGTTTTAAGTTCGTCCTACGGTGAGTGTTCTCTCAAGCAGGGGAACTGGAACGGAGACTGGTGGTAATTTGGTATCAGTATTGGAGGGGTAAACCCTCACGGCCACCTGCCAGCTACTAATATAACCTAGAATAATCCCTGCCAGAACTTCCTCCCATCTTGGAGAGACTGTTTGCTGCTTCTTTTTTCCTCGCTGGTGATTCGGTCTGCCATCATCCTCGGCCTCGGCTCCCATTGTTGGACTTCGATTTCTCTGAGGTAGAAATAAGTCCATTCCGACTCTTTGCCCCATTACACTTCACCCGAGTAGAGAAGTGCAAGGCTCTTCGTCACAAAAAAAAAAGCTTTTTGGCTACAACCAAGGCTCTAGGCGACCTAGCCCTGCCCTAAGAGACTCCTGCTGTGGCCCTGGCTTCCCCGAACTCACCTCCGACGTAGAGGTATCCAATTAGCCTCCCAGTCGACAAAGACCTCCCTGTCTAGGAACCTGTCCCGCAAATTTTAACTCCCGAGACTCATGCTTCCCACAAGACTTAGGTTCTCAAAATCTAAAAGTGCCCCGATATTTTTGTTCTTAATCCCCATGAAATAGCTCACAGATTCCACAGCCACCTGGACACCACAACTGGCCCATGCTCCCGTGGTCCCTGGCAATAAGTGGTCTGGATAAGGTCCTTGTGGAATCTGAGTCTACCCTGGACCTGAATTATTGTCTGAGATGAAACCCGACCTCGGGGGAAGGAAGATACAAACACCGAAATTCATCACACCGTGTGTTCAAGCTGACCCAGGACTTGGAGCATCGTGCCTTTGTTTACGTTTATTTCTTGGTGTTTGATTCTTGTGATCGGGCGGGCGGCAGTGAAGTCCCTCGGCGGTGGGTGAGCATTTGCTATCCCTCCATGCCCGCGCCCGGCCGCTCAGGCGAGGAGTGTTCACTATACCGAATGTCATCCCTCCGCTCCAATCATAACTTCTACTACCCCCTGATTCCCACTGACAGTAGCGTTAGCTATGTTGGCAGTCTACGGTCTTGGGATCGGCATCTTTTGGCTACAACAACAACCATACAACCCTGTCATTTCCATCCCCTGCCCCCGAGAATGATGGTTGGGCATACCGAGTGCCGAGCAGAGCAGGACTAATATCCGCTCCCGTTAAAAGCACCTTCACTGTCCTCTGATTCCTGTGCCTACCCGGGAGAGTGCCGTTTGGCCATATGTTGTGTCTGGCTTGTCGGGCCTAAGTTACTATCCTCGCCTTTCACGAGCAACCCCCACCACCTTGTGGCGTCTTCTGATAGCTTTCTTATTCAACACTTCCGGGTTTCATACAGCGGATGCAATTTCCAGTTCACCGGACAACACGGAACCTTTATTGGTACGAACAATAACGAGAGAGAGAAAAATGGAATCAAAGAACAAGGAACGACAATAGGATTGTGTACAGTAACGAGTGACTGGGGCAATATAACTGAAGACAAAGTGGAGGGACAGTGAATGCCATAATGTAAGAAAAAACATAGAAATTCGACAGCCTTATATCGTTCTCAACAGAAAGTCCACTCCCCTAGCGGACATCCAGCGTATGGGAAATCCCTCTCCTACTCTGCCGTACTTGGCAAGCCATATTCTGCTGGCTTCGTCGGAGCACTGTGGAGGTATGAGCACCATGGCTGCCGGTATAACTCCGCCACCGGTCTTGGGCACTGTCCATTACCGCGGGTGCAGTGCGTTACCAACGGCACAGCCCATCGCCGAGGGTATGGTATTTGACAGCCGTCTGTATTGGTGTTTTATTGTAGGTAGAACGGTATCCAATACTATCGCACTAGGTATGCAGGGTCGGTATGAGGGTTGGTCTGGCGCTAGCCGTGGTGGTGCGTCCTTAAGACTATGGCGTGAATCAGAATGGTTGCAGGTATGTTTTCCATCCTCCGGGAACAGGAAACCGTATATGTGGTCAGCAGTCGAGAACGATGATTGTCTAACATTTCTTAGATGAGAGCTATATTCCTCATGCTATTGATCGCACTAGTATCCCTGCCCATCCTCTCTGATCTAGTAGGAACCATCTCCACAATCCCCAGAAATGGAGTCCCGTAAATCCCTTGGGTCCTCCTGCCCCCCAAACGGATTTTCTGGGTATTGAGGTGGGAGCCTACCAGTGCAATTGGGTATGCATCTCGGGTGGCATAACAGCATACTAGGGGTGAATGTGCGCTACATATTCCAGAGGATTTGCGGTCACCGCTATCTGATACAGGTGGGCCAGTGGTATTTTGCGACTGTGCACCCGACGGTGAATTCCCGAAAAAATGTTCCCTTTCGTGTGACGTTCTCCAGGTTTGCTCGGGGGTGAGATGCTGGTGCTGGTATCTTATGGCCAGGGAAAAGTAGGGTCCTATTTCGATAAGACAATTCCATTCCGTTTCCCAATGTAAATCACTGTTTTCTTCCGTTCTGAAGGCGCTAAGATAACCCCTTCTCTAGCTCAAATCATTCATGAACGGAACAGTCGACCGGCCTACCGTTCCCGCCAAACAGGTCCTAAAAGTTGCCGATTTCGGGAGAGCGCGGCACGCTACCTGCCGTAGTCCCCGGTAAGGGCACTGGCGTTTAGCCATGCCGAACACCACATCCTCTATTTCAATACCCTTACGCCCAGTTCGACAAGATGCGAAACACACTTCCCTTCCGTGGACCCGAGTACCGTAGCTTGGGGGATAAAACTCTCACGATATTCGTGCTGACCGTGAACTGCGGAGAACGGGGTCTAATGGAAATTTTTAAGCTCATCATTAGCAGAGAAAAAATGGATGGCAGGATAACCCTGGACTTAACTTCATTTGGAAAAGGAAATCAACGGAAGCTAACAATTTTAAAGGCATTGGATTTCTGAGACTTCTCGTGCAGTCTACTAAAAGGCCTCGTCTTATTCATACCCATCATACTTCGGTTTCCTAGTGGTCGTTTTCTAGTAACCAGTCTTCTCTATTCGATACGAACCGGTGACTTGCCCACTCAGCTATAAAGCAGGACAGCAAAACATTGCAGGAGAGCACCAGTGGGTGCGGTGGCTGTCCCAGTTGATGTCACACCAAATCTAATATGGGTAGAGCTGAGAAGGTGAGGGGGCACATATCATGTTAACGCAAAGATGGCAGATTTTATGCCAGTATTCTACGGGAGAATTTTTTATTAAAGAACTGC
This sequence comes from Tuber aestivum, assembly GCA_900010015.1. NCBI lineage: Eukaryota > Fungi > Ascomycota > Pezizomycetes > Pezizales > Tuberaceae > Tuber > Tuber aestivum. Next base: position 614,755 of record LN890986.1, read on the forward strand.
CCATGCAGCTATTGAAGGTGGTAACAGTAAATTATTTAGTAGATAAATTTCCATCCGGCTGCTAACAATACAAGAGCTGTATGCAATTCAGTGTTCCAATGACCCCGAGGAACTGCATTTGCGCCAGGGCTGCAATTTCGGCACCGGCCTTGAGGAAAGTTTCATATCTGGTGGCTCCTACCCTTGGGAGATCTTAAGCACATTTCAGGTTATAATTGAAGTTAGTAGTATACATCTCTTCTGAACATGCTATGCAGTTATTCTATTCTTAATACAAGTATTGGTGCTAGAAGAAGCCTGTGGGGTTGGCTGATTTTGGTGAAACCCGGGTTGTGCCGCGTGACTTTTTTCTAGCGTAAAAAAGTTTAGGTTGTGCCCACTAATTTTTTTCGGTAACGCTAGTATCGCACCAAATCGGTAAGCTCACCAGCAACGCTTTAAATTCCTTGTCCCTCTCCCTCCACCACTCCTGCTCCCCACAACCCACCACGACCTCTTCACACTGTTTTTGATTGCATCACAACCCAAGTACCAGCACTTCCTTCCATATCAACCACCGGCCATAAGAAACAATGGCTGACAAGCTGGCCCACGAAGCGGAACTCCCCCCAACCGCTTCCTCCTCCAAAAAACCGGAGTCTAATCAATCAGTCGACATTGGCTACTATCTCAATGAAGGACTAGAAGGGACTGAGCGGCAGCAATATCATGATGTCCCCTCTTTCGCACGGGCTATTAAGTCGCAGGCAGACCACTTACGTGCGGGTAACCTGATTGTGGGACAGTACGCGGTATTTTCCTCTGTGACGTCGGAGGAGCTTACGAAGCTCGAGCAAAACCGTGACACAAACCGCAAATCACTTCGGTTCCTATACCTGAACGACGTAGAGACCTTGATTGTCAAAATCACGCCAAGCAAACCCTACGAATTATCGACTAGCGATCTTGTACAGATGGTACACGAGAAGGCCATAGCAATGGGCCTTGTGAGGCAGCTTCTTGATCTGCGTGGTGCAACATTTCAAGGCGTGCGGTCTAAGAAGGAAGGAGATTCAGCACTCATACCTAGGACTCTGTCTCTCGCAACCGACTGGCCAACTGTGATCTTCGAATGCGGGCTTTCCGAATCCCTTAAACGCTTGAGGGCTGATGCAAGCTGGTGGTTGGAAAACTCTCGCGGAGCGGTGAAAATTGTACTTCTTATTTGTGTCTCCCCACAACAGCGGAAGATACACCTAGAGCAGTGGGAAACTCGCAATATACTAAATCCACAACCGAGTCGCACCGATAATAGTCCGCTGGTGACGAGACGGAGAAAGGTTCACGAGATCGATATCACCGCCCCTATTGTGACCGGATCAGCTCTTTCCCCTCCGGTTGTTGATGGGGCTCCGTTGACCCTCGATTTCGAAAAGGTCATGCTTCGCCAGCCTGGGAATGGCGAGGGGAACGTTGTTTTGACTGCTCAGGATCTCGCAGATTATGCCACTATTGTCTGGCGATCTGCACAATAAGAGGGGGCTTTGATTTGAGTAGAGTAAGTCTGGCTCCCATAACCATAAAACAAAATTCGAGCAGGGGCTTATTGTGCTAGCTAGTTACGGGGAGGGGGACAATTGGATAGCTCTTACGGATAACTGATATCCTGGACGAAGAGATGGGACCGTGCTGTTTGGTTTCTAGGAGCAAAATGGGGAGAAAAAGGGGAGTTCGAAAAACATGATGTTTGCTTTTCTTCTTCTCTTTCCTGTGTTGCATTGCCAGCATAGTTTTAAAAGCTCATGGTTAGCTAAGAAAAAAAAAGGCATTTGATAATTAGCAGCTACTCGTAGGCTTCAGTACTTGTAACATTTTTTTTTTTACCATAGACCCTCCTCTTAATTCCTCTATCAATCTGGTCACTTGCTTGATCCTTGCACATTCGTAAGTGGACCCCATTTTATACATCAACCAGGAAATCTCATCTGTCCTACTTCCCTCGGAGCCAGCCCCATTTTATATGGCAACCGCGAAACCTCATCTTTGGTAGTTCCCTCCGGAGCCATCCTCACAATCACTTTTTGCGGAGGTGCACCAACGCTGAATTTTCCCTCCCTTCTCTATACTTCTGTAATCGCTGAGGCTACAAATCACTCCGCTCCCTCTACGCAAACACCGCACCCGCCAATATCATGCCAAGCAAACCCCACGAACTATCGACCAGCGATCTTGTACAACTGGTACATGAGAAGATGAGACCAATGGGCCTTGTGAGGCAGCTTCTCGATCTGCGTGCTGCAACCTTTCAAGTCATACGGTCTAAAAAGGAAGCTGATTCATCACTCATACCCAGAACTCTTTCTCTCGCAACCGACTGGCCAACTGTAGTCTTCGAGTCCGGGTTTTCCGAATCCCTTCAACGCCTGAGGACTGATGCAAACTGGTGGCTGCGAAACTCGGGGCACGCGGTGAAAATTGTACTTCTCATTTCTGTCTCTCAATGACGCTGGAAGATACATCTAGAGCAGTGGGAAAGTCGAGATATACCAAATCCACACCCTACTCGGGCAAACAACGGTCCCCTGGTGACCAGGCCGACAAAGGTTCACGAGATCGATATCACTGGTCCTATTTTAACAGGACCGCTTCTTCTCCCACCGATTGTTAATGGATCTCCGTTGACCCTCGATTTTGCAAAACTCATGCTTCGCCAGCCTGGCCCTGGTGAAGGGAACGTTGTTTTGACCGCACAGGATCTGGCAGATCATGCTACCGTGGTCTGGGAATCTAGACGATGAGGCATGATTACGATAGGAATAGAGTAAGTCCTCCTCCCATAGCCATATGTGGGAACTGTGTTTGGGGCTTATTGTGTTAGCTAGTTTCAGAGTGGGGGGGGGGGGGGGGTTGGATAACGATTACACCTAGGTGGTATCTCAGATGAAGAGATGAGGCATGGCGGTTTGTTTTTTTGTGGAAAAATGGGAGGAAAAAGGAGGGTTCGTGAAAACCAACGTTTGCTGTTTTTTTTTTCATTTTCCGTACCCCATCTACCCCATCACTACAACAATTCTAAAAGGCTCCTATGAGGCAAAATAGTTTTTTTCCTGTATGATAATCTACAACTGTTGGTAGTTGCTTAGTCGCTGCATTCCTCCAGAGATATCTGAAAGCCTTTCCAGATGCCATCCATTGCCATCACATGTCCAAGGATGATAAGAGAGGGTTGGGTAGTGCAACATTCCCCAATGCGGCCTCCGGTACCAGCTTTTCAAACAGAGAAACTTAGGGTGAAGATACGGCCAGGCAGCGGTTATGGCTAAATGAAAGAAGTTTATGGAGGAGCCAATGAAATGGTGGGAGATTTTGGTTCCGGGGGTGATGGAGCCGGCGTGCGGGGAGGTAATATGTGTGGTTAATACCTTAGGCTAGTAGGAAGGGAGGGCTAGAGCTCAGTTTATCAGCCGTGTGGCCTAGCTCCCTATAACTTATACAACGAACACACCTTTGAAATCCTTCTTAGAAGTCGTTTGGTAGCAGGAAATCGCGACCAAACTCCGGACACTTCCAGAGACACTACGGCCTCGAGGGTAGGGAGGGTAGGGCAGAGCCAACTCTATCACTGTTGATGTCAATCAACTTGTTGGTATGGGCATGAGGAACTTTGAATCATACTGCGAGGAATGTTCGGGGCTGCGCTACTTGCCAAATATCCTCGAATTGTCTGCTGATACCATAGTTACTTGGGTTTCCACGGCCCTGGGGTTTCGAGAGGTGCTATAGATGGTTTGCGGGAAGGTTTCCTGGTGAAGGGTTCAATTTTTCCACAGTCTGGAGAAAAATATTTTGCATTCAGATAAGAGGGGTGGGGGGTTCAGAGTGATTGGCTATGAAGACTGTGCTCAGACAAAAGCGGGGGGGAGGAAGGTATATAGGCTCGCATGCTTCTCCTTCCCCTTGCTATGACTCCCATTCCAACAAAGGAAAGACAAACTTCATGGTTTCCCCTAAAGCCTTTCCGCTTTCTTTCCGTTTTCCTTCCGGTGGACCTTCGCCCATCCCCGCCGCCGAAAGGCTTTCCCTAGAGCCAAACACTGGCACGAAGGTCAAGCGCGTTCCCAGAGACTATGCGAACATGCAAACCATCGTGAGAGCCTGCCGAGAAGCACCTCGCGATATTCAACCTCCTTCTCCAAGGGTAGATAATGGGAGAAAAAAAACAATGGGTGATAGACGAGGTGTTTGGAGCGTGCTGAAGCAGAGCTTAACTGGGAAAGAACATTGCCTTATTGCGAATGCTTTTCATTGTTTACAGGCTCCCCTGCTCCGGCTGCTGTACCCAATCCTGTTTTACTACAGAGTCTTTTACGTACTGCAAAATTTGCCCATGATGGGATTGTACTCCCAGTAGTAGAGTGTGGGGTATTGAGAGCGCAGATGTGGTAGAACATAGGAATACAGGTGTGCATGGAGACATTTATGGGAAATGCATCAGTGGAAGTGTACAGGTATGTAGTGCTTGTAGGCACAGATGAGTGTGACGGTTTACCCTCCTGTGGTGCCTTCCACATATGTATTAGATAGCCAGCCACATTTCGTGGAGGGAGTGACACACTTCTCTACACCTCTGATCCCATCACAAACTGTGCACGCCCATCGCCACCATTAGGCTGTAAAGGGATTTCCCGAAGCCTTGTATGGTTCCAGAAGACTAGAGTTGGGACCAATTTTTTCACCGAAAGTGTGACAGTTGAGGATGTAACGATTTTGGTAATACCATAATCTGAGGCTAGTAACTGGGGTATATGATATTTTAAACCTTTTAACCTATTTCTCGGGAAAACTACAATAGATTATATAGCCACTGATCGTCTCAGGAGTTTTTCCTGCTCTAGACAAATGAGTGAGATTCCATGATCACACCTTAAGTTTCTCTATGTATTTATGTTTAAATTCAATTGTGCACCACTTTCCATATGCCAAGTAATTAGATACCCTATTTGGACTACTCTGGAACTATTAAAGAAAAAAAAAATTCTGATTTCTACTCTTGGGAAAATGAGTGAGATTCCATGATTGCCCTACAAGTTTTTTATGTATTCATATTTATATCCAATTATGCACCTATTTGCATATCCCAAGCTACTAGATACCCCATTTGGACTACTCTGAACTATTAAAGATAAAAAAATTCTGATTTCTACTCTTGGGAAAATGAGTGAGATTCCATGATTGCCCTATAAGTTTTTTATGTATTCATATTTATATCCAGTTATGCACCTATTTGCATATCCCAAGCTACTAGATACCCCC